>ML991794.1:0-372172 GCA_010094025.1 Viridothelium virens
CCTCTGCCCTCCCGCTTGCTGCCCCTGCCCCTGATCCTGCGGCTGCACCTGCGGCTGACTCTGCGCCCGCTTCGCCGCCCCGCCAAACAGCGCATCCCTCCCCTTACTATCATCCTCTACACTGCCCAAGCCGCCGTACCCACCCGGCCGCCTCGCCGCACTCTGGCCCCCTTCCTCAGCCCCATACCGATTCCCGCCGTACCCGCCCTGCCCGCCGTATGCGCCTCCTCCAGCGCCGTAGCCACCGCTGCCGTAGCCTCCCGGCGGCACGGGCGACTTCTCGGCTCGGAACCGGTCCATCCCGTCTCCTCCGCCGTATGAAGGAGGAGGAGGGGGGCCGGACTTGGCGGCGTACGGGTCGGGGGAGGAGCCGGGTCCTTGCTGAGCATAGGGGTTGGAGGAGGCGGATGAGGAGTTCTTGGAGCGTTTGGAGAAGAGAGAGGAGCGGGAGGAGTCGTCGGCGGGGGCGTCGCCGCCGCCCGCGTTGGCGTTCTTGGATTTGGAGAAGCCGAGGGGCATTTTGGTGATTGAGCAGATAGAATCGGGACTTGAAACGACTGGGAGGACTGAGATCGCCGAGATATTAAAGTGGGTAGAGGTCGAAGAATTAGGGGTGAAGGTAGTGGCTTTGTTGGATTGCGTGGCTGGCTGGAGTCTGGACTATAACTCTGCTGAATATTTGGAAAGAGAGATTCACTTGCTTTATCGAAGGATCTAGCAAGGGAATTCTCCAGTGAAAGTGACACTGGCAGGTGAGTGAAGTTGAATTGTAGAAAGGAAGTTGAGGACGCCAAAAGTGATGCTGGAAGGTTGCAAGTGCAGGGTCTGGTTACGTACTTGGGTGGGGGCGGTGTGAGGCGGCGGCGGCGGTTAAGCGCGTTTGAAAGTCCCTGCCTTGTTGCGGCCGCTGCTTGAGGAGTGGCGAGGACTAGCTACAGTACGACACACTTGAGATTCAGATCTAGATCTACTCGTATCCGAATTCAAGATCTTGGAAATTCCTGAAGACGTAAATGTTGTCCTATACTTTTGAAAATACAAGCCGAAAATTCCAGCTTTAGGGAGCTATGAATAGTCCACGGACATGCTATGAAAAGTCTCATCACAAAAAGGAGCCATCCGTGAAGACACAAACATCTGGCTCGTAATGTCACAGAAGCACGCCGATCTTCTCAGGTTCCATAATTCATCCCTTCAAACGCCGCGCTAGCATACAATGATATTTACACGGTCTTGCCTTGTCGTTTAAGCCGGCGACGTTTCCGCTGAGCAGCTGTGATGGCCTCCGGCGTTAAGTAGTCCTTCGGCAAGGAAAACTCACGCTCTTCTAACTCTGGCAACGGGTGACCAAACGCGAAAGTTGTCCTCCCGTGCCGGTTCTTACCGAGCGCCGTGTCCCGTAGATGAGACTTCGCATAGAAAGAGGTAAATGGCTTTTCGGGAGAAGGATGTCGATCTGGTGCCGAAAGCTTGAACTTTAGTCGAGGCCATTTCTCCGTTGCCGAGAAAGCTTCCAATTGCAGCTGGCGAGCGGCAGAGGCATCGATTTCGCTCGAGGGAGGTTCGCCAGAGCTGGCAACGTCGCCCTCTTCTTGGTCATCTTCCTCTTCGGCTTCCTCTCGGGCTTGTTGTGCTTGCTCTTTCTCAGCCTTTAGCCGCTTCTCCTCCTCCTTCCAGATACGAAATTTGTCGACCAGGGCTTTGACTTCGGATATGAAGTAGTTGCGCTTAGGCTCGAACTTTTTGGCTTCGGATTCCGTCACGCCAGTAATTCCCATAACCTTGAGCCAGTCGTAACCTCTAAGCCCTTCGAGCAATCGTTCCAATTGTACCTTTTCATGCATAGCTCGTTCCTTTTCAATATTTCGAAGCTGTTTCTCTTTCCGCTCGGCACGGCGATGTGCCTTGAAGTATACCGCATCGCTCAACGGGTCTTCCATGTTATGTGTGGTATTGCGATCGATGGTGGAAAAGTCCACGACTTGCGCGCCATTGTATTGTGCCGAAAGTCGCCTGGACGGGGAAGTGTCTGTGCCATTTGTAAAATGCGAGGCTGCACCCTTCGATTTGGGCTTACGTGATGAGGGTGAGGCTTTGGGTTGTGGCGTATCCGACTGAGCGCTTTTGTTGACCTTCTGTGGCTCATCGATCACGTAGATATCTGTATTGTTTTCGAGGAATTCTTCATGTGGTTAACTTTGTCCACTGGTGACAGTGTGATCTTGCTTACCATCCTCTATAGGTGCGTCGGTGATGATTTCGTCGTAACCGGGGAAATAAATAGAAAGCTCGCTCTTCAGCCGGCATCCCCCATCATGAGATCGCAGCGAGCGCTTATCCACATTGCGGCTCCCTGCTCGTTTCTGCGCATGCGCGACCGTCTCTTCGACCGACGGTGTCGAGACTTGAGACTGTTGTGTAGAAATATCATCGTCGCGGACGTTGAGTGTTGATCGGACGCCATTGGTGGTTTGGAGTAGACTTGCGTGAGGTTGAGACACGGAGACTTTGGTCGGCGGAGGTGGGCCCTCGTGGCTGGCATGTGAGGATTCATGTGCAACGTTGCGTTTACGCAGTGGCTTGGAGAAATGTTTCGAAGGAGACAACTGGAGCCTCGGAGCTTTTGTAGGAGGCCCATTGTGAGGACTGTTGGAGTGCTGGTCGGGTTCTCTGCCTCGTTTGGTGGTCTTCGGGCGTGTCGCTTCGGCCGCGACGTGTTCAGCGTCCAGCTCGGCGGTCTGCCCAGTGGATGACCTCAAATGAACCATGATCCAATGCCTTGCTGAATGTCATCTCGAATGTCATGCATTCGATTGCGCAAAATCCAAATTGGACAAGGTTTTCCAGCGCCTCGATGGATGGGAAAGGGGGTTGCCGTAGTTCGCTGTTTCTAGTTGACCCTTTCTAAGTTTGGACGAAGGCCTGTAACTAGCGAGAGAGGCAAGCCATGGGAGAATCTCCGTCATAGTCTTCCCGTCATTCTCCCTCGCATCACAACACGTCTATACGAGCGGTCCATTGTGGCTGTATCTATGTACTGCTTTACATCGGCAATTCGAATGACTCATCCAATAGATGGGTGTGGTGGAGCACGTATTAGACTATCGTTGAGCCGTATTTGCGCATGAACCACTTTGTCTGGCCTGACCCATCTCCGTACCCTCATGTAGGACATTTTAATGGCAAAAATACAGCTATAGTCCTCTCCACGGCAGTTGGATCGGAATCATGAGTCCTAGATTCATCTCAATCCGAACAACAATTTTCTGGTATCATCTCATTCCTCCATTGACACATTATTGATTATGTCTCCCCCAACACCTTGCTCATTTTTCCCCTTGACTATGAGAACAGGAATTCTTTGACTATAGGCGAGCCGGAAAATTCGGGGTTTAATAGAATACAACTTGAACGTCATTGTTAGCTAGAGCTATAGCAGGAGACTTTCCGACTTACTGTAGAAAGTAAGAAAGGCCGGCTTTCCGCTTCTCCAAAAATTGCGGTCGAAATTTCGCTATGAGGTACAACAGTCAGCTAGACGAGGAGCAGACGCTATGAGCAGGTCAGGAGGACGCGTACAAACGATGCTCTTAGGCGGTAATGGAGGCATTGCAGCCTCTGCGTGTGGAAATGTCTTGACTAGTTTCTGGCGGAAATCATCGAATTCCGAGTACCTAGACGGAGATCAGGCGCGGGAAGGAGATTGAAGAGGCTTGGGAAATCAGTGCACCTTTTCATGATCGTCATTTTGCTCCCCTGCCGCCGAGAAGATCAGCAAATTTGCTTGAAACACTTAATCTTGATATAATTTACTGACATTCAAGGTCTCGACGATGCAATTCCACACCACGTAGGCCCCGACGCCCGCGCGATTGCCGCTCACAATTACAAAGTCATCAATCGAGACATGCCGAGCCCATAGCGATTTGCATTGTTCCGAGCCATCTTCGGTATGGTCTTCGAGAGTGATTTGAGGCGGTGGAATGAGGTTGGTCGAAGTGTAGCTGGCGGAGGAGTTGGACCTCTGGTGAGCATACCAGTACGGCGGAGCCTCTATCTCATCACGAGTGGCGCCATTGCTTCCGCGGTTTGCATGTGCATGTTCGTGCCCTTGGGGATTGGAGAGCCGGCGGTGAAGATGACGGACAGACTCCATCCATCTAGAGGCACAGTAGTAGCGAAGCAAGCGGACGGAACGCCTGAGTGATTTTCGGAGGGGCCGGTAAGGATGGCGGTGGTTGAAATCGGGTCCAAGCTGAGATAGACGTCCGTGTCGAGATGGCAAAAGCAGCTACCCCACACTGTAGGGTGGTAGGCTGGCTGTAGCTCCAAAACGGATGGTGGTCAGGGTTTGGGGGCGAACAGAAACGATGGCGTCGGTGCTGGGTGGCCGGAGAATTGGTCTGATCACATCGAGTCCCGTATCGACTCGTTCTTTCAGGCAAGGGTGGGTGGGTGGATGCCAAGGCCCGTTTCCAGAGCGAATGGTTGGGAAACGAATGCACGCCGCTAACTCCCCGGCTATTCACGATTGGCTGGACAGCGCGGCAATCTGAGAAAGATACTCATGGTGCAGAGAGGACCCAGGTGGTGGTGCGTGGAAGGGCGGGTCGGGCGACGAGGGATTCGAAGGACTTCTATCTGTAGCAATGGTGTACGCAACCATTCAAGCAGCTAATCGTACAAGCACCGAAAGGGCATCACCGAAGGCCTGTCACACCTCGGAACCAGCCACTCACGGGCGTGAGAATTTGCACCAGGCGCTATCGGCTAGCGGAACATCTCAAGAGTCTGTGTGTAGACCCACGAGACCCTGCATGGTCGTCAATGCTTAGGTCGGTCTAGCCGTTCTGGACGCTCCCTGCCGTACTCCCCCGCCTGCCTTCGATTTTATATAATTCCGTGAGCCTGCCTATCGGTGAAATGCCTCACTCGACAGCTTTCTGCACTCGAACTATCGGTCTCCTCATAGCTCACTCGTTTAGTGGCCACGGGATCTCTTTCATTGTACTATATCTACCATTATAATCCTCCAGCGTCTTCAGTTCTTCCCTGTCGAAAAGGTTAGTTTGTCACCATTACGATTCCCTTGAATGCCTGAAACTGCTGCTCCAGCAATGAAAATTTCGGGCAATCCCCTACTAGCAGTCTGCTAACAGTATTCACCAGCTCGAGAACATTTCACAGCATCAACTCTCTCGTTGCCATCGAAAAATGTTTTCCTCATCTCTTATCGCCGCTACCTCCATCCTTGCCCTCTTTGGGTACACCATAGCACAGACCATCGACCCTAATTCGGTAGATATTGGCACTAAGAGTAAGTTTCATGTTTATTAATCCATCGATTAAGCTTAATACTGATTATTGAATTACCAGATGGCTGGTGCACTGCCCAAACAAGCTCCTGCCCCTTGATTTGCCTCCAGCAACCCGGAGCCAGTGGGACGACGTCAAACACTTGCGATCCCAATTCCCTCTCCTATACCTGCGTCTGCAACAACAACGTCACTCCAAATGCAACCCAATACACGCAGACCATCCCCTACTTCGAGTGCACCGAGTCCAACAACCAGTGTGTGACCAACTGCGGCCAGAACTCTGCTTGTCAGAGTAACTGCCGCACCCAAAACCCCTGCGGTGCTCAAGATCCATACAAAGGCAATGCTACGGTGAGCAGCATACTGGCTTCTCAGTCTACTGCTTCTGCTACCGCTACCAACGGCGCAACTCAAACTTTCAATGGCTTCGGTGGAGCTACTACATCCAGCGGCTCCAGCGGTTCTGCCCGTGTATCCGTCGAGATGGGTCACAACTTTGGACTCGCCACCATGGCGCTAGGCGTCTTTGCTGGCTTTGCTATCTTGTTGTGAGAACAACTTGACTAGCAATTGACGGTCATCTGCATTACACCACCTCTCGGGATTGCCCTGCTATCTGTCCGGCTTTGCAACACAGCTGTAGGCTAACGGGGCTCTCTTCATCTCCTGTCATTTCCTGAAAAGTTATTGAGCGTGCATCTAGTATGGTAGCTTCGGTCTTTTGGTTCGAGCATAGCGATTGTGGTATTTAGCGGTTGATGATATAATATTAATGATGATCCGGACGTGTCTGCGCACAGTAGTGTAGGTGCTCACACGACTTTCTCTCACTTCATGGTTTCCCATTAGTATTGTCGTTGCCAGAATCTTGCCTCTGAACTGCGGCCTCAACCATTCGATCTCCACTGATCATGCTCGTTGTGAGCACTACGATCCTCCTTGCTCTTCCTTCCTTCTCCAATTGCCCAGCCACAAACCTACACGCCGCTACCTCTGCATGACAGACCCCTCCCACGAAGACCACCAGTGTAACCTTTTCCTTTTCCTTATGCTTTCCAGCACTCGTACCGCTCCCCTTGAGAATTGCTTTTGCTCTCTCCCTGTCCTTTCCCTCCTTCCCCTCGTTCCCCTGCTCAATCTCCACGCTTGGCCCCTTCACATTTCTCAACGCATCTTCAAAAGGCTTGAAGCCTGCCTTGACCCCTAGCGATGCACCCACCCCTTCTTCTGCAACCTTCGCCTGCTGCACCACACCAGCCGACGCCCGCGTCAATGTTGCCAGGTACCGCTTCAAGAGCACGGATTGGACGACACGAATGCTCAAGGGAGCATACCCGCTATAGGCGTACGCCACGTCTTGTGGTGAATGCTCATCAATGTCATCCACAATCAGCCTCAACACCTTCCTCAGAACCGAATAATCGGACGCCTTTGCCCCCGCTCCTTTTCCCTCCGCACTCCCGCCCATTCCCGGAATTCCCATCCCCGCCCTCTGCACACACAACCCCATCCGCTCCAAGCCCGCAAACGTCAGCAACTGGCTCCAACCGTACCCTCCCACCACCGCCCTCTTCACCCCCTCTAGTTCCCTCTGCCGAATGCCCCCACTAATCACACTCTCCAAACACACCAACCGCAACACCGTCTCCAGCCTCGCTCCCCTCCCCACCAACTCCTCCACCCTCTCCAGCAAACCCCCACCTCCCCCAGACCCACCTCCCGCCCCGCCGGCATCTCCAATCCCGACCCCAGCGACACACCCCTGCTGCGCCTCCAACACCCTCCCCCACAGCTCCTCCCGCGTCCTGCGCATCACCTCCTCCGCCAGGCCCGTGTGCACCTTGAGACTCGCCTGCTCGGCCTGATACCCCGGGAGCTTGGCGACAAAGTCGCGGAGCTCGGCGGTGGAGCGGGCGGTCGCCGGGTTGGAGGGCGTGGCGCGCTGCGACTCGTACGTCGCTTGCAGGCGGCGGGCGACCTGGTTGAGGAGGGAGCCGACGAGGGCGAAGTTGGTGTCGCGGAGGGAGGCGAAGAGTGGGTCTGACGAGGTGAGGGCGATTTGCCGTTTTAGCGGGGCGGAAGGGGGTCGTTGCGGCTCTTGGGGGTCGGAGGAGGGGTTGCTGGAGGTGGAGGTGGGAGCGGTGGGTTGGGTGGGGTTGGTGCTGCCGACGATGGAGGTGGGTGCTTCGATGTGGTTGTTGGAGATGGTGAAGACTTCGTCCAGGAGGCCTTCGTAGGTGAGTTGAGTTAGGAGTGGGGTGGCTGGGTCGATAGAGCGGTCGAGGATGATGACGTCCTCGATGGTAGTGCTGGGTTTGGACGGGAGGGTGAGAGAGCTCGAGGTGGACGAGGCAGAGGACTCGACGGAGGCTTCGTGACGCATTCGGGCGAGGAGGTCGACAAGGCGTTTGGCGTTGTCGCCTTTACCGATGATGCGGGGAAAGAGGCCATGGGTTTGCTGAAGGAGCATTAGAGCTTTTGCGATGAGAAATACGGCATTGGGATCTTTTCGCTGGTCTTTGTTAGTCTTCTTTAAGACAAGCCTGTAGGCTTAAGGAGCTCACCAAGTAGAGATCGCCAAAGGAATCTTCAAGTTGTAAAGATAGTAAATCCTTCTCAAGGGGGATGAAGTAGATAGGTAGTTCGGATATGCTGACATCTCCTAGGACACCATCCTCTTCAAGAATCTGGTTGGAGACTAGGGTCCGTCTGGGTACCCAGAAAATTGAGAATTCATGGTCGATCTGTGAAGTTTGTCGTACGCGCTTGATCTGCTCTTCATAAGAAGTTGATGTGAGCATGTACTACGATCACTTGGCATCATCGAAACAGAATAGAAAGTGCTAGTGGTCACGCTAGATAATTTCAATCTTGGGGTTATTGGACTAACGATGTGGAGTGGAGATAAATCCCACATCGTCTACTTTGCACCCCGTGGTCTTTGAAGAAAAAGACAGGGTATATTATGAAAATCATGAGAAGAACGGAGAGGTTTGGTCTGCAATTTTGGTATGAATGAACAGACTTACCTGCTACTGCCTGTACCTGTTTAGGCTTCTCGCCTCGTACAAGAAATACCACATTTCTCTGAGACGTGTCGACATTCGCATTCTCAAGAAAGAAGACCTGCTCGACCCCGTACTCCTGCAATGTCGAATATTTCACCACAAGATCTACGACTCCAGCAAGACCCTTTTCAATCACCAGGTTCTTTTTCCCACGAATCTAAGCAGTTGTTTAGTACGTGCAGTATATCGGTTGATGGGTGCGTTGCCTTACTCACGCCTTCGAGTAGCCGTAGAAGATCTCTTCGGGCTTTTTGGGAGAGATCGTTGGGATTGAAGGCAGCAACAGGAGCCATGTGAAACTGTAGTGTAGATGCACGATGCGATGTAGACGTTGGTTCTTGTCGCTGTGGCCGAAAGGACGCAGGTGTGTCCGCTTAACGTCTTCTACGCCGAGATCTGATGATTCGTTATCGACCCCAGCACAGAACCCTTATTTGGCTAGATTCTACATAGTTGGCCTATGGGATGTCAAATACTTGCATTGCGGTTTCGTCAATGTTCGCTACTTAAACTACAGTTGATGGTTACCCTCGATGCCAAGCGCTGCCGTTTGATTTAGATCCGCCTGTACTCCCCCAACCTTACCCCCGGTATGGTCGTCCCAAGTTCCTGAATAACCGAAAGACCCGAGAAGAATTGTCCATGACTAGCTCACAAAGCTCAAAAAGATGCGGCACCTTGAAATAGAATAGAAACCTGCATCTTGACTCCCATGCAACTAACTGACCTCTCCACCTAGCCATCCTTCTCGTTGTGACTCAGCAGAACTTCCACCGATTTCCGCAAACCGTACATTCGCAAAATGTTGTCATAGGTTCATCAGCAGATCTAGTTTGCGCCTGTGAGTAAGAGACTTTCTTTTCTTTGCACCTGCCGCAAGTAAGGGACGCGCTGTAGACTTTGACCTCCTTTGCTACCATAGCTTTATCCATGTTCTCCTTAGCTATCCGCTCGTCTTCGGCTTTGCGCTCATCCGACTTCATCTCCTGGTGGGACATGACTACGAATTGTGCTGGCGTGATGACTCCGGTCATGATTCGCACTCGTAATTGGGGGTTGGATTTGTTCTTGAGATTCTGGAATAGAGAGCGCATCTTCGTTTTGTAGGGTTCGCTAGTTTCTGGCTGAAGTTTCTCAAAAGCTGCCAGCTCGATGGCTCTCGATTTTTCCAGAACATCTTCAGGGGCTAGCAAAGAAGTTTGAGTATTAATATAGAGGGCCGACAAACCTGTGGCGGATACTCACCCTCTTCCGACATAAATGCTAGGCCATTGTACATAAGCTTGAGGCAACTGTCTCTTGTTTTATTGCCAGTGAGCTCGTATTTTACTCCGTCTGCCTCGGCACTTCGTTTCTCTGGAGCCACAGTGCTCTTGGTCTTTGCCTTTACCGGAGCTGGTGATGCCGCTGGTGATGCCGTTCCGTTCGAACTCTTGATAGCTGGAGAAGATCTTGCTGCTCCATGCTTTCCATCTGCACCCTTGGTGCTACCGACATCCTTTTTCCATTTCCCGATCAGCTCTGCTGCAAGTCGCCCAACAGCGGGATCTTTGTTTTGCCGCAGTCTATTTACGATGACGCCGATTTTGCTTGACCGAAGGATCTCCTCACTCATAGGTGCCTGTTTGAGTGGATCCAACAACTGTATGAGAGAGGTGGATGGAACACCTTCTGAGGCTGCTTTGGAGATTTGCCCAGCTCGCGCTTGAATCTGCTTTGCGTCCATAATTGCCGATGCCCAAGGGTGGAAACGTCGAGTTTCGTTACTATTGAGTTGTCAGAAGTACTGGCTACAGGCTCGGCGTAACGCGATCGGCATGCGGGAGGTTGTGGAGAGCGGAGTACGGTGAATAGTCATGAGTGAAATGTTTTGGCGGGCAGCTTGGAGCCGCAAAAGGCGTGGCCCAAAGAGGAATGAGCAGGCGTGGGTTAATCCCTGTCCGTAGCCTTGGCTACCAAAATATACAGTGCGGGTGCTATCCCGTACAGTGGCTATTAATGCCAACCTACCTCCTAGGCAGGTACTCATCACTTAATTCTCTCCATATCGAAGCACAATCAATCGAGACCTCCATATAAACGCACGGATTCAGACATTACATTGGTATATCGAAGTCTACAAATCTATAGATAGTACAGATGCTCATTAAAATCATAAAACGAAGCGGCCGTCATTCTTTTCTAACCACTGCGAGCTTCTGTCTCGTTTTCCCTTCTCATACATTCTCGTCTTGAGGCTTCGGCTGCTCTGCATGTTTTGCCGGATCAAAGACGTACATTGGAAATTCCAAGAAGATGGTCCTCTTCAATATGACTGGCATACGAGCATACAACTGCGGAGGAAATGGAATGAGGATACTTGTCCGGTTAAGATAATCAGAATAGCCTTCCCAGTTCAATCCCTTCTCGTATCTTTTCTTTGCCCCTGGCCTTTCTTGTAGCGGAAGTCCGGAAACAAACATGAGCAAGACAGTAAGAAAAAATGGGCCTAAAATCGTAGCATATAAAGCTTTATATGCTTGACCGCGGACGTAGCCATCGGCCGCTGGTGAAACCGCGATCATGTAGATAGCTTATTGGTTAGCACAGATACTTCGATGTCGAACCTCACCAGGATTACTCACCGAATTGAATGATGATTTCGCCAAAATAGTTAGGATGGCGGGTCCAGTAAAAGAAGCCAACGTCACAGACTGCATTTTTGTCTGGATTGGAGCTCTTGAAACGATATTTTTGAGCATCAGAGACCGTCTCTGTAATTAAGCCAATGGCATAGAGGATGATGCCGGCAATATCACGGCCTGTACCAAATTTGTGCTGCGGATACTGAGTAACATTTGGAGAGTTTAAAACGGTCACTGGTAGCGACACGGTCCATACCCACTGAGTCATACTGTTAGCCCTGCCATTCCCGAGACATTTCGAGGTAAGACTTACTATCATCTGGAAGACCCAGAATCCCAAGAAGCGAAAGAACTTGTCGCGTGTTCCATCGAATCGATCATCCTTGCCCGTTTTGAGGATGCGGAAAAGGAGAAAACCGGATAACCGAAGCGCCCATATCATAATAAAGAGCGAAGCAACGATTTGACGCGCATTGTGATGACCACTGAAAGCTAACGTAATTATTGCGAGGATTGCAAAATTCGTGCCCCCGGCGAAATCTACAGTTAGATTAGTATCTGTGGTTCCATGACAGACAAGTGGAATTCATTGTCGTAAAAGGGACAGCTGAGTGCTCCTGAAATCCGCCGAGAAATCGGTTGATATCGGATGAGCACAAGGGCTTCGCCGAAGAAAGAGAATAATCATTCTTCAGAATATTACAAATGTAGCTAGTCAAGACACTTCGACTAGTAGCCGGCCAGCCTCTACGGTCACAATTTGTTGCGCGTACAGAGATTTGAGTTACCGTCACTCAGCTGATGCGGTACGGTTTCAGGGAAATCGGTTGAGATTGCGTGACACAGAAAGCGCGATGTTGACGAGAATAGACGAGATCAAATGGACACGTACCGGTTAGCTTGTCGAACTTGAAAGTGAAGGCGATGGAAAAGAAAAACAGCTGGAATCCGATGGTGATTAGAAGCGTGATCGCAAGGTAGTAGTTATCCAACGCGTGGACTTCCATGGTTGACGGCTCTTCAGAAGAAGACTCAAAATGAAAAGCACTCCTGAATATGATATAGGGACAGTGTCAAGGCATAGAGGACGATTTAATGTTTCGATAGCGGCGCGTAGGCACCCAAAGACGGAGGATAGCTGATGACGATTTGGATGGCGGGCTTGGTATGACGCCTAGATCTGAAAGCAACACGACACTTCGCCTCTCAGATCGTCAGGTCGCTGGGTCCGCTAACAGAGCCAGCTCTTTCTTCGATCACCGTCGGCTGGATAGTCCGCCCGGTAACCGCAATCCTTCGGCACCTTGCCTAACTTGTATTATATTCTGCGAGAAGTCCAAAGTTGTCCACCGATTGTTCAGTGCGTGAATGTCAAGGACAAAGAAGACGGCCAATGTGCTGCCCGTGCCGCCGTGCTGTTTTTCGGCCACCCGCTAATTGCGCATCAAGCCGCCCACTCTCTGGTGCATTCTCGATACGCTCTCCACGCGAGCCATGCTTAACAATCAAGGCGCAAAAGGCTAGACAATCCTAATCCATGCGAGCACATTGTGGTTCGGCCTTCATAATTTGTTCTGATCCCCGACATGCCGCGTGTAGCTGGCTCGGTCTGGTGCTGAGATATGTAAGTACGTCATCCGTGCTTCTTCGATGTCGGCCATCGCTCCTGCCATCCATAGGCAGCACGAGACGACACAGGTTTCAGCCATGTCCTCGAACCACACCGATGAGACTGTAATGCGACGACCCACGTCTAGATCTGGGGAAGTCCATGCGGTTTGACCCCAGACATGGTACAGTTGGAATAAGCCTTTTTTTCTTGGCAATCGCTTCTGGGCGCTCGACCAATTGCAATTCTTCCATTTGGTATCAGCCTTTCGGCCAATTCAGTGGCCGGGAATATGGTGCAGGTTATTCTTTTGGAATCACCGTTTTATGCATTGTTCCTTGAAGTGCTGTAGGTGATTTGCAGGATCTGTCAGAACCCAGAGCTTAATTGCTTTGTGCAACCTAATCTTCAGCCCTCTCCCCCTTCCACCGTTCACGCTTCTCAAGTCGGCTGGGCTGTTCTTCTTGTCTTTCGTTCTTGTAAAACTTCTTTGCTTTGAGCTGGTCTCGTTACCGTGGGCTGGGTCTACACATTCCTTTCAATCATGAAGTCTTTTCATAATGCTCCGTCGTTCGCGATCGCTTTCCTGGAAATTTTGGTAGTAGGCTGGGTAGGTTTCCGTTAGGGGTTTCTATTGTACGTTGCTGATCACCGCAAAAGCTGTGTGCAGGTATCGCTTTTGCGACTGGAGGAGATATCTCTTTCAATGGGAATGCTGCTGGCCAACTTGACGCCGCCTATCTTCGCAAGAGGGCGGCCTTATCTTCGTCGTCATCCTCCTCATCATCATTGGGCAATGTATTGTCCAGTACGCAAACCGGAACCTCTAGTATGAGCACTGGATCTTCGAGTCTAAGTACTGGATCGCCGAATTTCTCCGGATTGATGAGTGTAAGTACAAGTTCAGCGCCTTGTTGATACATTACTAAAAATGAATAGAGAACCCTCACAGGCACTAGCTTAACATCGATGTTAGCATTTACTAATCAAATGGTATGACTATACGCTACTTTCAAATGCTCTGATCTCAATGGCTAATTCACCACATCATAGGGCCAGCTTGGGTCGATCTTGACCGTCTCTGTCTTGACTGGAAGCCCCACCACAACGGCAGGACAAGCACTGAACACCGGAACTGGTTCGTCTGGCCAAATCCTCACAATTTCCGTGCTGAATGGAAATTCCAATGGAGCGACGACCGCGCTGGCAGCAACTGCAACAGGGGTTTCCAGCCTAACCGCGACTAATACCCAGGCTCTCTCCTTCCGCGTGTCATCGAGTACGAATATGACGGCCACTGCTGCTGCTGCGTCTACGAACATTACTCCCACATCTACACTTTTGGCCTCAAATTCGTCAGCGAGCGTCCTCTCTTTCGCATTGAGTAGCGCAACTACCCCAACTTCCACATTGCGGGCGCTCAATTCATCGACAAATGCCTTGTCCTTTGCAGTTAGTAGCGCAACCGGCCAAACGTCTACACTTCGGGCATTGAATTCATCGACAAATGCCTTGTCCTTTGCAATTAGTAGTGCGGCCACTACAGCTTTCAATTCCAACAACACGTCTAGTGCAAGCGTACTATCCATCAACGTCCAATCCAATACATCGGCTGGCTCTTCCATGCAGCTGACCTTTGCTTTATCGTCGGCATCCCTTGCGAATGCGACGCAACTTACATCTGGGGCCGCTGCTAGCGCTACGGTCGGTCAGGGAGGCTGCCAATGCTCCTGCTCATGTCCGTTCTCGTTCTTCACCACAGGCACCATGCCGACAATGATGCCTATGATTGCTAACACGGCTTTCACGACGCAAACTACGACCACGACAACGACTTCAACATCACTTGCACTGGGTACGGGAAGTTCTTCAATTACAAGGTCATTTTCTCTGTCTACTCCAGCATCGCTGCTAAGTAGCACTACATCAGGGGGATCAAGCTTCACCCTTGGCTCAACGACCACTTCTGCCACAAGCCTCCAAACTTCGTCCACCACCTCGCTGACCTTAGGCTCGGGCTTAACTCCGTCTGGCTTCGGCTCCACTTCATCGAGGACTACTGCCGGCGCATTCACATCCTCGACGTCAACAACAACGAGCCTCACAGGTAGCTCCACGTCCGGATCCACATCAGCAACAACTACTAGCGCACCTTCAGGATCCATCAACATCAACACTGTTATGCTATCGACCGCAGTAACGCAGCTTCTTGGAAACTGAATGAAGCATCTGTGCGTAAGCTCGAAGAAGCACGGTCCAGAGGAGTTGAAGGAGTAAAGGCGTTTAGCCGGGCAAAGATATCCACGTAATGAGGGTAGTAGGGAGAGCCAAGAGCTTCAAGCGGAACCTGTCGTATAGCCGCGGGCCAGTCCCAGCGCGGGGCCTTTGTTGGTCCAAGTAGATAATTCAATCGGGCCGCATTGTTAAATCTTCAGTCGCTGCCACTGTAGTAGCATTCTGCAATTCACCATTCTTTTTCTTCATCTTATCACCACCTTTAGATGCCTCTTCCGTGCCAAGCTTCTTCTTGCCTCCATGCTCCTCCGACTGCTCTAACTTCCGCTTATTCCCCGCCTGCTTCCCCTTCTCCTTCGCTTTCCCCCCTCGCTCCGGCTGCACCCCTCCTTCCACCACATCCACCACCCCACGATAGCTCGTCCGCTTCAACTGCGCGCTCACCACCGCATGCCTCGCCACCCCCGTCACCGCCTCCCTCCCCCTCTCCCGACCCAACCCCCACATCGCCGCCAAATTCACCACATCCCACGGCGCGCGACACCCCAGCGCCCTTCCCGCCTCACTACTAATCACCAGCCCGCGTCCCCGCGTCGCCCGCACCAGCTGCGTCGCGTTGCTGATGAGGTTCCTGCGCGCAGTCGCGTCGTTCGCGAGGATGCCCGGGCTGTAGCAGATCTCGAACTTGACGCCGCGCTCGATGGCGGCGCCGAGCGAGCGGTGCTTGAAGGGGAAGGCGAAGCGCTGGGTGAGGTCGAGCGAGATGAGGGCGCAGTCGAGGAGCGAGGTGCAGGCTTGGAGGAGGGTCGCTTCGTCGGTGGGGCGGAGCGCGACGAGGTCGTGCGTGCGGGTCAGGTCGCCCAGTCGGTGGTTTTGGGAGGGAGACGTCGTGAGGAGGGTGCAGCGGCGGAGGATGCGCAGGGTGGGTGGGGTGGGAAAGGGTAGAGGGTCGGGGATGGGGCACGTCTGCGTGAGAGAATTTAGTAGGTGGGTTGGGGGGATGGAGCAGAGAGAACTGACGATTTCGCTGGGGAGCTTGCCGGATAGGGTGTAATTGAGAGCTACGACATTGTAGCCCACTGTTGTATTTCGTTAATTGACGTTTGAGGGGCGCGCGAAAATTTCATGAGAAACTCACGTTCAGCGAGAAAGGAAAGTGTTCTTTGCAACTCGTTCTCGTTTTGTACCCATTGCACGTTCAGGTCATAGAACATGCTCGAGGGTGAAGGCAAGATTTCAAGGCGTCAGTGGATGGAATGTACCCCGTCTGTGAAAGGGCGTTAGCGTGGGGATAAAATGCAGCGATTCGACCAGGGTCAGAAAGTTACGGCACGCAACTAGAGCAAACGACGCCGTTTTGACATTTCCTTTTTCTCGTGGACGTTACACTTGCAAAAACGGTCTCCTTCCATACCTAGCCGTCCATAAAAAAGCATCATATTTTTCCAATTCATTGTCTTATGCCCACAGCAAGCTCTCTCATTGCTATTTCGAAGCAGCCTTAAAATTAACTGACCTTGTCTGCTAGAGACTAATTTTCGCCGCACCACG
Organism: Viridothelium virens; assembly: GCA_010094025.1. Taxonomy (NCBI): domain Eukaryota; kingdom Fungi; phylum Ascomycota; class Dothideomycetes; order Trypetheliales; family Trypetheliaceae; genus Viridothelium; species Viridothelium virens. The sequence goes on from ML991794.1 coordinate 16,406, forward strand.
GTGGTCATGAGCATCAGAACCACTCCAACTAAATTTGGTGAAGCGCAGGGACCACACCTGTTCAGTCGCGATGAAATATGGCATTCAAAGGCAGTACATCGAGCCAATAGCCCTGAAATTGTACTTTGGAGTGGTGCGATAAGGTCGAGTTATCACTATTGTGACATCTGTTGGTAGAGATCTCGATTATCTGCCCTTGCGTTGAAGTACCTCAGATGGTTCAGATACTTACGACCACCCTGGTGCATCCTTCATCGAATAAAACGCTAGTCATCGGATGTGGCTTATTGGTGCACCGAGCTCTCAGCATCTTTCTGATTTCTCAGGAAATTGTTATATGGTAATTGAAACTTCAAGTCTAGAACCCACCGACGGCATGAACCTTCCTTTTCTTTCGCAAGCCAGATCGAGCTCTTGGAAACATCATGACGTGCGAAGATCTGGTTGATTCTATACCACTTCATGTTTATCCCTGCACCATTCATCTCGTCAATACCTAAAAAATGGCGTGCGCTGCTTCGGAAGCTCCCAGCCGATCAAGTCAAGCTCTCAAGCTCTAAGAAGCTGCCCCATGAAGACTAGCCAATTTGTTATCACCGTTGCCATCTTCCGTAATGGCGGAGGAATATCTAAAGGCTAGCCGTTTGGCATAAATTAAAATGTGAAGGGAAAAAAGTCGAATTGAGCGACCTGTACTGCGTTTAACGCACTCAACACATTCCTACACCACAATGGCTGCTCAACCTGTTTCAATTGCTGTACAGCCGAATAAAGCTGATGACAGTGATATCGACGCCAGACATGGTAAAGTCCAAAGTGAGGTCGTCGTGGATGAAGGCAGATTTGCCTCGAACCCTTTCGCAGATCCGAAAATTGCAGAGCATTACAGGGAAATCTACGAACAAGCTCAGTACGAATGTCGCCACGTCTTTGATCCAGAGCTTGAATGGGATCCTGCCGAGGAAAAGAGGCTTGTCAGAAAACTGGACTGGCACGTGTGCCTTTGGGCATGCATAATGTTCTTTGCTCTCCAGGTTGACCGGGGCAATTTGAGCCAAGCCGTATCGGATAATATGCTAGACCAATTAGGCCTGAATACCAATCAATATAACAATGGTAAGATGATAATGATAGGAGAGTCGGAACTTTGCTGACTTCTGTACCTAGGAAATGTGATTTTCCGAGTATCCTTTTTGTTGGCAGAGCTTCCCTCACAACTCATTTCCAAGAAGCTTGGCCCTGATAGATGGATCCCGATGCAGATGGCGCTCTGGTCTGTAGTGGCTGCGGCTCAAGTTGGTCTCAGAGGAAAGTCCAGTTTCTATGCTTGCAGGAGTCTACTCGGAATTCTGGAAGGAGGCTTCATTCCTGACCTCGTCCTTTGGCTCTCTTATTTCTACACCAGCCCCGAACTTCCGGTCCGCTTGAGTTTCTTCTGGGCCGCTACAAATATTACGGACATTGTGACCTCTCTCCTTGCCTTCGCACTTCTTCATCTGGACGGAGTTCATGGCATAGCTGGCTGGAGATGGCTATTCCTAATCGAGGGTCTCATCACCTTCAGCGTCGGCGTGGCAGCTTTCTTCTTGATGCCTGCTTCTGCAGTTCAGACCAAAACCTGGTTTCGTCCGAAAGGCTGGTTCACTGACCGCGAAGTCGGGATCGTTGTTAATCGTGTCTTGCGTGATGATCCTTCGAAAGGTGACATGCATAATCGGATGGGCATCACGCCCAAGCGTCTCTGGGACGCGCTGTTGGATTATGATATGTGGCCGGTATGGCTGACGGTTTACCAGGGGAAGGCTTTTTCGCTAATTCTACTCAGATTTACCTTCTAGGTCTAATCGTCTTCATCCCGTTCCAACCACCGAATACATACCTTACTCTCACTCTCCGACAGATTGGATTCAGCACGGTATGTCCCATGAGTATCATTAAGCCCCAAAACCTTTCTGATGAGTTTCACAGTTCAATACAAACCTTCTTACCATTCCAGCCGAAGTCTTAAATACTTTCTCACTCCTCGCCATAACATGGCTCAGCGAACGGGTCGGCGAGCGTTCTCTCGTATCCATGGTCCAGGACATCTGGACGCTTCCCTGTGTCATTGCACTCAGATGGTGGCCAGGAACATACACCGACGCATGGGGCACTTGGGCATTGGTCACTACTCTACTAAGTTATCCATACTGTCATGCCATAATCGTTGCTTGGGCATCTAGGAACTCAGGCTCGGTGCGCACACGCTCGGTTTCGGTGGCGGTCTACAACATGTTTGTGCAGTGCGGTGACGTTATTTCCTTTTACGTTTATCGAGCGGACGATAAACCCTTGTATCACCGAGGCAATGCAGTCTTGGTCGCGATAAATCTTTTGGCCATTGCGTTGTTCATCGGTACCAAGATGTATTACGTGTGGAGAAATAAGACCAGAGAGAAGAGGTGGAATGCCATGAGTGAAGAGCAGCATGAGGACTATCTTAACCATACAAAGGACGAAGGGAACAAGAGGCTTGACTTTCGCTTTAAGCATTGAGATGTCGATTTGTTTGGGTGGTACAGCAGGATAAAGTAGCATTAGATAACACATCGTGGTAAGTCAAACGATAGAGTAAGGTAGCATTGCGAAGTCAAATGTCGATCAGAGGGTGAGAGCTTGCATCATTTGCGGTGGCACTGGCGTCAAAGGTTTTAGCCGAGCGGGGATAAGCTTCCGAAAATGGTCGTTTCCACATGAACGCCAAGCTAAAGTGGTACACCAAAACCGCATCAGATTCTTCATCTACGGGCAGGTAACTAGCCACCGACTTCGCGATGGTCCCAAGGCAAGTCCGATTGACGCAATTTGACTTCATGCCACGTGGATTTCCTGCTCTTGGATAGGTGCATCTGCTGAGATCTGGTTGGGGTCCTTGTCGCGCCAAGGCCTAGTTCTCGGTGTCATTCGCAAAACGCACAAGGCTTTATCAGCATTCTTAGGCCTTATCCTTGACGTGACAATTGCCTAAATCAGCTGTCTCAGCAACGGTACGGAGTACTCAACGCTACAAGGGAGTCTCAGCGGGCGTACTCTGATGGCATCTGTAATCTTCAACCCTATCTTGGGAGACGACACATACCGAAGGGACATCAGGCAAGAAGAAGACGCGACCAGCTTTTGAGCTTGACTTAAAAGATACACGGCATATCAAGAACACCCACATCCTGGGGCCACATAAGTAGCCTTGGTTCCTTTTCCTCAGAGCTCGTGCTAATGCGTGATGTACCTTCGCACAGGATCGGCCGCCTCTAGAACCGAGTTTTGATGCATTGGTTGGTGAATACAGCGCTGATCAGAGCACATATCTATACGTCTCATGAGGCACGGTGGCACCATCCGAAGCAAAGTAGCAAATTGGTCTCTCTACCGGTGACTTCACAGATTTCGGAGTAATCCGACCGAATCCCTGGGATATGTACCCATAGATTGGGTGGCCCATGTCCAAAGCTGTGCATTTGTCCGGGATCTGCTCCTTTCGCGACATGATGCGACTAGAGGAGGGGATCGCATCGCAGTCCAGGCTTCGTAACCATGGAATTGCGCCATTTAGTGGGTAAGGCACGCACGACTTGCATGTGGGGGGTTTTTATCATTGCACCTTCGCTATGTAAGAGGTCTACTATTTGGACATGGTCTACCTATTTCTCTACGCGATTCTCTGATAGCAGTGAATCGCGCTATCACGACTCCTGGCCCCGGTTCCTGCCTGCATTGCCTACTACTTCCAAGCCAGGTGCGACCACAAGTGGGCAGTGTTTGCTGACCGCCTTCACGAGAGATTCAGGACTGTGCCTCAGACAGCTCGATCGTATCCTCGTCGACATGATGTCTTGGCGCGGTATTAGGCGAAAGCGAGATGTGCACGTCTCCGCGACAGGGGTTGATGTTGATGCCCCATCGGACACGGTCTCTGAAGGAAGCCTGAAGTTTACATTCGAGCAGGGTGGTAATAATTCAGATCCATCTTACCAAGAGGCATCAGGAGCGCCAGTTGAAAGAAGATCCCCGCTAGGGTACTCCGCTGGTCCGATTGCCATAATAATGCTCAATCTTAGCAAGATGGTTGGAACCGGCATTTACTCAACACCCTCTTCTGTTCTGTCAGGAACTGGCTCCGTTGGACTCAGCTTGATCTTCTGGGCTCTTGGGTTTTTTATCTCGCTCGCTTCGCTTGCTGTTTATCTCGAATATGCAGCCTATTTCCCAAACCGTTCCGGCTCTGAAGTCGTGTATCTGGAGCAGGCGTTCCCAAGGCCAAAGTATTTCTTCCCGACAACGTTCGCTGTTCAGACTGTCGTCCTCTCGTTCAGCAGTAGCAATGCAATTGTCCTGGCAGAGTACCTTTTCAGGGTCCATGGCAGCTCACCAAGCCCATGGCAGCTGAAAGGGGTCGCTATTGGTGGCTATACTGTAGCCTTTCTTCTAGTTGTCTTCCATACACGTTCCTCTTATTGGGTTTCGAATGGCATTGGAATTGTGAAGCTACTGACGCTGATTTTCGTTGCTATCACGGGTCTAGTCGTTCTGGGTGGCAATGTACACAGAGTTCCTGATCCCACAGCAAACTTTCGAGACGCATTCGCTGGAACTCTCAGTTCGGGATATGGCCCAACCAACGCTCTGTATAAGATTGTCTTCTCCTACAGTGGCTATGAAAATGCATTCAACGTAGTGAACGAAGTGAAGAATCCGGTGAAGACGATTCGAAATAATGCAACCATTGCGTTACTGACTGTCAGCGTTTTATATGTTCTCGCCAACATTGCCTACTTTGCGGCTGTGCCAAAAGAGGAATTGATGGAGTCATCACAAGTTGCTGCTAGCCTGTTTTTCGAGAAGGTATTCGGGTCGAGCGGTGCAGCTAGAGGCTTGAGCTTCTTGATCGCCCTGAGTGCTTTTGGCAATTTGGTTGCCGTGCTCATTGGTCAATCTCGTATGATCCGAGAGTGTGGCCGGTAAGCTAATCTTGAACGCGTACCTCATGGAATTACCGCTGACGAGCATGAATAGGCAAGGAGTCCTACCATTTCCTAGATTTTGGGCCTCTACTAAGCCCTTTGGCACGCCTTTTGGACCTTACTTTGTCAAATGGGCCTTGACTCTGCTTATGATTCTTGCACCTCCTGCAGGTGATGCCTTCAACTTCGGTACGCTTAATATCTGTCAGGCGCTTAGTGCGTATGATTAACGTCTTTTCACTAGTCGTTGATCTGAGTATTTATCCAAACTCAGCGTTCCTCTTCATTATGGCGGTGGGCCTCTACCTTGTCCGTTACCGTCGAAAGAAGTTAGGTGTTGGTCGTTCAAGCTTCCGAGCATGGGATGTAGCTCTAATTTTCACTATTATTGTGAACCTCTACTTGCTCGTGATGCCTTGGTATCCACCATCCGATGGCGCCGACGGAGGTGATGTGAGCTTTTGGTACGCCACATATGCGGCTACAGGTGTTGGAATGTGAGTCAACTCTTCGTCCCTCATCATCATGTTTTATTGAACGAAAGGCACTGACTTCTATGCTGCAGCCTTGTGTTCTGCGCCGTATATTATTGGGTCTGGGTATATGTCTTGCCGAGGTTTGGGCACTATCGGATGCGGCAGGAAGCTGTCATATTGGGTGAAGATAGTGTGACGCATAGACTTGTGAAAGTACCGAATGATAAACTCACCGAATGGGACGAAACGCATGATGCAGTCGGAAGAGAGCTGAGGTCGAATGCAATCAACAGCGACACTATACTTACAGATCCAGAAAAGTAGCTTGCTGAAGCAAAGACACCATTGCCAAATGAAAGGCAGTGTTACTGACCACGAACACTCAATAAGCGAATTGGCCGAGCCTGTTTTTCTAATGAACTGCGCAGAAGAAGAAAGCAAAAGCTTATGGAGACCCTGTACAAACACTATCGTATATATTTTGGTCTAGGATCCTTGTAGCTTCTTTTGGGAAATGACGAGACGCTGAGATGCATATGTTAGATCTTTTCTATCCACGCTCCAATTACAACATTTTATGAGGTCTGGATATATGACACCTGCGACCTGAGGATGCATCGATTCATCATGTCTGCACGAGCCCCACTTGTGACTTTTGTTTGCTTCCATTCAAAGCAATCTCAAGCCTGCCTGTAGAAGAAGCACTGGGTTTACGCGGCGAAGTAGTCGTACTGTCGGCTTCTTGACTAAGATGGATAGCATACAGGAATCGAGTGAGCGACTGATGATAGTAAAGAACTACGATGTGGTGAGCCAGTGATCGCATCTTGCACTGTATTTAAGGGAAATTTCAGATGGTCATCAGTGCGAGGTGCGTAGTAACAGCTTTTGTAGCCCAGCACACTCAGTATCGTAAGGCAAGCTGCATACGACTACGCTAAATTCTAGCTGTGTGGTGGACCCCACCACAATCCACCACCTGTACTCCGTACCGCCTCAGCTCCCCACAACATCACCGGTTTATGAACGCGTGTGAGGGAAACCTACTTTGGGTATATAAGTCCAAGTCCACCTCCCTTCCAACGTCAGAGATCAAGAGCATATTAAACTCTGCTGACGCATCTCTTCTCACAAAGTTAGGTGTCCGACTCGATTTCCTCAGCCCTTCGAGGCTGCCCACCTCAGACCATGGCCCGGGTCTACGCCGACGTGAACCAGCAGATGCCAAGGGCGTATTGGGACTATGATAGTGTGAACATATCCTGGGGTGTCTTGGAAAACTATGAGATCGTCCGTAAGATTGGTAGGCAAAAGCTGAGGGCATTCCAGCAGCTGGCTATGCGACTGACTGATTACTACAGGGAGAGGAAAATACTCCGAGGTATTCGAGGGCATCAATGTCGTTAACTACCAGAAATGCGTCGTCAAGGTCCTGAAGCCAGTCAAGAAGAAGAAGATCAAGAGAGAGATCAAAATATTGCAGAATCTATCAGGCGGGCCGAATGTCGTTGCCTTGCTCGATGTTGTTAGAGACAGCCAGGTCGGCATTCCCAGATACTGTCAAGAGAAGAAGCTTATGGCTGATGAAGAACTATCCAGAGCAAGACGCCATCCCTTATTTTTGAGTATGTGAACAACACCGACTTCAGGAGTTTATACCCCAAATTCCAAGATTATGACGTTCGGTATTACATCTTCGAGCTGTTAAAGGTATACTCATTATCAAACAATACGCTATGCTCATACGATCTAACACTGAGGACAGGCCCTTGATTTCTGTCATAGCAAGGGCATTATGCATCGAGACGTTAAGCCCCACAACGTTATGATTGACCATGAGAAACGAAAGGTGAGCTCGCTCTATCCGCCTTTTCAAGGTCAGAATATTGACGGTATCAAGCTGCGATTAATCGACTGGGGACTCGCAGAATTCTACCACCAAGGGACCGAATATAATGTCCGAGTAGCCTCGAGATACTTCAAGGGACCAGAACTGCTTGTTGATTTCCAAGAGTATGACTACTCCCTTGATATGTGGTCGCTCGGTGCAATGTTCGCATCAATGATCTTCCGTAAAGAGCCTTTCTTCCACGGCCAGAGTAATCCGGACCAACTAGTCAAGATCGCAAAAGTTCTTGGGACCGAAGACCTCTTTGACTATCTGGATAAGTACGATATTGAGCTCGATGCGCAATATGATGATGTACTAGGGCGTTTTCCGAAGAAGAACTGGAACAGCTTTGTCAATGCTGAGAACCAGCGATTTGTGAGCCCGGAAGCGATCGACTTTCTCGATAAGTTGTTGAGATACGATCACCAAGTACGTCTCTGGACGATGGGCTTAAAGAATGACCTGCTAACGTAGATGTAGGAACGACTTACGGCAAAAGAAGCAATGAATCACCCCTACTTTGCACCAGTACGACAAGCTGCCCTACAGAACTCTACGCCCTCTCATTCTTGATCTTGCCTTTGTGCCATTAGTCGCCACGCCCCACGAAAGCGCGTCGTGGATTGACCAAATTAGCACAGGTATCACCTCTGTGCTGACATTACGAAATTCTTCTCGTTCTTTACTCCACAAAAAGAGAGAGCTACGATGGCGTAGCGGATGCTGTTGTTCTCGACCCTTCTCAAGTAGGGACTCTCAGCCGGTGTGTGATGATGTACTCTCAAACTCAAGCGCGAGGCTCCATAATTCATCGAATGAGGAAGGGGATGCTGGGCGGAATTGAAGGGACGAGCACGGTTTCATAGGCGTTCGAGCGTCAGGAGAGAGAAAGTCATGCCGCATGGATCACGTAGCGTCAGGATAGACGACTCTTCTTCTTGTAGATATCCCATTCAATTATCCCAGTTCTTCATGTGCAACCAGGCTCTGGGGTATTCTCGACTCGTAGATAAGGTATGCATTGTTACTGCTAATGCGTGCCTGCGTGTTATTGTTCCGATGATACTCGGCGAAATGTTGGGTGACACGGGCACGGGACCTACCTTACCCGCGGGTGGTTGCCCATCTGGGCTGCCCCACCTCTCCGAGCTTCACCCGCACGTAAAACATCAAGAGCTTCTTTCTACAAACCCCCCACTCATTACCGACTTGTGACTTGGCGGTATAGGACTTACCGTACAGCGCTTTTTCTGTGTGGCGCTAGACTTTAACAACGATTCTTCACAATTATGGCACTCAACGCGGCGTCCCATAACATTCGTGAGTAGGACTTAAGTCGATATCGAAAGTCGCTTAGACGGCTAACTTTTCTTCTAGCTGGCGAAGCTACCGGCCCAGCTTCAGGCCAGCCCCCTCCTGTATCCCAAGAAACAGCATCCGCGATCATTAATGCGTCCCAGCAAGACCCAATGGGACAGCAAGCCCCCGGTCGAGATGGAGGAGCCAAAGACGATGGGCAGAAGAGTGAAATTGAAGAGAAATCGTACGTGACTTCTCAGCAATGCCTGAGCATGAGCATTGTTGACTGATGGCAGTGGAAACGGAACGTCAAACGTCGGGGAAGACAAAGAAGTCAACCCAGAAGCAAGCGGAGAAGCAGAATCAAACCTCTAATCAACATCTTCAGAATTAAGAAAAGAAGCAATGAGCTAGAGAGGCAGAGGCACGACCTTGAAACGTCGAGTAAATGCCTCCTGAACAGAAAGAGGCTATCAAGTCCATGAACGATACTGATTGAAAAGGGCACATTCCTGATGTTGTGGAGTCTGCGTGGTATCCTTGGTGGGAATGTAGGGCTTCTCTAGACCGGCGTGCGCCTAGAAATTATTAGAGGCCAAGAAGAAGAGAGCTCTCCGATTATACCTCCGTCGAATATTAACTCAGGTACGAGTGAAGAGCAAAATATGCACAATGACTAAAGCACTCGAAATGTCGTGGGAACCCTCCGTCCTGGATTAATTTTGAATAAGAGCCGGTCAGCCGCTGTTACTGCAAGCTTCGTCCAGCTCTGCGATGGATTCCTGCATCGCGGTAATCGACTGGTGAACTTGGCCGTCATGCTCAAACACAGCCCTGGCAAACCTGGAAGTCCACTAAAAGGGGATACAAAAAATGGTTGTCTCCCAGAGTCTCCCAGAATGCAGAGCTAAGGCTCTGAGCTTCTCCTCGATTTAGGACACCACGGGTGGTAGAGATATTGATCTTGTCATTCAAGTAATTGAATTGGTTAGAAGATTCTGCAACGAAATTACCAAGCGACGGGCTATGTCCTTGGCAAGCTTGAATCTAGTCAAGGGTCTCAGAAGGCTGGAATGAAGATCAGCTACAAATCGTTATGTGAGCGGTGGATAGTTTTCAAAGCACACCACCGCTGTAAAAGACATCAATCACTCTCTTATCCACCGACAGTTTTCTTGGGCTACCGGAGTCACCAGCTCCTACTGCTACGACTGCCATTGTGAGTTCGCAGGATCATGTCATTTGCTATGACTCACTGACCATTATAGATGATTTATACTTCGGGAAAAGCCTACGGAAAGCTTCTGCTGCCTTCGCAAATACCCTGGAAATGGATTGACCGCATGTCATAGCCATCATCCAAGACGAAAATTCACGAGAACGCGCGTCTGTCGTCGAAATTCTCTACACTGCCATCGGAGGCAGACTCGCTACGATCACCTCCTTCATGCCCTTCCTCTACCAAGAACTCTGGTAGCGCCTACTTCACGGCAAGTCCGATACAACCCCATCCATCACCAACGCCGCCCTGCTACGCTCCCACCATGGATGACCCCGTCTCATCGAATGTCTACGTCCTCCTTCGCTACTCTAAAGGTCGCCACTCCCTTTCCGCTAAGTATGCTATCCGCGACAAGGGTACCGCATATATAAATCTACACCCTTGATAGCATCAGCCTCGCCTCAGCCCACGCCGAATTCACCAACCCGTGTACCTTGTTCGGCAAGGCAGTCTGGCATATCGAGGTGCTAGCGCCGAGTAGCGCCGTGCCGAAGAGATGCACTGTATTTGCGGTGCAATGCACGCACGTCGGTGTACCTCAAGGGTGAAAGGCCGCGTAGACATCGAAGCGAAGATCGCCAAGGCGTGGGTGAGGGTGAAGAAGAACGCGGTGGGGGTGGCGAAGTAGCGGAAAATCCTGGAGGCGGAGGACTTCTGAATAAGGTGACCAAGGCGGTGCCGGGGGGCAGAGGAGAAGAAATTGGAGCATTTGGAGGTGGAACAGAGGGGTTACGAGAGCAGTATGGCGGGACTTGAAAAACCGCCGTTGAAAGGTTAAGACGGGTCGTGAACGGAGGGAGAGTTGAGTGACCGTGTGGTTCAAGTGTTTGAGTGCTTCGGCTGAGACCGAGGACAGGTGACGTGAGGGTATGAGACGGGGAAGTTGCTGGGGCTCAGCATGGACGAGGTGACAAGTTCGCCGAGGCAATCGCTGAAGAGAAGCAGGTGAGCCTTGTCGTCTCTAATGTTCTGCCCCTGACTCCTCTCCTGTCCTCGTAAGGGGACATATCTGCGCAATCCAGCATGTTCCACGGATGCCTTGGTACAACGGCGACCGAGTTTCGACTGTTTCTTCGAAGAAGTTAGCTGGAGCGTGGGCCATGCTGGTCATACATTGTTCTACTGCTGTCTTCTTGCGGTCTGGGTCGTGCAATGAAAAGTCCGAATGCACCGAGGGACGTCGAAGAAGGAGAAGCACATCACATGTTTGAGTTGCACAGGATCGTGCCTGAATACCAGCGGCTACCCCGGAATTGCAATTGAGATAGGCAGAAATAAGCTTCTAATCTTGCATTGTGTGACCCCGGCAAGAATCTGCCCCCTGTCAGATTCGATTTTTTATTGCCATGTCATTCGCTGGACGTTTTTCGGACCACGCCGTTGGAAACGCTGAGACATGACGTCTACGCATTTCGCTTTTCGGGATAATGGGACCCTTCATGCCCCTGGCCAAACGTGCTGCACGATGCAGATGAATTCGCCCGACCGCGGGAGGCTCGTGGCGGGGAAGACGGGCCGCAGAGATACTTTCTCTCTTCACCAATCATTGCCAACTCGGTGCTGCTCTGTCGCTACCCGGGAGATCGTTTCTACCTGTTCGCCACCGACGTTTCTGTACAACGGAACCTTCTTTCCATCGGCAATACTACTCATTCCTTCTCCGCAGACCCTGAATCAACTGTTGTGCTATCCGCTATGCCTAATGTACTATCGCCTAGTACCCTTGACACCTTGGTAAGGCTGCAGAGCCGATATCAAGTCCCGCTCTATCATCGAGATAGCAAATAGGACTCCCTTGTCAGTTGTACGGAAGTCATCTTTTTCGCTTAAATTACTAGCCTCGTGATCGCTCACGAATGCCTCCGAGCATTCTCGTCTTGCCTGATCCGGCAGGAATGCTCGTTTTCCATGGCTGGGCAAGACGCTGTCAGAACCTTGATATGCAAGGCTGCCTACTTTCTAGCTGGCATCCTCGAGCAGTACTAATGCTGGATGTCCACAGTCTGTGTACATTTGTGCTCCTTCGAATATGCCTCGGCGGCGGCACGTCAGCCATGGCGGAGGTGCACTTTTCTGCGCTGTGCTCGATAACCTCCACGTACCACTGACGGGGTAAAATCCAATCGTTGCTTCAGGTTGCTGGAACGCCCTGCAACATTAGCCATCACAAGCTCTTCAGCCGAATCTGTACAACACAATCAGTTTCTTGACACACCGCGTACACACTACAAGGCGTGAGTTTCAAGTGCAAAACTGTTCTACTTCTGGACACAACACCCTTTACCTCCGTTCCAATTATCACCTGGCGGTAATTTCATGTGTTGGCCATGAATATAATATATAAAGAGACAGTCTGAGGAAGATCCGTAACCAGAATTGATCACAATCCTTCTGATAAAAATCAAAAGCCATCTTTCCACCCACAGAGCATCGGTCCTGCCCAGAAACTCTGGTCGTCTTCTTGCGGAATATATTACATCTTGACTCAAGTAGACCTTTCAGGTCGTCATTGTTGCTATGCCTCGATCGAATCCCAACACAAGCTCGGCTGCAGCCCAGTCTTCTCCATCGAGTTCCACGCGTGCCGAGCCCAGGTAAAGTATCCTATTCCGGCAGAGCATCCTTTTCAAACCCTACCACTTCTGCATCACTTGTTTTTTTACTCTTCGACTGTCACCATCCTCAACGCCTCCACCTACCTGATTATGACCCATTTCATTCTCTGCCACCCCTGCAGTCTATGCAAAACTTTCCTCTGACATATATTTCACCCAGCACGATCTCTACACTCAACCTTCCCCATGGTCTTAGTCTTACTACGCCCACGATCTCCCCCCTCAGTCTCTCTTTTCCCACGAGTACTGCCGCCCACGCCGTCACTCCAGCTGCTCCAGCGTCGTCCAGCAATCCGGCGACCAAGGCCCGCTATGGTGTCTCTTCTTCGGCCCCTTCCGGCTCCGTCTCCCGCAGTCCGACCTGGCAAGCCGGTCCCGGACCCAACGATCGCCCCCCATTCAGCTCCTCTGCTCCTGCCACGTATGGTGGGGGAGGTCAGCAGCAGGCTGGCTCTCCAGCGGCGTCTAGGCCCGAATTGCCTACGATCCAGGCTCGTACTTTGGATCGGGGAGGAACGGAGATGGCGGAAAATGGTAGGAGGGAGGAGACAGGGGAGGGGCGTGGAGAGGACAAACCGAAGCGTGAGTGGTCCTACAGTTTGAAGCGGTATGTAGGGACTACCGAGCGCCATGAGAGGCTGGGCAGGGAGTTCTGAGGATTGGGAAGTATTAGCTTGGTGGGCACCGACCAGACGAGGAGCACTTTTGAGAGTAGTCATGGATCAAGGAAGCCTATGCTGGTGTAGGATACCAGAATGGCGGGTGCATTTAAGGGGTAGAGGAGGGATTCCACTGAACGGGGGATGGAAATGGTAAGAATGGGACAAGGACCCTTCCATGAATTATGGTGGCTCTGAAGATGCGGTCAACAGTACACAATTATATCTCTAAATACTTAGACAATATGAATGCAATCTATGAACTAGACATTCGATGATAGAAGCCTAAGGTGTGTACTCCTTATGCTTAATCCACCAGTAAGCTGATACATCAAACCGAACCCTCTCCAAAGTACGTAGAATTCGGAAGGCACCTGTTCGGGAATATTCAAGTCAAAGAAGCACAAAAAGAGTCATGTACAAGCTTCCGAAAGAAGCGTCTGACGGACAAAACTCCAACCGACGACCTCAAATCCACGTCTCAGTACCCACAACCCTAATCGAACTCTTCAATTCCTGCTTCCGCTTTTCCTCTCTCTTCTCCTCCCGAGTCTGTTTTAGTCCGGGCTCAACTGCATTCCCCGCCCCACGCGCTACCTCTTCATTCCTCCTCCGGCCCCTGGGGTTTGACGCAGCCGGAGACTCAGCCCTCCCCCCCTCCCCAGGCGGCATTCCCGCTTCTGGCCTCAGCCTCATGCCACCCCGCGCTGCACCCCGTTCGACCATCCCCGGCACGTCCTTCAAATCCCGAGGCGCCTCCGATCGACTCGCTAACGTCGGATACCGCTTCACCGCCGGCCGCGGGATCCACTCCGCGCTCCGATCCCCGCCCCCTCTCCCCCCCGCTCGCTCCCTCCCAACCACCGGCGCCGACATCGAGTGCGCATGATGCACGCCTACCACCGCACCGGTCCCCACTGCCTTTTGCCTCTCTCTCCCTCTCCCCTTCTCCAGCGCACCCAGCAACCCCGCCAGTCCCGGCTTCTTCCGCGGCGCCGACGCAGACCCCGCGACGCTAGCGCCGTGGCTTGCGGGGGGAGCGCTGCTGGGCGCAGTGGTGCTGCGTGGTAGACGGATTGGGCGTTTTGGGCGGTGTGGCGCGGAGCCTGAGAGGGAGTCGCCCCATTTCGCGGCGCCTTGGGAGACGAGGGCGATTTCGTTGGGGGTGAGTGGGGAGAAGGGTTTGGAGGTTGGGGGGAGAAGGTATTTGGATGAAGGGGAGGAGTGGGAGAGGGAGGGGGCGCTCTTGTTAGCTAGATTTGAATTGGGAGAAGGTTTGCCGGGGTTAGGGATAGTGGCTTCTGACGCGGTGTGAGCCTGGGATGGAGGGGCGATGGTCTGAGGTGTTGGCTTGGGCGTTCGAGAGTGAGCAGAATGTGAGATAGGTGTCTTGAGAGGTGGTGGGTCTTTTTCGCCGGGTGTGAATTCAGTCTGTGGAGTTGCAGGAGGCGAGAAGGCAAAGTGATAAGGGACGTTGGTCTGCCTGTCGATGCTTTTCGAGCTATCAGGACTCAAGAAACTCTTTGTCGCAGCCAGATCGTTTGAGTCAGCGAGGATTCCGGTATCGAAGGCAAAGGGAGGAGAAATTGGGATTGTACCACTTGTACTTCGTCTTCGATGACTACCCATAAACGTAGACAAAGGTCCACTGCCCGTGAGCGACCCAAAGCGTCTTGAATGCCCAGACGAAGGCTGACCAGTTGCCTTAGCTGAGACTCCTGTTATTTGTCCATCGCTTCGCTGTTGAGTATGTTTCTTGAAATTGTTACGTCCCCACGTGAATAGGGGTGCTGGGAGAAGCTCTGCATCTTCCTCGATGTCGTCTACAATAGACTCTCCTGCCTCAGCAAAGGCGTAATTTTTATCTGCGGTAAGCGCCCGCGTCGGACTTGACGAAGGTGACGGAGTACGATCAGCTTTATGAGCGCCCTTCATGCGGCTCCTCTTCCGCAAATCTAGGGACGAAGACTTCCGGCGCCTATCTCGCGGTCTTCCCCGTTCTTCTGTCGCATGTTCTGCCTCGTCGATTCTAATTGAAGGAATAGAAGGATTTCTTCGAGTAGATCGATCAATAATACTGGAGGAGTTGACTACGGACATGGGACGAGGTAGTGAAGAGGACTGAAGGATCGGTGCAGCAGAAGATTGTCGAGGCTTGATTTTGCTTACCGCGCGGAATTCT
Organism: Viridothelium virens; assembly: GCA_010094025.1. NCBI lineage: Eukaryota > Fungi > Ascomycota > Dothideomycetes > Trypetheliales > Trypetheliaceae > Viridothelium > Viridothelium virens. The sequence continues at coordinate 31,807 of ML991794.1, forward strand.
TCCGGTAGGAGTGGAAATGGCGTAGATTCTTCTGGAGATGGTAGGACGGCTCGAGCCACCGTTTTGAACGATTTCAACTTTGCTACGTGATGCCAATTTGATGGGGTTCTGGGAAACGAAGGAGGCGGCGGAAGAAGTATGGAAGGTCGTGGAGCGGGAGAGGATGATTTCGATTCAGTCGGACTTGAGCTTGGACTGGGAATTAACGGACTATATTTTCGAGGTTCTAAGACGAGATCAGTCTGTTTGGGCCCAGCCAGCTCCGGTGTACTTGTACTGTGAGACTGATAAAAGGACGGCTGTAAGAATACGTCAGCGTGGATGCTCTCATTCTCGGATTTTACCGGCGATGGTGGACCCCAGAAGTCGCTAGTACTGCTATATACGCTGGACGAACGCGTTGAAGACCTTGTCATCGGTGGTGTACTGGAAGATCGTGCTGGTAGTAGTGGAAGGGGCTTGTCTGGAGGTGGTGTTATGGGATCGCTAGGGGACTGTGGCCGTGGCGAAGAGCTGCCTCTCAAGGTTTGAGAAGAAGAACGCGATGCAGCTGGTAAGGGCAGCCGCCGCTGAGTAGGCGGTCTGTGTCTTGGAAGTTTCATCTCCATTTCGGTTACATAGTGGTGAATGAATAACGGGATGGATTGACATCTTGCGCAAGATCTTGCTATTATAACGGCTACGAGAATTGAGAAGTCCGAGTACAAAGAAATTCATGACGCAACCGAGGGGAGTAGGTCAAAAAGCGCGCTCTCACAACACCGTTACTACGAAACAAAGGGAATGATGGGTAGAGAAGCCTGATCCGGCTATAGCTATTGGAAGCGATGGCTATCAATCGCATGGTACCCAACACTATCATCTACGATCGATGGTGCCAATTTCGCTCGCCAGGGCTTCGGCCAGGCAGAAGGCACCAAAGTAATATTACAAGAGGTTGTATAGAGTAGAGTATAGAGCAGAGGCGCGGCGATCACAACATGAAGCAGCCGGAAAAATGTATGTCCGAAACCAGGAGGAATGTTAATGCGTATATCACAAAAGGAGTAAGTCTCCATGGCCTAAGTCGAAAAGCGCAATCATCTGAATGGATAAATGGAGATTACTGCATATTCACGTTAAAATTTCTAGACTACTGCGTAGAACGGTCATTTAGCCCACCCAGGTGGATTATTTTCAAAGCAGGAGGCATTCTTCATTTTCTCTAAGTCACTAAACCGTAAGACTGAGAAGACTCGTGGTATAATTCTAAATATAAAACATGGCAATATTCAAGACAGACATACATACAAGAAATTCAAAGCTCATCCATATGTGAACAGGACTTTGATTGCGAAAAATTCAATTAGATGTAGCACCACCAATGATTTCTTCCCTCGATGCTACCGGGGGTCTTCCGTCTTCATACCTTTCAATATTCGCGATCGCGCTTTGAAGCGCACTCGTAAGATCCATGTGGAATGACGGCCGGTTCAAACCCTGGACCACGACTGACTTGCCAGCGGGTTGAGCGTACGCTCTGCTCGACTTTAGCGTCTTGTCCACACTGTCCTGACTGGACGACCGATCACCATCCGCCGTCGCATGGAAGTCGCGACGCGTCACCTGACCATCTTCGATATCATTGTCAGCATGGGCTCGACTCCGACTTCGACTGTGCCTCTTCGCTTCGGCACGGTTGAATCCGTACTCAGCAGCCTCGGCGGCAGAATCAATGCCTCCAAGTTCGGCCACGCTGAATACAGGCTTCCACCGGTGGAATCCATCATCCTGAGAACTGATCTTGGGGTAGCCGAATCCGGCTGAGGCTAGAGCTCTCTTTGTCCAGCGGTTGTTAATATGGGCAAAATGCCACTCGACCATTTCTGGTGAGACATATCGGTCAAGTTGGTTACGCACATCAATTAGATGCTGTATGGAAGTAATATCAACATTGTTGACGGACGAGAAGTCGAGGATGATGGCTTTCAGAGTTGGCCGATCGTCTTCTTGATAAAGGTCTTTGCTATGACGAGGTCCTGGGTCGTTCCATGGTCGATCCTGATTTTTTTTTAGCTATGCCGTCGATTATTTCAAATTATAGAATACTTACGCCTTTCTTGGGATAACTCATAGGATTCGTCCGACGGGTTTGCTGAAAGATTGTATGGACCATGTAATCCAGGTAATGGTTGGCGTTAGGATAGTTATAACCCTCTGAAAACCTGTACATAAAGACTCCAGGATAAGGCGTCTGCAGTGCAATTCGCGGGTTCGTGCCATCGTGATGATCGATGGGAAGGAAGATGTTTCTTGTTTCTAAGCCATTGTCGTCGGTGTTAGGCCGTCGGGTGTTTCCTGAAGTCGTACCGTACTTCGGCTCGTTTCCTCGTATGATGCGATCGCCGACGACAGAGTGGACTTTGACTCTACCTAAGAAACGACCCCTGGCTTTGAAAACTCTATAAAGGAGCAAAGCCGCAGAGACGGAGATCGTTGTATAGACGCCATTCTCAATGCTAGAGAAGACAGTAACGAGAACACCGGCGAAAAAGATTATCACCTCGAGGGGTGAAATTCTCCAAAATTGATAAACAGTATTGGGAGGAGTTATCAGATCCAGGACCGCATGAATAATCACACCCGACAAAGAGGCCTGTGGGATATAGAAGAAGACTGCCGTGAGTCCGTAAAGTGCAATAAGTACGACAATAGCAGTGATGACACCAGCAAATGGAGTTCGTACACCAGCCTTGGACTTGATGGCGGTTCGGGAGAACGAACCAGTAGCGGGATATGCCCCAAGAAACGGTCCAAGAAGGTTCGTGACGCCGATAGCGACGAGTTCTTGGGAGGGGTTAATCTGGTAATTGTTGACCCTACCGAATGATTTCGCGATAGAGATATGTTCGATGAGCAACACAATGACCGTTGCGGGCAAATCGCCCGCAAAGGAAGAAATCATATCAGTAGTCACGTAGGGAACTTTAGCATCCTTGAATCCTATAGCAGCTCTTAGCAGGAATCACGAGGGATAAAACTCTGGGTGCACCTACCCCTTGGGACCGGCCCAAGAATCTTGAATTTAGGCTTACTCCTATGATGTCTGTTCACCAACCAGCTGATCAAGGTGTATAGTAGTATGACGAATATCGTGCGTAGCGTAGACATGTAGAAGAATGCTTTTCGCCGATTTGGAAACCGTTTGGAGCCGTGAGTGGCGGCAGACCTAATCGCATAGAGCATGAAAAGGGCAGTCAAACCCATAGCAGCGTCGAGCTTGGTGCGACCAAGGTGCTTGAGGATGTTGATCACCACTTTGTAGGTCGAATCGCGAGTGGAGAAACCAGTGATTCCCATCATTGTTGGAATTTGGCCCACGGCGATATTCAGCGCTGATCCGGTCATGAAAGCCGAAATAGCCGCAAGGGAGATAAAGTCAACCAGCCATCCTAATCTAGTCACCCCGAGGAAGCATACAATTGCTCCTCCTATGATAGCTAGCGCGCCAGCTACATCTTGGGGATCGAACCGGTTGTGGGTTTTATCTTGGACCTTAATAAGGACGTTGCCTGTTACAGTCGACAAGACGGCGACGGGCTGCATCAATTAGCATGATGGTGGAAAAATCTTGGGTGCTGGCACCTACACCAATAGTGATATCCTTTGACGTAGCGAAAAACCAGTAAATTAGAACGCCCATGAACGATGAATAGAGACCGTACTGAGCCGGCAGCGTTGCGAGCTGAGCATATGCCATGCCTTGTGGCACGACAACTGCACCGACGGTAATTCCTAGCCTGTGTGAGTCCTTCTGAATTAGAGAAAATAAGACGGCCAAAACTAACCAGCAATGAGGTCCCCAATGAGCCATTGAAGATTGTAGCGATGGATCCACGTGGTAAACGGGAAAAGGCTTCGACAGTATTGCAAAAATTGTTGCCCTGAGGGGAGGTGGTCACGAAACCATTCTGCAACGGTGGGTTCCTGTTCGACATAATCGTCTGCGCTTTCAACAGAAAAGACAGATTCTCCTTGAGTGACTCTGCTGTCATTGTCACGACCCATTTCATTGCGATAATCCAGTTTAATGCCGAGAATCCTAGCCAGGCCATGGCCAACCTTGGCCCGGGTGGAGTCAGCAGACATGGTCCTAACACAAGCCCTGAGGATGCACAAGCTTTTCAAAGGCCGCAAAGAAGATCCAAGCAAGAAGCACTTAAAAGGGATAGTCTGTGTGCCAAGTCAGGTCCGATGCACTGCAATGCTAACAACCTAGAAAGATGCCGGATGATGGGGTGCGACCAATCTATCTGAATACTCGTGGGTAATTAATAGTCCCCACGGGGGAATCTAGAACACGTCGACTCCCTCCAGTTCCTGCGCGCCTCTCGTCTTTTCTACACACAAACGAGACCACACAAGCGTGATAACTCGATGGGGGTGGCGTCAGTGGCAATGGCTAGACGAAGGCCATACGTAAAGAATGAGTAGCCCTACTGCGTCTGAGGGAGGGCGCCGAGAAGCTGGAACCCCAAGACTAAGGTTTCTTGGGGGTCTGTAGGCGCGGATCTCGGGCAAAAGATTGGACCCAGGCAGCAGTAGAATCCAGTCTCAAGTCGGATTAGGAAATTTCGGCTGCGACAGCCAGTGGGTAATCGAGCAGAACTGACCAAACATAAATGTCAAGGTGAAATCGCGCGTCTCCCGAGGAAAAAGAGTCGACTCCTTCAAGTAGGCCAAATGCCGGTCAATTGCAGAAGGCTGACATTTAGATCGGCCGAGCGATCTGATTTCGATCGTAAAGGTGTCAGATCCAGGATGATGGCCAGGCTGTTGGTAGCGGCGGATCGAAGAGAAGATGAAGTTATGGGATGGCACGAGGGATGGCATGTTGGCATTATTCTCTCGCCAAAGCACGTACGCAATCACGACATGGGGACGAGGCTCGAAAGGGACAGGCGAGCGGGAAGAGTGGGTTTGGTTAATTCTTCGATCAGCGTGCTAAGAGTTTTTAGGCGACGGTCAGCAGTTCGGCTCGCTGTTGCGTCTTGGGGGAGAGCATGGAGAGATCCTGCACCATGGAGCCGCGCTTTGTCGTGGAAGTAGCCAATCAACGCCACCAAGAATGGTATCATCCGCTCCCCTGATGATGCTTGAACGCCGCGAAATATCAATGTCGAGCCAGTGCACTGGTTCCCTCGGTAGTGTCAAACAACGATGGTATGATGGAATCATTTTTCTGGACAATTTGATATTCTGATGCAGATTGCGATCCCGGGTCTGAAAACTTGAGATGTGTTTTTCTCATAATAGAAGTCTACCTTGAAGCGGAAGCCTTTGTTAGCCGTTGACGAGATGTTATGCGAAGGCCAGGCCATCTTCGGTAATTTTCGCTGTCAGATCTGTGCTAGGATGTAGTAAACTTAAGCACCCACGGTTCTGAGGAAAATGTGAAGACGGTACCACCATACCATGGAATGAGTGACGCACAGTAAGGTGGTAAGATATCCACTACCGTAGCTTAAGGTGGGTACCAGATATCCTTGCACTGGCTTCTAGAAGCGCGCTAAGGGATCGTTGGTGCCGTAGTGGTGGGACTCGGTCGACGCGTCGCACGCGCTCCCTAACCCATCTTGTATTTTGCACCAGCCCTCATACCCCACGATTGATGGACTTCATGAAGCTCGATCATTATCTCCGCGGTCCACCATCGGGCGACATCGTGAAGGGTCTGGCAGAGATTCGCCTTGCTGTGCTGCACCATGGCATACCCAGTAATAATGATGGGATTGTAATTTCTTATCCTCAACATTTAATCTTGAATGATGATACTGATTACCTCCGTAGTCTGACCTTCGCATCTATATTTGGTTAATTCTCCTCAATGCCGCGTCTATCAAGACAGACATCTACCTCGACCTTGTCCGTCAAGGCCCTTCTCCCGCTTATACGAAAATCCGCAATGATACCTTTCGCACTTTGGCAACGGACCCTCTCTTCCGACGGCGTGTCACTGAGAACAGTCTCACACGCGTCTTGAATGCAGTAGCCTGGAAACTCCATGATGCCCACGAAGCAAGAGTCAACGGCTGGCAGTCCCCTCCAACACTGCCCGCTCCGAACCTTCTCCGACCTGGAGATTCCGTCACGGGCAGTCCTGAGCAGAGTCTTCGTCTCAGCACCTCTCCCGGCGGCAAAGGAAGTGTAGCTGGTACCGATGGTTCGGATGCAGGAGCACAGCCAGGCACAGAACAGCTCGGGTACGTTCAGGGCATGAACGTACTCGCCGCACCTTTTCTGTATGCCGCACGCTCCGAGGCAGAAGCCTTCGTCGCCTTTGACACTTTTTTGCGACGAGAATGCCCCGGTTACATTAAACCTTCCATGGACGGCGTGCATCGTGGCCTGGCCCTTGTGGATAAAGTTCTTGCAGTCGTCGAGCCAAAGCTGGCCGGCCATCTCCACTCCAAAGGCCTGACTGCGCAGATCTACGGCTTTGCGAGTGTCACCACCCTGTGCGCCTGCACGCCACCTTTACCAGAGGTGCTCAATTTATGGGACTTTCTCTTCGCCTGGGGCGTGCACTTAAATATTCTCTGTATTGTTGCACAATTGATCATGATCAAGGAGCAAATCCTGCAGAGCTCAAGGTACTTAGCAAGACAACAGACCTATCATTCGTAGCTAACCGTCTCGGCTTCTAGTCCTAACCTCATCCTTCGAGCACTTCCGGCTCTTGAAGCCCAGACAATCAAGATGATCGTACTTAGCATTGTGGAAAAAATACCGGAGGATCTCTACCAAGAGATCCTCAGGCATGCTAAATGAGCCAGGCGATCATGCACTACGTCCTATTTTCGGACGCCTCTGTCACTCTGTGCTCCAGTCCCTGCGTGCTAGTTCTACCTTGCCTGCGCGCCTCAGAAAGGGACACGCTTTCGCAGATGGCGATGCATGTCGGACCTCATTACCTCACTACCAATCTACGCATCTCCCTGCAGCGATCCTACGGCCCTCCTCTCTTCATCGACATCATTCAAAGCAGCGATACATCGCGTCAACGCTCTTTCTCCAGCACTAACCTTCTCATTGACGAAATCGCGCATCTCCTTTCTTGCTCCTGCAGCTGCTTGGTTCCATGACGACACCTTGGCCTGCGCGCTACTTGGTAGGAGATGACTTTCCTGTGCCAGGCGCTCGAGTGTGGCCTTTCGTTCATCCTCAGCACTCGCCAGTTGACGTCGCAGGAAAGCATTCTGCGAGAGAAGGGCTTGCGATGTACGAGATGTCTCGGTGAGGGCTGGAATATACGGGAGTAGGGTGACTGCCTGGGAGGGTTCCTTGGGAGCACCAATGGGCTGTCGGGTTGCACTGGTCGGACTCGTCCCTGAAATTTTTGGTGATTGTCGGGAGAAGAAGGTGCGCTTGGTGGGACTACTGGGCGACAGTAAAGTTGATGTGGAAGCGTTATCGATGGATTCGATGAACCGGATCAATGATTCACGGGAAGAAGTATAGCTTTTGTATTGGTCTTCAATATCGGAAAGGGTGATGGTTCGAGCAGCCGGTTCATCCTTCTCTACCACAGCATCGTCCTCTTTGTGCATAGATGTTTCTTCCGGCACCTTTGCTAGTTGCTCTTCGATCCAGCTAATGAGCTCATCTCGGGCGTGGCGAAGTGCACGAATATCTGCATCTATATCTGGCTTTGTCGAGGCAGTGCCGTCCTTTTGAGCATCATCTGCCCTTCGAACTCCGTCCGTATCGCACTTAGCTACAAGAACCGCCTTTTTGAGTTTCGTGACGAGCTCATCACTGTGAACATCCTCGTTTCCATTGTTCAACATAGGAGCCGGTGCCTCTGGATGGTCACCAATTGCCTGCTTTACAGCATTTCTCAAGCCCATCTTCATATCGTTTGTATCGGTCGTGAGGGTCGCTAGATAGTTCCGAACTACTTCAAGACGCCTCTGACGCTGGCGCAGACGGAGGAGCGAGACATAGTCTTCTATGCTGCCTGATCTTTTGGAGTCCGTTTGCCTGTTGATTGTATGTGTTGCTCCATGTTTCAGCTCCTCTAAGTCGGATCGAAGCTCCTCAAGCTTTGTCTTGGCCGCTATGTGAGCCTGCAATGCTTTCAGGTAAGATCGCCTCACCCCACTGATGGGTAGCGGAATGTCCCTAGCATTTATGGTCTGAGGGTAGAAAGCGTGCGCCAAGTGAGCTCCACCACTGCCATCATTGCTTTCAAACGGCGCAAAGAGATATCGGTCGAGCTGTTTCCGAATGCGTAGGGTTTCTGAGCGATCGTGAATGTAGGGGGCTAACGCTTCTTGCACGGCTGGAAAGGGGCAAGTCGATTTGGACATTTTTTGCAAGACGATATCTAGTTTGAAGGGTGGGGTGGTAGAGTAATGTCAAGAAAAGCAGGGTCCAGTACCGTATCGTGTGGCAGGCGCGTCGGCCAATTTCCTTGCACGCGTCAAGGTAACACGGTGAAATGTTTACGTCTTGCTATGTGAAATAATCCCTATCGACCTCTATTCTCCTATAAGCTCGACCGAAACAGCAATCTCCGAATTTTGAACCTCGCTTACCTCTGCGCCAAAGTCGGTAGAGGTAAGGTATTGTTCCAAATGAAGAGCCGCGAAATCAGCTAAGCAAATGTTGCTTAGCTCCAACATTATCTCATTCTTGAGTCTCAAGATTATCACCATCACAAGGCTCATCACTGGCAACATGTCAGCCTCTCAAGGAAGATGTTCGAGTTCAGAGCGAGCTGCTGCCAGCAACTCCTCATCTCCTCACATGGCTCCCGAATCCAAGAGACCTTCGTTTTGGAGTTCTCTTTTTTCGATGTCGTCCAAGAGCAAAGGGCCTTCGCCGTCGCAGGGGCAATGGCTTGAGCATCAAAGGCAGCCTGGTGGTGACAGGTGAGCTGCGTGTCAGATGTATTAGCACGGCCTTCGCTCAGTTCTGCGCAGCACAGCTCCGAAGGCCGAGAAGAAGGGGGGCACTTGGACCTGGTGGCTTACCTTGGGATGATCCCTGCCATGCGAAATGCCTTTATCGGAAGTTATCTACCTAAGATTTTATTGGGAGGGGCGGGTGTTCGTTTAAGACGAGATCATCGCGTCCTTGGCTTCCTATTGAAGAGCGATCAACCAGGCATTATTTGGTGCAACAATGGACGTGTGCAAGAAAAATAGGCTCCCGTTCTTAGGCAAACATCTTCGAGCCATCATACAAGACCTTTTGAAACCGTCTCAAAGCTGGACGCTTGGATGGTTATGGCAAGTGGATCTAAGTTCCTTCAAATGGTTCAGGAAATCATCAGGCGCACTAACTTCAATCGTAGCTCGTACTCCTCCGCATCACCCCGAAGTTGATCTGGAATACAAGTCGGATCTCTAGACTGAGTGATAAGCGGCCAGTCGCTCGTCTACCTTCAAAGCCGCCTCAGGCATAGAGGATTGAAGAGATAGCTGCATCTTCTTGAGACAGTATCAATATCCTGATCTACACCTGGGCAGCTCGCGTTTCGGCCCCTCATTGTGCCTTCCGAGTCATGGCTGGTACACATTGCCTGTTGTTATTGGGTAACAGCCGGTCAGATCTTAAAAGATACGAAACATTTCTCGTTACGCTGGTTCCTATTTATAGAAATTCATTGCCTAGCACGGATGATCTTTATGCCTGCGCTCATGTCCTACAGAGTGACGCCCCCTGGGCCACTGTGGCTTATCAACAAGCTCATTGCGTCTGGTAATCGATCACCTTCTTTAGCCACATTACAACGACGTCTGTGACTTCCACCAAACCCACTGATGCTGGTACTAACATTTAGACCGTCTTGATACAGAATATCTATTGAACTCAGATTCATGGGCAGGCGCGAGGAGACATCTCGGCATTTATCCTATTCACCACGATATCGAACGTTTGTGTAGTCTCTAGCCCTGAATGCTGTGTTGGTCGACATGTGTACGAGTTCTCCCAACTTTGATTGTTTTCACGTTGCTGGGAGCCTATGGCTTGTCGTCCTCCCACTTTTACTCTTTCCCCACTTCTCTCAATCTCCGCTCTTGTCCTTGCAGTGTCCACGTATCTCTTCGTTTTAATTCAGCCAGATACCTAAAGAATACTCGTGTGATGCGTACGTCTGTCCTCAGCTCATATGCATCAGCAGGATCTTTCCGCTTCGTGTCTTTTACTTATTGAAAACCCAGAAGAGACCGAGTCTTTGATATTTGCCGACGCCTCTGATGCATTGGCATCAGCGTCATGGCACGATTTGCTCTTCCTCCATGTCACCCGTCTAAATTTGTGGTTATTTTCGCAGCTAAGCCCTCCCCCGAACCCATGCAATATAACTCTAACTCTAAAGTGCCGAACTAGTAAGCTCCACTGCTGGGCTCCGTACTTATCTCACTCTGAAAATTCGACCTACAGCTACGTTCGGCAGTGATGCTCTTTAGTGTGATATTCTAGGCAGTACGCTTTCCTAGCTTTCAAAACCGCGAAGAAGGCTGCGCAAACTCGAAGGTCTCCGATTCGGGACTAGGGACCACAGTATTTCTCCTTGGGAGCAGTTGTGATTTCTATCTTGTCCATGGTCACATCAACAGTACTTTTCGGTCTTTCAATTGCGTCTACCGCATTGTCAATCATGTAATACTTTGCAGTCCCTCGCACCATGGTCCCAACCGTCAGATGAACACGACGATACCCCCGGGATTAGTTGACTTCAATTCGACTTTGGATCATACAGTCTCTGCAACACCTCGAAGCGGTCTTTCAGACTGGCGACGATGTCAAGGCGTTCCAGTTCGACCTCATTAAAACTATTTTGAGGTCCAATCATTGATCCTAGTAAGATCAAGAACTGTTCTGTTTGTTGTATACCACGTGGACGACGCAGGATACACGGATACCTCTGCTGAGAACCTTACAGGCCGCAGGATTTCCTAGATCTTACACCTTCCAGTCCAGGGTTTTAGTTCACCACATTCTGAACACTTAACAGAAAGATCTTCAGCTCGCAGTACTGAGCGCTAAACTACCTTGGGCATGAGAACCTCCGTGAGGCGTCGATGCGGGAATTCTGGCATCGTCCCAGAGTAGCCATAGTAACAGGTGATACAAGCACCATGTTCTGCGGTTCTATCACTTTGAGTTGCAGGGGTAGGCAGAGAGTAGAGTCACCGACTACTGACTCCACTTATCGACGGCGCACTGCACAGAAGCGGCGCAGTAAAGCGATATTACGTCATCCTGACCCAGCTGCTGGAAATGACGGTTCATGGACAAGTTGATTCCTTTGTGCCAAAAGCCAGATACTATTAAATTCTCTATTCCATCCTAACAATGCGCTTCGATCGAGCATATCAAGCTGCGAGCGTTGAGAGTACGTGTGTCTCAGACTAGAGGCATACGTCCTTCCGCACTCCCGTTGATCTACAACTTCCATCGTGTGTATAACAACTATCTAACATACTGCGGGGTCTGTCCATGTGCCGCACGCTTGCCTAAAATACGACCAATTGGCAAGGAGCGGAACGGTGGTTGCCTGTCGCAGCTGTCCACGCATGTAGTAAGGGTAGCATATAGAATGTACGGAACCCTAAGCCGTTAGCCTTACGTGTTCGAGTTGCGACGTATGTTTGATACCTATCCTCACATTGCTGCATTGGAGATATCCTTCACTTTCCGCAGGTATTAGGAGCCATCACAGGCCGACTGAAACCGAGGGTTTCGAGACAAATCACATGAAAGCAAGAGCTTTGTGCATCTGAAATGGCAGTACTTTGTGAGAATGTCGAACAGTTTTCCGCCGGTGTCAATGGTGCCTTTGACTATGTCATTTGTGGAGGAGGGACTGCAGGTCTTGTAGTCGCAGCGCGACTGACAGAAGACCCAGATGTTACTGTCGGAGTTCTTGAGGCTGGCCAGAATCGTATGGACGATCCTTTAGTCAATACCCCGGCCGCTGCTATGCAAATGCTCAGCCATCCGGACTATGATTGGATGGTGGAGAGTATCCCTCAGGTATGTTTGACTTGACCTTTGGAAGAGACTGACATGCATTAATCAGTCTCATAGAAAGGCAACCTCAACAGGACCCACGCCGTTCCTCGAGGTAGAATGCTAGGTGGATCTAGCGCCCAAAATTGGACCTTGTATACGCGCGGATCAGATAGTGATTTCGACAATTGGGCGGCGCTTGTAGGAGATAGGAGCTGGTCCGCAGACAATTTCCGAGCTTATTTCCTCAAGCATCAGACCCTCGAACCTATTGGGACGTCCATTTCTGAGGAAGACAAAGAGTTTATGCCTTTCCAACGGGAGTTCCATGGCAAAGAGGGACCCATCCATACGAGTTTTGACAATTGGCACTTACCATTTGGGACTGAATTCCTCCGAGCTTATCACAACACTGCAAGAAGAGAGGTCATGCCATTGGATCCATGGTCTGGGGACCATCTGGGCTTCTATTCAACCCTCGCAACGGTCAATTCGAGCACGGGGACGAGAAGCTATGCAGCAAGTGCCTACTTGCAACCGAACCTGGACAGGCCAAACCTCAAGGTGTTGACCAAGGCGACCGTCAGTAAGATCATATTGGACCAAAAAGGCGGTACATCAACAGCTCGGGCTGTCGAGTTCCTCCATGGTAGCAAGCAACATGTTGTCCAGGCGAATAAAGAGGTTATTTTGAGTTGCGGCGTTGTCCAATCACCTCAAAGCCTTGAATTGTCCGGCATTGGAGACTCGAATGTACTACGTCAAGCAGATGTCAGCTGTTTGGTTAATCTTCCGGCTGTGGGCGAAAATCTCCAAGATCATCCTGGGACAGTGATTTCTTGGACTCTTTCTCCGAACACAAAGACCATGGACCAGCTCGCCGATCCCGCTGCTCTGGTCGCCGCTCAAGAAGAATACATGTCTGCTCACTCCGGAATCCTCACATCTGTTACGAGCAGCATGGGATTTCTTCCATCCCGCGAACTTGTCTCCGAGACCGAACTCCAGCACACAATTGACATCATTCGTAGTCTCCCCAACAAAACCCCTTTCCAGGCTCAACAGCGTGAACAGATCATCAACCTTCTACGGTCCCCCAAGCACGCAAGCGTCCACTTCGTGATGTGCCCCGCCACCCTAAACCTCTCCGAAGAGGCCGTCAAAGATCAAAAGATGTCCTCAGTCCTCCGGTCTCTCAAGAAGCCCACGGTGCTGCGGCAAGCATCCGCGTCTCAAACAGCGTTGGCCGTGGATCCGTACACATCCAATCGGCCGATCCATTGGTTCAACCAACCTACGACCAAGCCTTCTTCGAAAACGAAGCCGATGTCGCGGTTGCGACTGCAGGACTTCGCTTTCTCGATCGAGTTGCGAATGGGGAGCTAAAAGACAAGATCAAGGCAAGAATCTATCCGCCACCGGAGGTCAACCTCCATGATGATAAGCAGGCAAACGACTACATCCACAGCTTATGCATCTCAGAATACCATCCAGTGGGAACTTGTGCGATGAGTCAGGTTGTAGATGGACGACTTAGAGTCAAAGGGGTGAGTGGCTTGAGGGTTGTAGATGCTAGTGTCTTTCCAAACCATGTGAGTGGGAATCCAATGAGTGCGGTGTATGCGTTGGCCGAAAAGGCCAGTGACATGATCAAAGAGGACAGCAAGGTAAATTAGGAAATAGAGGCTGTACTTTTGATGGCGGTCGCTGTAAAGCCATTAAAATTTCACGCAACCTTTCCACTGCCATGCGCTCCTGCTACAGCCTCTCTCATTCTGAAACTTGCGGTGATCCTACGAGGCGCATGTAGTCATGCGAGGCCATAAAAGCCTTCGGCGGCTGCTTCATCAAGTTTTCATTCGACCTTCCCTCATGAGCTAGGCTAGGGAGACGGTGTTAGCTCCAGTGAAAGGTTGGCTCATTAGATGTCTACGACACTTAGTATACTACTGCAGAGTAAGAATACTCAAATGTCTGAGGATGACGATGAGTCTACCGGAGCTATTCCTTTGGAAACACTTCGGTCAGTGTACAATGGCTGGAATCATGTCCCATTCCAGCTCAGCAGCACGGTTTATCTAAAGCAAAGAGGCATCAGCTATGCAGCAGACACAACCTAAGATTATCGACGCTCCTGAATTATTTTATGTTCTGCCGTTAGAATCTCTTTGAGAAACTCCCAAATATGTAGCTTGTTCTTTCTGCAAACGCAGAACACAGACGAAAGCCAGTAAGATTGAACAAAGCAGAGAGTAGGTTTAAGTACAACCGTCTGTTCCAGTAGAGCATGATAGATAACCAGGGAAACATTGACGACGGCTTGCTTGCTTAACTCCTTTATCATGTTTGTCCCTGTGTTATCTTTCTGGCCTTCACAGGGGGTTCAGTTGATACTAATTATAATCTCCGGAATACCTTAAAGCAGTCCTTCTGGCTGGTGAGTGGTGACAACGTCGAGGCTTTCCAATTTGGCCCCATTTAAACCAATTTGAAGCCCAGTCACTAATCTTAATACAATTAATAATTGTTCTGTTTCGCTGCATACCATGTGGAGGGCGTTAGGATGCACGAATTTCTCCTCTGCTAGGGGTCTTACAGGCTATAGGACTCCCAAGAGGAATCCAGAGAAGAGTGGCTTTTAAAGACGTGATAGCCACCTCGCCTCCATAGCTTAATCTACAAGCTTTCACCACTTAATTTACATCATCAGTTCCTGAGATGCTGCCATGATACATTTCTCGCTCTCTGATGCAGCTACGATGCCGGACAACTCAAAAGAGCAGATACCAGCCTACCTCGCAGAGCTCGCTTTGCTAACTCCTTTGACGGAGTTTGAGTCCTGATTATAGGGTGACAGTACCACCCTCAACCGAGATCTGACGTATTCTAGTATATGTTATGCGCATATTACCTTTTCCTACATCATTTGATTTGCGTAATTAGGAGATGTGGCCAGCAAACTAGCAATTCTGACGTGCAGTCGGCCATATCATGGTATCTGGTATTGAACCAGAAGGCGAACGCCTGGTTGAAATGGTAGTCAGTAAGCTCAAGTTAAGCATTTGTCTACTGAAAATTCCTACATCGAAGTCCGAAAAGGGCAAAACTGTACGATTGACAGGCGGCTAAGTATGGGTAGCAAAATGCATGCTCCGGTTCGTGATAATACTCTTGAAACTTCTCCCAGCAAGAATTGTCCGGTCTCTGTGACCTTCTCAGGAGGTAAAGAAGTCTCGGCCTCGCCTTTCCACATCACTGATATATTGATCAGAGTCATAGTGTTGTCTTCCCGAAACTCGTTGCAAAAGCGCTCGGCTTTTCCCAGCCGTCGTGAAAAGCAAATTGAAATGTGCATCTTCTGAAGTATGGCACTCTAGGAGCGTTCTCAGCAAATCATCGCACCAGTCAGCTCCATCGGACGCTTCCAGTAAATTCATTCCATCTATAACGCAGAAACGCAACCCAGGAGTATGCTTCAGCAGCTCACTTAACAATGCAATGGCCCCTGACCATGAGTCCCGACTCCCGTCTAACTTCTCAAAACGATGTCGTCCGAGATCCAAATCTTCATCCTCGACATTGAAGTGCATTAGCTGGTCGATAAGACTATACAGCAAAGTAATCAATTCTGTCTTTTCCAAAGACATGCCTGGCTTCCTTTCAGATAGACGTGGCTTTTCGCAAATGTATGAGACGATCAAGGTCTGGACTTGATATGCAGCCGCAATGATCGCTAAAGCCGCAGGTCTTGCACTGGACGAATCTTGAAATTCCCATGGGCCAGAAATCCAGAGCAATTGAGAATCTATGTCATCACGAAGCCATTCTTGCATCCTCCACAGGATTTGGTCATCCAAGAGCCAGTTCTGATGATTAGATATTAGTTTACGGCCGTCCTCTCCCGTGGCATGGTCCTTCAGATGCCCCGCGAACTCTAGTGAGGAACTTCTCCATGATATCTTTTCGTTTCCCTCTTTGATGCCATTGTTATTGCCTCCAGCACTTGTACTTCTTTGTACAGACCCTTCTATACGAGCCAAACGAGATCAGTCACTGTGTTCTCTAGTGGAAAGACTTGCATTGATCGCTCACCTATGGTCAGCTGGGTTTGTGATGTTGTAACAAACAACTGAATCGGAGGAAAGAACTCAATTGACCTATCTAGGTCGCCCGAGGTGCAGGCTGTTATATAGACCTCCCTATCTGGGTGAGGGCGAAGGAAAATGAACTAATAACTACAGGGCGTAAGGATCTACATGAAGGGATCCGAGCGCGCGTGAGATGTGGTAAACACCACCTCCGAGGCTATGTTGATTGGATCTACTTCATGAACAACATCAGTTTGGTTCTGAGAGTACGCCATTTGCTGCTGATTTGCATTCAATTGATCCATCATAGAGCGACCCACCTTACGCCTCGAGTTGTTTTGCATATATGCGTGTTCTTGCATCAGTTCCACGGCATCGTGAGTATGTCTGCTCAAATATGCGACTGACTTCAACCCATCGTTCAACACAGCAATTTCCCCCCTTCAAGTGTTCAATACCATCAAGAGTACTGCGCTGCATGGCAGAGGATCGTATAATGCCTGCATTTTGCATCTTCTGTATCCGCTGATTGAGATCACTTGCTGCCTTCAGGTATTTCTCCGAAATTTCGCTGTTGAAAGCATCGAAGAACCTGGAGATCTTTGACTTGATGAACCATTCGATAGTGCCATGAAAGAATTCAAAAACCTTTGCATAGATACCGGCAAGCATCACTCTCATGTCGCGTGTGTTTGTACTATGAAGCCAATTAGCACACTCTGCGGCTTTGCTCGATACATCGGCGACAGCACGAGACAAGGACTCTGCAATTTCCTTGTGATTTACAGCAGCCTGATGGGGATCAGTTTGACGACGTCACATAGCCAGTTTGAATGGAATGATACCTGAACAAGCAACGATAACCCACCATAGAACACTGAAGTGTAAATGTTCTCGCTTGGGAACATATCAAATACCTTCCTGTGTGCATAGAGCGTCTCGCAGACTCTCTGGAAACACGTATAGGCCGGAAACATGTTACACTTGTCGATATTGCGGGACAAAGTCTGACTTTGAGAGAATGACTTGTTGCAAAATCTTACCAAGCTTTGCTGATCTTGTGCAATTGACTTCGAGGCCAACGGAATGGGATTTGCAAGGATCATCGAGGTAAACTCACCAACGTATGTTTGGCAGTCCAGTCCGCCGAAACTGCGTCGACCACGACTCGAACAGAATCGAAATCGTTTGGCACCTGCTCCTGAAGTTTCTCCGTAGCTTTTTCACTTGCAGACTTATGACTTTTAGTAAATGTCCACCATCTTTTGTCGTTCGATTTCGCTGCAAGATGATCACAGCTCTTCTTCAATTGATCTCTAGCGAATCGAGCAGTATCAAAAGCTCTGGAGGGCATCAGACTTTCTTCGACTAACTCTAGGGCTCATGGCATTGTAGATATACCGAAGGTGTCTATTGCTGTCCTCAAAAAGCGGCTTTAAGTATGCCTCGTCCTCGTCGTCAATATTGGCTACAGTTTCCCTGGTAATCGTCTCCAGCTCGGTATTTCCCTGCAGTTCTCGTGAAAAGCGATGGACGTCGTCCTTCCCCGTTATCTTCTTTGTATGAAGTCTCTCAGTCTGGGCCATCGTCCTAGCGTGAAAGAATTATGGTAATCGAGTGCTGGGGTTGTTTGAGATTGGGCGTACTTCAATTTAGACGATTGGAAAGATTGAGCAGCCGCACGGACAGAACGGAAGGTTATCAGCAGATCGACCGAAGACGTGGGAGTCGCATCAAGCTAACACACAGAGCCTATACGCAGTGCAACCGAAAAGTTACCTCAGGCGGATACCGGCGTAGTACACATTCCTATCTGGAGCACTGCCCGAAGCCTGTGCTGCAAACGGAATTGTTGAATGATACACCGTCCTGCAGCTCTGACGTGGCTGCTAAGCAACAGTCCTACCCAGGTCGAAAATGAATCGTGAAATACCAGTGACTTTTTGATAGGGAGCGCTATTATTTTCTTACAGTGATTTTTCCCGCCACCTTGGCCTTTTCAGCTCTTTTCATTTGCTCCATCCAATTTCAGTGCGCTTATCCATCGGTAAGGTGCATTTAACGTAGGACTGTAATTTCGGCTTTCACTGCTGCAAATAGCAAATTCCATTCTTCAGCTCGGGTCAGCTGGGCTGTGAGGTTCCTTAAGGCTTGGACTCAATCCAGCCAAGTTCGATTCTCGCAACAACTCATAAAGACCAAAGACCCTTGATTTTCAGCCATACCTGGAACGAAATTTTGGACTGAATCCCCGAAACATTCGACATCTGGTGGTCCCGAAGGGCAGTAACAGTAAATCTCCTCGAACTCAAAGGAACCAAGGATCGTCGACATGAAGGACGCGATAGATCAACAGGCGCCGGATAAGCAAACCCCACTTGAACAAATATCGAACCCAGCAGCTGAAGAAGCGCTACTAGAAGTTATGCGGGAGAAGACACTTCAACAAGATACATCGACGGCATCGGTGAATGAGAGTATGATCGAGATACTGACGGTGAAATGGTTTGGCGGCAAAGAGTACACGCCTGAGGAAACGTGGATATTTCTATGGTCCGAATGTCAGAATTGGCCAGTAAGTGAAAAGCCCACAGCTGATGTCTATAATGACTGAAATGGTTAAGGGTCTACAAAGGCACCTGAGAAATAGCTTTGGAGAGTTTGACCCTTTGATACTTTGGGATATCGAAAAATCGAAGTTAGATTTAGTGAATTCTAGCGGAGGCGTTGTCGGTCCAACTGTGTGGGAGACACTAGCGAGACCAGGCTGGGAAGTCCAGATCAGATTCAGATCTCATGATAAATTTCAGGGTGACGACGTCAGCTCCGATAAAGTACCATCAGAAGCCGAAGATGGTATCACTGAAGAAGGCGACGAGCAGCCAACAGATAGTATCGACGATTTTGTTGGGGAACTGGAACTTGAGGCTAAAGCGCAGTATAAGTTGCGTGTTGTGGATCGGTATGACCGCGTTTATCGCGAAGAGACCTTCGACTTTCCTCCCATCTTTGGCCAGACCAAAATGGACGTCAAAATGTCGGAAACGCTGCCTGTCCTAGAGGAAAAGATATCTGTGACCAGGGCCAGGAGAGGCACAGAAGACGACTATTATGTTAATCCCGAAGAAGCCATGAATGTCTTGTCAGGCTACTCCGATTCTGGAGATCTCAGCAAAAGAGTGTTAATTGGGAAGGGATATGAAATTGTGAGAGGCGGGCTTAAAATTCATTCGCCTCTGTTGCTCAACGCTCTCAGAACGGTCATGAGATACTCTTCATCTCCCCCGTCAGGAGATGACGACCTCTTACAAGATGGAAATTTTGCTTATCCGTACAGAGACCTGTTCTATCATAAGGATGACCTCCGGCAATATAAGTTGTCCAACAGAACCAGAGAAAGGCATACGTCAACCGATAACGAACAGTGTGACCTTCACATTGATGTTCTAGTCGAGTTTCTGCGGCGTCAAACAATGATAATAGATCTCGATACAATTGAGAAGAAGTGGGAAGAGGGTATTACCCCATTTTCAGCAATATGGCTTCTTCTAAAGCCAGGTTGCGATGCGTATGTACAGGAGGATGGCACACGCAATGGCTACGTGGTTGAAAGCATCCAAGGTGGAGACTCGGAGTTTAGGATCAGGCATTATCTCGTTAACGTTTGGAACCTGACCTTCGATGGCGATGTGGTTACACGAAAATCAAAGTACATCAAGATCAGCGTGTTCGATGGCGATCGCGATATCACATCGCTGCCTATTCTCCCAGCTCATTTTGTCAAAGATGAAGCATCACTCAGAAGTAGTTTGACTTCGCGCGGCCTGCAATACATGAAGTTAGTGAAAGGACCTACTTTTCAGGAGTATACAGGAAAAGGCGCCGCAGGAAAAGAGGTAAGAGTCGGGAAAGCTTACTCTATCTATGAGCGAATAATGACGTAATTCTAGTACGAAGGCGCTCGCGTGGTGGTTGATCACAACAGGGACGGGACAGAGTCCAGTTACTATTTTCCGGACGGCGACATAGCGGGAGAACGAGCGAGAGTTCCCGGCTGCGAATGTAGCGAGTGCAAAGCATATCGAAGTGCCGAAGATATGCACCCGCATCTGACATTCTCAGACTATGATAAAATCGATCCCAACGATGACATAAATCCGGAAACAGGGGTCAACAGCAAACTGACCTTACATCACTTCTTTCTGTGCAATTCGCGGTTGTGGGGTTATGTATTGAAAGACCGTGAGTACGGTAAGTCTCCTGATCGGGCAACTCGTGAACGAAAGGTAACTGATAGAACCGTTGAGATGTCTTATTTGTGGATTCTATACAAGAGGTGAGAATCGTGACCGATGCCATTGATAGGCTAGTTATGAAAACAGAGAGCAACAAGGATCTCCTAAAAGCTATCTGCAAAGCATACACTTCAGGCCATCAACAAGATAAGCCTTTCTATGCCGACTTTATCCGAGGAAAGGGCGAAGGTCAAATCGTTCTTTTACATGGACCGCCTGGGACTGGTTAAACCCTAACCGCTGGTAAATTTGTCATAATTTTTAGGTGGCAATTATCGTCGAGGTCAAGATCTCTGTTTTTCTTATCTGGCTAGGAAATGAAGCTGCATATATACACCGTAACAACCCCTGTATCTTCGGGATCTCATCCTTCTGCTTCCGAGAGTATTAGTCAGCTAAATGACCTAGAACTCTCTGATATAGCTAGGATAATATTGACAAAATTGGTATCTCTCCTATTATGAAAGAATGACCGCTGATGGTGAATAGAATCCGTAGCCGAGTCTACTAGAAGACCCTTGTTAAGCATTACTGCGGCCGACTTAGGCCATGAGCCTGTGCAGTTAGAGAAAAATTTGCTCACATTTTTTCGCAATGCCAATGACTGGGGTGCTATCGTGTTACTCGACGAAGCTGATATTTATCTCGAACGCCGCAGAACGAGCGATCTTGAGAGAAACTCTGTTGTTTCAAGTACGACTCTCTGCTCGTAGCTGCTATAAGTCACACTGACTGAAGCTGTTTAGTTTTCCTCCGCGCTTTGGATTATTTCGAAGGCATTTTGTTTCTTACAACGAATCGCGTAGGCTCTTTTGATGAGGCGTTTTTATCGCGGATTCATGTCCAAATTGGCTATGATCCTCTGACGGATGATGCACGGCAAAAGATTTGGCAAAATCATTTCGATAAGCTCGAAAATAATCATGAGCAGGGTTGCAAGAAGATTGACATTGAAAATTACGCGAGGATGTGGGTACAAGAAATTCAGCAGGTTCTCAAGCTGCAATGGAATGGTCGTGAGATTCGCAATGGTAAGTCTTTTATACATCCCTCCCCTCAAATGGTTCTGTTCTGAGTATGTCTAGCTTTTTCAACCGCTGTAGCTTTAGCTTTGTACGAGTCCCAAGACAGGGAAACGCCTAAGGTTAAACAAAAACATTTGGAGGCTGTTGCGAAAATGTCCTCAGCCTTCAAGGATTATGTGATATCCACACACGGAGCTGATCGTGAGTTGTATCTGCTCCGAATTGAAATGGTCACCAACTAACGAGAGTCAGAATCCGTCCTGGCTTACAGAAATAATTTGCGCGATGACAAGATAAAACACGATACTTAGCTATACGCGTTAAAACCCCTTCATATTCTGCATTGCTGTTCTTGGATGTTGCTACAGCACTGATTGTTGGATATACGAGTATCACCCATACACGAGATAGACTTAATTTCATATTGGTTTTATTCGGGAATCAATCGGATGCCAAAGATATCTCAGCATGGAACTGTTGCTGAATGCGCGCAGTGGATGTGTGTGAGAGCAGAAGACTTTGCCTTTCACCTTGCCTAGGCTTGCAGCACATCGCAATGGATTATGGCAAGTGTCAGATATTATGATGCAACAAAAAGGACCCTAAGGCTCTTTCCTTTCGGTCGGACGGTAAGCAAGAAGGTCAAAAAGCCATTCAACTTAGAGTTTTATTTAACAGTTTGGGATTCTACCCAATCCCTCAATCAATTGCTCGCTTGCAAACGCTGTCGTGCGTCGTGCTCTTCATGTCGGGTGACACATATCGCAAAGTTGATCTGTAGTAGACTTCCTACTCGAATTTAACAAAGTCTCACATGAAAATATTATAAAACGTCATTGAATTCTTGAAACCCGGTATAACTTCCGTACTGCACTTGTCATCGCGTCATGATGAAGACCAAATGTCTCACGTCAACTTCAATTCATCAAGAAAGGCCAAGTAAGCCATCCCTCACCTCGAAGACCTTTCCATACAGATATAGGCATAGGCCAGACACGCCAGTAACCCAGCTGTCTGCCTGCTTCACCGATCAAGGGCAAACATATGGTGAACCATACAATTACCCATATGAAGTTGAGCGTTATCCTCAAACGTAACCCATTGCCTGCCTGCCACTGATTTAGGCCCATATTCGATGCTATTGCGCGTGCAGTAGCAACTTCCACGAGCATAGCAATTGGCTGGACCCAAAAGAAGCCCGCTACAAGCAAGCGCACACTATTGACGGGCACAGTAGCGTGCGGCGGCTCAGGCGGCACAAGACCCATATGCACGATACCACTCAGACCAAAGGCGACTAGAGTGATGATTGCGTATCTCCACAAGCCATCTCGTCGGAGCTTTAGCCAACTCGCAAGAGCATATCCCGGACCGGAGACGGAGAAACGCATCGTCTGATGCCAGTATTGACCCCAGAAGCCCCGTACGCCATGATGCAAAATAGTACCTGGGGAACCAAAGTAAGGGGGCCAATTGTGAGGTGACCACTCATCGGTAATCCACCCCAGAGAATGCAAAAGGACGGGGAGCAGGCACGGCAAGTAGAACATTTGACTGATGAGGGCCCAGGCTTGAGCGCCGATTATCATGGTGCGGAAGAGCTGCGGAGGTACAAGTGAACGGAACAGGCTTGGGAGATGGGGTGGAAGAGGTGCATTAATTGGGACTGACGGGTTTCCCTTAGTCGTAACGAAATAGGAATCGGTGCTAATGTAGGCACGCGTTAAATCGAGGACGAGATAGCCGCGGATAAAGCTGATGATGCTGTAGATAAGAAAGCTTCCCCGCGATTTGAAAGCTGGTGGTGCGGGCTGGGACCGGTCGTGAGAGTATGATCCGATCTTCCAATTATTGAGACGAATGGACACGAGGAGGGTCCCGACCCACGGTAGGCGCTGCCACAACGACCCTGGATACGACTGTTCTTCTATTTCACACGAGTCCTCTCCTTCATCACTTGAGGGAGCAGATGAAGCGGGCTCATCATCTCCAGGACCTTCAATAAGAGCAGTCTGCTCCCCTATGTGGCTGTTCGCTTTGACAGCTGGAATTCCAGTAGGTACCTCTGGTAGGGATTCTGTGGAAAATGTGGCTTGATGGATCCGTCCAGAGCTTGGTCGTGACTGTGGATTGACAATTCGTCTAAAGTCCGTCCAGGGGTCATTCAAAGCGAGCAAGAATAGGCACCACAATGGCACGTCAACGCTTATAACGTCAGGCCCGCCAATACTGTACCAGGCGTGTATGCTAGCCGCAAGAATGATAGGCACGAAAATGAATATACTATGCCGTCTTGATAGGATTGAGCGAGGAATCAGAAGGGCAATTGGTAGGAGAAGTAAGGAGACAAAGTAGGACAGACTTTGCGGACCGGGAACGACATGGTGAGTGAGGTAATGATAATCAAGATCGATGCGCATACTTGAGCTCGGAAACAACACTGTACGAAACCGATCAAACGGAGAGCGCAGCGTGAAGAGCGAACATGTACAGCACGGTCGACTTCGCGTTGCAAGCTAGTAACGGCAGGTGCATCGTTGACGTCATTCCAGAACGTCAGAAAAGGAATGGCACGCCCATGATGTCGTTCATGATGAGGCTTGCAGTTCTCAAACAGACCTTTCCATTAGACACGCATATCTTGATGTAGCCTATGTGGCAGTACGAATGCTTGGAACGGTTTGACGTCGCGAGCTGAGTGGGGGAACATCAGGACATTCATCAGGACTATTTAGCTGGCGGAAGTGACGAGTCTCTTGGCACGCCCTTGGGACACGCCATATTCTTTTCCGGCGATCGACATCGTCGTAATGAGAGTTAGAATCCGACCCAGTTTACAGAAATAATCTGCGAGATGACAGAAAAAAACACGATGCTTAACCATGTGCATCAAAACCCCTTTATATTCCACACTGCTGTTCTTGGATGTTGCTACAGCACTGATTATTAAATATACGAGACGAGTATCACACCTCCAGCCTTGATGCGGCCGACCAACGCTTCTTGTTCTACTTCTCAGTGTTTAGAATATATTATCAAAGGAAAGGAGGGCCGAAACGGATACTGCAATTATTATTAGAGTAGGAGGAACCAGAAAGCTTGAGCCGCTGTTCTGAGCGCCGGACTGGGAAGTTCTTGGGGGACTGGCCGTGGCGGTAGGCTGAGCGCTTTTTGATGTTGTGGAACTAGTCAGATTGGTGGATGAAGAGTTCCCCGATGAAGGACCAGTATTATGACCAATCGTTCCGTTGATGCAGAAGCCGGTCCCAGCTCGAGCGATGCCATTTGCAATACGAGACCACGTGTATTCGACGCTGGACATGTCTTTCGGCATGTAGAAGAATCGGCAATCGGCATTTGGACTTCGTGTGAATTGTAGGGGGGTGCTCGATGCGTCATCCCGGGCAATATTATCTTTCATATTCATATTGCACTGACTGAGAGACGTTGGCCAGATTGGAGGGTCGCTCGCGAGAGGGCTTAGAAATTCTTGCCCTTTAGCATCCAGGGCTGAGTCATTTGCTCGCTGGATAGCATCCTGTGCCAATGAAACCTGCTGCTTGATGTTGGAGACACTGACTACATTGGAGCCTTGAACTCCACCTATCGTGGCTATCGGTTCCCGGTTTGGTCGACCGCCAGCTGTTACCGTCGTCACGTTTCCTTGTTTGATCAAAAGATTAGAGAAAGTGGCGCAAGTGGACGAACAAGCCCCATCGGTCAGCTATACATCTGATTAGCACATGTACTGCAGATGACGACAATATGGGTATCAAGAGATATGACGGGGTGCATATGCCATCGGGATACTTGACTCGTTAGGTCAAGCTGCTTTCACTTACTAGAACGATGTCTGATCCTTCGAAGACTTGTGGCGGAAGATTGGATCTATTTCCATAACCGCTGACGACAAGGGGTGCAGTATATGTGAAGTCCGACAATTGCCAAGAGCCCACGTGAGTGAAGTTATCATTATGTATTTGGAGAGGGCCATAGAAGTCAGCCCAAGACGAGTATTGAGGACCATCAGGAGATCTGAGGTAACCTCCGTAGTAATAGGCGAACCAATCACCCCCGCCATATTGTTGTGCTAGGAGTGTGGGATCTTGGAGATCCTGTTCTATAAAATTGGTCACTGTTTGAGAGAACTCTTGGCCCAGGAAATTTCCGGCCTCGAAAGCCCTGATACGGTTTCCGGAATAGGGTGTGAGGGTGGGAAAAAGTTGTTTGAAAGTGTCGAAACCTTGAGAAATCCTACCCCCTCCATTCTGACGGACATCAATGATCAGGCGCTTTTTTTGGCTGCTTCGACAAGCAGCAAGAAAGTTCTGGACAGCGGCTTGAAAGATGAGGGCATCGTTGCTTGATTGGGTGTCGAAGCTCGTAATCGAAAGCACAGCGGTATCCGAAGACGCCGTATCCGTAAGGAAATAACCCGAAACATATCCTTGTGGATGGGAAGTTCCTCGAACAGGCACCGGATATCCAACGAAAGGAGTCGGCATAGAGGAAGAAGATGGCGTCAATGCGCGTTTTGATGGGGGTGAGGGCGGAGGCGAATTCAGAAGATACATCTGAGCAAGCTCTTGACCACTGCTGAAATTAAGATTGGCTTTACTTATGGCGATATTCGGAACATGAATTGTCGTATGGTTCTCAAACGTATAGCTTGTAGTATCATTGTGATGAAAGGACGGCGACTGAAGGAATGACCCGAGGTTTGGTCCTGGGTCTGAGCCCGCACTAGGTGCAAGTACGGGGACAAAAAACATAGAGTTGTACAATGCATCGTAGTCTTGAAAGCTGCTTGAATTTGCAGCAAGCGCTAGTATATGCTGTGTAACATCCTCACCATCGATCAACGAAACAGCTGAGGGATGGAAAGAGGCATTCCCATTGTAAGCCTGAAGGTCGGCTAAGAAGTGGACTGCGTTAGCAAACACTCTTGGCACCAGCCAGGACATCTCTGTGACTCACAAGAGAAGTATACCTTGGGCTCTTCTATACCATCAAAGGATACGGACACAAGCGTGACAGTGCGATTAACGTTGAACTGATTAAGAAGCCAGGATGGATAACTGAAATGACCGTCCAGGGCGCTGGCAACGAGCCTGTATATGTCAAGCTCGAAGTCGTACATATTTTGGTATTTGCCAGATGCTGCATTGCTTGAGATCAGGTCGAGCCCTCCCATAATATCCGTGGCGGGCGGGGCATAGGCTGGTGGAGGATCTTTCAGGTATGCCAAAGTACTTTGAAATTGCCAAAAATTCTTGATCCATTGGATTTGTTGGACAGCGATCGTATTGTCTATAGGAACATTCTGTTGGCATGCGTACATTTCCGATGGTATCAATGTAGGGTTGACTGCTTAAAAATGTCAGCTCTCTTACATGATTTGAGCGGTCATTGACTCACCCTCTGCTTTTTGCTGCTCTTCATATTTCCGAGAAAGTGCTGCACATGGATTTAAGGAACTGGAGTCGTTTATAGATGCAACATTTGTAGCAGCTATCGAAGAAGATAACAGCAGCAATAAGATCAATCGCATGGTGATGAGCAGTGAGTAGAGCACAAAAGAATGGCAACAGGAAATGGATGATTAAAGGATAGAAGCAGGAATTGCATTTCTCATATAGACGGACTTCACACTTCAGAATCTGCCATTCCCGACATGGTGGGAAAGCTCGAATCGCCTGTCTGTGGGTTACTGGAATAGCAATCATGCGGTCCCGGTCAACGTTACGGTTCCGGTCTATCTACGGCTTCACGTCCACATAGCCTTCATAGCGAGGGCTTCGACCTTGGTTTGCTGCGCAGCTGTGGACGCCTAATCAGCTCCGTTGATGAGATACCGGTGTGTTCCTTCAGTGGAACGCCCGGTGAGCAATCATGTGTTGCATCCCCAACACAAGGTTGACGAGCACACCTGGGCATCAAAATACTGGATTTAGAAGAAATTGTTTCCCGAAACTGGCAATTCTTAAATTCCTTTCTATGAGGCTGGATGTGCAATGTGAGCGGATCAGTGACAGACTTTAGTCGTTAGAATGGCGCTGCCAACATTGAGGGTGATGGGAGGACAAGTGTGCTCGGCAAGAAGAAAGATTTCTCGCGTGGTTCTACGCCGATAGCTCTCAAGGTTGTTACGACGGGTACATTGACGCGTGGCATGACTAAGGTGCTATACAACGGAGTAGCCTGGGAAAGCAGGTTCTACTCGTTTCAGAGTCAGGTTGAGAGCCTTACCTAATAGGAATAAAGCTGAACCCGAGCGAGAAGCCCTGGAATGGTCCATATCCCAGCTGGCTTGTTCTCTGAAATCGACTCTTATCGACTCTTACCGTAGGTAATCATTTTGCGGTACTGGTTGGCTACTTGGACCCCATATTTGGATCGGCTTCGGCCCAAAACAAAGTCGTTCCGCCGGTGCGAAGATCCAATCTTATCTATACAAGGAAGACACCGGTTAGGAAGAGGGTTGGCTGGAATCCTTTTTTTTTACCTTTGCTCGACCTCTTCTAAGAAGCCATAGCATCCCACTGTGGTACGCCGTATGCCAGGGATATCCTTCAGTAGAGAATATCAGTCTCAAGCAGGAATCGACACAGGGATTTTAGCAAATTAAACATGGAGTTTGTGCTTAAGCTCTAAGGGTCTTTCCTCGCTAGGTAGGGATTGATGACTGCAGAATGAGAGCGTACTGATTCACGTTGGAGATGTAGAATGCATTCAGTTGGTGTGTTCCGTTTGCCAGCAGCATACTCTAGCCGTCTTTCCGTCATGTCCAGAGGCGTCAGATAAACAGGTGGTGGGGCTTCCGTCCGGCTCTGCATCTAACTGGTACCTGATCTGAATAGCAAATACATTGGGAGACTTATTCTGTCGGAGAAGGTCGCTGAATAGGCCCTAGACTCCTACAGCCATAATGTTAGAATCTAAATCGGAACGGTGTACGCAGCCAGAAAGTGAGCTCGTAAGGTACGGGACGGGTACCTAGGCGAAGCGAGCACTGTCAGGTAAATAAGCCCAGAGCGGTGGCAGAATCCTCCCTTCATCAAGCTACAAGTCGACATTAAGTCTGTGCCCCGATCAAAATGTCATCCATAGACGACGAGCTCCTTGCTCGCCTCAATGCCCTCAAGAAATCCCATATCACATTTGACACATCTCGGGAAAGTTCTACTCCAAAGTCGCACGCTATAACAAAAGATGAAAATGTTGATGATGACCTGAAAGCTCGCTTCCGTCGTCTTGGATCCTCCTCTAACACCATCGCCAAAAGTCCAATCCCGTTCGAGGATCATGTCACTTCACGGATGAGTATTGGATCTGAAATATCGGCTGAAGAGGCGGGCTACAACGAAGAAGACGGGAAGACCTTAGAAGAACTACTCTGTGATCTCGGGCCAGAAGACCAGTGGAGGCTTGGTCCAGGGGATTCGCGGGAGATAAAGGAGCTTCTTGATGAAGCAAGAAAGGCTCTTTCGTTAGGAGAAACGGAAGCAGCTAGAGATCAAGTGACAGAACATGAGAATGCCGGCTCTTGTCTACCCAGAGTTGAAGAAGATGGTACACACTTGACTTTGCAGGATGGTGAACAAAATGATTTTGTGAAACACGAATCTCTGCAGGATGAGCACGATGCTGGTGTTGTGATTGCTCAGGCGCTAGCTGCAGTCGATCTCGACGAGCATCATGGAGTCGAAAACGGCCCCGATCCAGATGAAGTCACTAGTATGCCAGCCAATACTACTGATCGTTTGCATATAGAGGGCCAAAAGCATGACAGACACCAGGACAATGAAGGGTCATTCGAGCTTCCCTCTGCGCCTTCGAATCTATCGAATCCGTCTTCTGAGTCTCATGCTAGGGTCTCTACATCGCCGGCCGAAGCAAACGCTTCCATCACTGACCTTGCTGCCCGTCTCGCGCGCCTTTCTCCATCGCCATCCTCGTGTCGCTCTTCATCTTCAGAATTGCCATCAGTTCCTTCCTTTTCCCCAACCCAGAACTCCATCCGGGTCACCAAGTCGAGACTAAGAACGGGACCTAAACAATACAGTGAAGCTGAGATCGATAGCTGGTGTATTATATGCTGTGATGATGCTGCCGTGAAGTGTCTGGGCTGCGATGGGGATTTGTACTGCACCAAGTGCTGGAAAGAAGGGCATAAGGGTGAGAGTGCAGGTTTTGAAGAGAGAATGCACAAGGCCGTCGAGATCAACAGAGATGAACCCCTAACGGGAATGGCTACCTAAACGTGAAGTTCCAGAAAAGCACCCACGACATCCCTACTGGGGTTACAGACATTGGTCAAAAATAGAGACACCCAAATATATTGACCATACGGAGTACCAGCCCAGACAACGCCATGCTTTGAAGTTAATTTAAAATACACCCCTACATGCATATAGTGAAAACGAGGTGTATACTCCTTCATATCCTCCCAAATCCTAGACTTCTATGTGGTTTATCTCGTGAATAGCCTACTGACCATGTTCCCAGCGAGATTTCTTGCGAGGCCTGTTGAGGAGACCACTCCACCCGCCATGCTAGAGGCCTGACTAAATTTGTCACACCTAGAAAAGGCAAGAGTATTTGTGATAGTGAGAATTAACGCGATCGCTGCGACCGTTTGTTAGACCCTGTATCCGGATGTGCATTCCGAGAGAAATTGAGATTGTACTTACCGACCAAGCTCAACCAGATGAACTCAAGCCAGACAATTGCCAGCAAGGCCAAAGCGATCCAGAGCACTGGCTGCGCATACAATGCCAACCAGAAGAATCTCCTATCTGTGGCATTCTCGGTCCTGCTGCCCTCATCCGCACTCTCGAATACCCAATGGCTATCCCCCGTTCCCGGATCAACCTCATTCCACCATCGTAGTCCAACAAGACGCCGTCCTGCGATGTTCTTGATGTAGTAGAAGTCGGCAGCGAGGAGAAGGATAGTGATGATGAAGATCAGAATGAAGTTGCTCGTAAAGCGCAAGCCGAAGAGGTAGACCAGTAGAGAGGCTACAATGAACGAGATTCAGTCAGCAAATGTATCGGTAGTGCAGCATGAAGTCGGGATGAAGAGCACAAGACAGTTGAGGTACAAGTTGAGCAGGTTGACGTACATATCCTGAAGCCGAGGAAGAAGATGAGAGTGATCGGATGACTACTCAGCCGCCATGTGAGTGAGCCTGGCGCTGGATTGTCAAGATTGTTTGCCATAACTGGCGAAGCTGGGCAGAAGGGACCAGTTCAAGTCTGTCGAGGTGGTACAACTTTGGTAGGTGAAGTCTCGTGTCATCAAACAGTCGGTTGTTTGTTCTTCCGCTGCCACGTTTTCTTGTCTTCCCTGCTGCCACTCCTGCCTCCGACTCCTGCCTCACCACGCTACCACTCTGCCCCGGACATGCATGGAGTCCAAAGTCGATATGCTTCAACTCTCTCGATTTGCTGAAATGCAATCTAATCATAAAGACGTGGTCGACTCACTGAAATGGGGTCTGTCAATTGCAGGAAAGCTCTCCGACACCATCTTGTTCTAATTGTCCCTTACTAGAGTTGCATTGAACAAGCTCTGTAGCTTGCTGGGGTAGGATGTCTGAATCTTCGTTTTGAATCTGCTTTTCTTTGCCGAAACTCAGCGCGCTTTAGAATAATTCTTTTCTCGACTCATGAGACCCCAATTGAAATTGTATTTGCCGACAGTTGATATCGACATTTTCATTCTATTTAATGACTACAAACTACTGAAACATGTATCTCTCTTTTCGTAATTTGACAATCATCTCTAATTTCCCTCTTGCCAATGATTTACATTGGCACCCATTCACCACTGTATCCTTTAGGCTAAGGGAGTATCCACACCATTCTTCTACATGATATGGCAAACAATTCACATCAGAGCTGACATCAACATCTTCCCGACTTCGGAATTATGGCAATGACAAATAGCAGAGGCTATGAGAAGTATTGTGCTTGGCACCCCAGCTAAGTTGCTCATAATGTGCTTTTCTGTCTTTTCTCCTTACGATGGCCATTTGACTTATTGAAGTATATTAAGATTACCTGAGTCCTGGTGTCTCATCTATCCTCACAACAAGTTTCTGGGCATGGGCTTTCCCCTCTCTCAGAGTTTTCAGAGCCTTTTCTAT
This sequence comes from Viridothelium virens, assembly GCA_010094025.1. Lineage (NCBI taxonomy): Eukaryota > Fungi > Ascomycota > Dothideomycetes > Trypetheliales > Trypetheliaceae > Viridothelium > Viridothelium virens. The sequence goes on from ML991794.1 coordinate 63,374, forward strand.
ACCTTGCAAGCCGCCCTCAATGACTGTTGGTGGATGGGGTTGGATGCGGCCTTCTCGGAACCATTTTCCCACCAAGTTCGCATGGACGAGGCCAAAGTCATCACCTGAATCAAATCCCATTCTACCGTGCGCTCCATCGTTCTTGAATCCTTCCCACAGTCCTCCCGCCATGGTCGAATTCTTCTCGAATCCATCAGGGACTTCATGGATATTGAAAGGTAAAACAATGCTGATGCGCCCACCCGGCTCCAGCACCTTACATGCATTTGCGGACGACCCTTTCTCGCTTACACAATCAAACACGACTGAGAGTTCGCGCCCTCTGAGCGCCTTCTTCAGCTCCTCGACGAGCTTCTCATCGCCCTGGCGATAGTCAACAACCACGTCTCCCTTGCTCTCATCGATCAAGCCCTCGACGAATGCGATGCCGCTCCCCGCAACGCATATCAAGGGATGGATGTCGGCCAAGACACAAAGCCTCACCGCAGCAGCGCCCACACTACCAGCCGCACCATATATCAACACTGGCTGCTCCCTTTTTCCCGTCCCCGTCTCGGACGGCTGCCGCTGCCAAGGCAACGGTAGCCTCAACATCGTGAACAAGCCGATACTTGCCATCATATTCGCCATCGGCACCGTTGCCGCCTCTTCAAAGTTACGGTCCCCGATATGGAACGTTGTGTGGTCCCACACAAGTGAGTACTCGGCATAGCTGCCATGGGGTGCGCCCAACTGGTGCAGAGCCGCGACGCGGTCGCCGGGTCGGAAGTTATAGACGGCAGAACCGACGGCGTGTACAATGCCAGCAATGTCGTCGCCTGAGTTAGGGCAGTCGCCGATGCTGACCAGGAGGCCGGCAGGCATCTTCCAGTCTTTGGGATTGCAGCCTGAAACGACGACTTTAATGATGATGTGATGAGGGTTTGTGATCTGAGGCATAGGAACTTCATGGATCGTGACGTTCGTATTCTCGTCGATGTGTGCTTCCTTCATTGTTTGGGCCATGGTAGTGGAAGATTGAATCGTCCCTTGTTCTAGAACGAAATGGACGTGGCGTCTGGCGCGATACGTCCAATTATCCGTTAAATTTCCAGTGTCAGGACTGGAAATTTGAGTTGGCTTAAGAATTGCAGTGACTCTGGAGAATTGCCTTGGGTGCTTTTTAATATAGTCTCACACTTGTGACAACCCCCTTCGGCCGCCAATGGCGGTATTTGGTTCACAAACCAATATCAGGGTATCCATGGCCGAAGTACCGCGTCGTCGGGCATTGTTATCCGGTTTGATCGAGGCGAATATCGTCATTATACTGCTAAACCCCTGATGCCCTCGCCGTGCCCTGGGTTTCTACCTTACATAAACAATCTCAGGCAATCAGCTTGCATATGCACGAACGCCACTCCCCGCACACCTGCATAGGGCCTTGTTCTTATCCTCTATCGCCAAATCTTAGTGCCGTGATGTACCAATGAAAATACTGGGTATTCTGCTTGAGTAGCCATTTGAATGGATGGTTCAGAATGCTAAAGATCTTTTTTCCTGGGACTACAAGCCTCCATCTTTGTGCATTCGACGGTGCCAAGTAGCCACCAGAAGGGACACCATTACACCAACCCATGGTCCTCCAAGCTCCGTTCAACACTTCCGAAGCGGATTAAAGGGTGGACTTCACCTATGCTGGGAAAGTTTATTAAATAGCTCCGACTTTCGTATTTGAGCCGGAACGCCTTGCCCACGTAACGTAGCTTACGGCAGATCACAAATCGTTTCCAGACTCATTTTCTGGTATACTTAGGAAAGTCTCCTGCATCATTCTGTAGTAGGTTACAAGGAAATTGCACGTTCAGCGCAACCTATCGTACACAAAGTACTAGGGTTAAAAGGCACTCACATCCCTCCGATAACCTTCTAGAAAACCGTCAGCATTTGCTTGAAAACGTTTTCTGGGCTTCCTTTCTAAACTGCCTTACTTCCACCTCTACATTCATTGATCAAAGATAAAATCGTCTGGATTTTCCCCGAATCCTTCCTCGATAATGCAAAACGTGAATGATGTTCCTCCAATCGAGGTTGACCTCAAAGCCCATCCGACGGCGCAGAAACTTGTAGATACTTGTCGCGAGTTCTTTTCTGAGGTGGAAGACCTGTGAGTGACCCATAACCTGCCTCCTTTATCGCCCATACTGCCCTCTATCATATGCCGTATAAACCACACTGGACTGGAACTCATCTTTCCATTAGAACACCTGGCCATGACCTCGAAAACTACCTTAACAAAAATTACGGACCTGGCAATAACCTCTACGAAGGTATGTGCTCGCTTACCAGACAAGGACTTTCAGAGGGCTGGGTTGCCAATATCGAACTCGATGGCAAGAGGTATCGCCGAAGCAAGATTCTCTTGCCCTCTGATGAAAACCGATACTTTAGCATCACAACGGTGTTCATGGAAAGCAGTGATGAGTACTCCGGCCAGTATCACTCTCATCCGTATGGCGAGATCAACTGTGTCGTCCAGCTTGATAAGACAGCTGAGCTCAAAGGAATGCAGGGCTGGCAGGGAGCAGGTTGGACAAGTCCTGGACCGGGAACACACCAGTAAGTGCCTCAGAGCCATGGAGCAGACCCGAAAACACCCACGAATGTAGTCTCCAGAGCGAGGGAGAGTAAACGAGACAAAGACCGCTGACATAGTATAGCTACCCTCAAGTAAGGAAAGGAGCATTGATTGCGCTGTTCTTTTTGCCGGCCGGCAGAATCAGCTACAAGAAGAGCCCGGGAGATCCTCAACCCCCATATTTGTAGTACCACAAGCATCTGTATGGAGTAAATGGTTCTGGAATCCAACCAGAAGGCCTGAATGGAACGGAGACTAGAGATAGCTAGCGAGGAACTACGTTCAATAACAAGATGCACACATGCGTGTAGAGTTGTGGATTTTACACGCATTGAAGGTTCGAATACTCAAAAGTCTCGTACGTAAGCGTACACGTAGTGTAATACAGCAACGTGGTTCTTTGTGTTTCAAAAATTACGACCCTCCTGGATCAGGGGCATGGCCGGGACAGAGCTGGCCCCGTAGCCTCGCCCGTGTCGCCAACCAAAGGCTGTGACGCGTTTTGTTTGGTGAACTTTGACGACGAGCACAGCTTATTTCTCAAACATTACGCCCCAAGCAGAAGACCGCCAATGCCGAGCCTACCCAACTTATTTTACAACTGTTCTTGAAGGACGCAAGAACTCGTCTACCTGGAGGGTAACTCCGTAGACCGACTCTGCCAAGACCAGTCCCTCTAGCGGATATGGTTCCAGAGCTCCTGCGATGACCTCCCCACCTCCGAATTCCACCAAACGCAACTACCACCGGGCTTCCTCTATCGCAGATCGGGTCCGATACAATCTAGATCCCTTCATTGGCAGACCTCTCAGACAGGCAAGCCGAACCTGGTGGTGGAGGGATGCTCGCCAGTTCTCAGCATCATGGCGGCTGGCACGCATCTTCAGCATTTCTAATGTCTTAATTTACCTATGGATGTTCGTGTGCTATTGGGGAGAGCGCTCGACGTTCAACCATCACATTGAAGCTTGTGAATGGGGTAATTGGGAACAATGGGTATTGCATCCCTACACCGCACTACCGAAAGTGTTCTGCATGACCAGGTGTTAACCAGCTGTACAGCCCGCCGAAGCGAACCCACATCATCTCGTGTTTGTCGCGGACCCTCAGCTAGTTGATCCTCATACGTATCCAGGCCGGCCATGGCCTCTATCTACAGCGACTGTGCGATACACCGATCTCTACCTTCAGCGCGCATTCTCTCGCATGCAATATGACCTATACCCGGATACTATAATTTTCCTTGGAGACCTGTTCGATGGCGGCCGTGAATGGTCTACGTATCAGAGTGAAAGCCCGGAGAAGGAATGGCACAAATATGGAGAAGACTTCTGGCTGCAGGAATACGACCGCTTTGGGCGATTGTTCTTCACCCACTGGATCGACGCAGGCATTGCGGCCAGGCCTGGACAGCCTGGGCGCAAACTCATTGCGAGTCTCCCTGGAAACCATGACCTTGGCTTTGGAGCGGGCATACAGCAGCCCGTAAGAGCAAGATTTAATGCATATTTTGGTGAAGGAAATAGGGTAGATGTATTTGGCAATCACACCTTTATTTCTGTAGACACAGTCTCCCTGTCAGCCATGGATGACCCACAAACAGATCCCGCCATTTGGTCACCCACCGAGGCATTTTTAACCGGCGTGCGCGATGCTAAGCGACGTGCTGCCGGAAAAGAGTTGCGATTGCAGGCTGGGAAAACTTCAACGGGGCGGTTTGTACACAAAGTCACAGACACCGATACTACGTATCCTATCCTCAAGTCCGACGACGTCACCGAATTTCCAACTGTACTCCTTTCTCATGTACCTTTGTACAGAGCAGAAGGGACACCGTGTGGCCCGCAACGGGAGCGTTGGCCTCCATCTCCAGAAGCATGGCCAACTGCACCTGGAAAGAAGACACCAGAGCACTCGCCAGTCTACGATGAGCGCAATGCAATTCGCGTAGCAGCAGGATACCAATACCAGAACGTCCTCACGCCCGAAATCAGCCAGGACATCACGAAACGCATCGGCGACGTGAGCTACGCCTTCAGCGGCGACGATCACGACTACTGCGAAGTCGTGCACCGCAGCTACCCCAACGCTGGCAGCGGCATCCGCGAAATCACCGTCAAAAGCCTCAGCTGGGCCATGGGCGTCCGCCGCCCCGGCTTCGTCATGCTCAGCCTCTGGAACCCCGTCGACGCGCTGGGCAACAGCATTGGCAACGCCGACCAGCCCACCCTGCAAACCCACCTCTGCCTCCTCCCCGACCAACTCGGCATCTTCATCCGCTACGCCCTCCTCGCCCTCCTCAGCATCGCCATCCTCGCCGCCCGCGCTGTCGCGCTCGCGTATGGCTACCTCGCGCCCGCCGCTTCCCCCACCCACGGGAAAGCCACCCCCATCCTCCCCCTCTCCCGCGACTCCAGTCCCGCGGCGGCGCACCGCCGCACCCGCGCCGACAGCCTCCGTGAGTCTGAGACATTCACCGCCACCATGTCGGATAAGCAGCATCCGGGGCATCTCTCGGCGCGCAACGCGGCGTCCCGTGTTCGGAGCGTCAGTCCCGCACTCGGGGGCTACGGACTGCCTTCTCAGACCCCGCAGCAGTTTCCGAATAGCCAGGTTGTGGGTGGTGGAGGGAATGTGGTTGCGGTGGGGATGGGCAACGGCAGTGGGAATGGTTCGCTGGTGGATCGGGCAGGGTATTATCCCGAGCGAGACGAGGATTTGTTGAAGCGGGTGCAGCGTAAGAGGGAGAGCCTGAGGGGAAAGATTCAGAGTGGAGTTGAGGGGTTGGGGTTGGGGTTTCTGCCGAACTTGACGCAGGAGGAGATGGAATTGGATAGGAAGGCGGCGGCGATGGCGAGGAGAAGGATGGCGCCCGCGTGGGCAGCATGGGAGGGATTGAAGAGTTTCGGAAAAGTATTGGGGGTGGTACTTATCTGGTACTTCTGGTTGTTAAGGAATGGGTGACTGAACGCGTGGGAGGTTCAGTCCTTGGAAAGCTATCCAATCCAGATTTATTTGTTCGCATACGACAAGCACTCTGCGGTGAAAAGCAAAATACTGCTCATCTCACGATAGGGCATCTTACTGTCCAAAGACCACGTTCTGGCAGCAGTAGGCACAGTCTCACCTTCTCGCGCTCCCTCCTGCGCTCCCTGGGTGAAAAGTATTCAGCGTTCTCCCAATCAAATCAGCCCACTACTTCCAGAATATCTAGATCGACCCCAATGCTGTGAGATCCTAGATTACCGTGACAGAAGATGTACGCAGGGTGAATTAGCTGATTTTGGACTCCCAATACGGTCTGTCGTCGAAGTCCAGTGTACAAGGCGGCGGCATGCCAAACCCATTGATTCCGGTTGCCGTCGATTTAAGCGTACCAAGCAGCTCCGCCACACGAACCTCACCTTCTGACTTGCTGCATGCAGAGGATTTATCTAGGTGGACCCATGCTATACGAATCTTGATGTTAGACTTGCGTGCCCGCTCGAAGGTCTGGAATGTTTTTAGCTGCTGGTCTCGCTGGCTACACTGCAGAGACACTGTGGCCGCTTGCTGTTATCTTTTCCCCGGGTTGACACGAGAAGCAGATCATGTGATCAGGCTGCAAACGCTGCTGGGTGTCGTTGAAAGGTACCTACGGGTAGACATGTGTAAAGGAGACGGCTCTAATCGACGGTGCCGCGAGGGGCATGGGGCCCAGTACACGAACCGAAAAGAAAGGATCTACCTAGGCAGGGGCACTGACAGTCCCGCAAAACACTGTAGAGTACTCTCTACACTGAGCAAGGCTCCTCATCGTATCATGAGCATAGACTGCAAGCCGGAAAAGGGGTATTCAAGCAGTTTCTACTTCCAACTTAGTCTTTGGAAAATGTTTTTGCTTCCGGGTAAAAATGAATGGCTGGGCCGCATTGGCCAATCCAACACAATGTGGCGCACAATAATGATGACTTCACGCCCGGGGACGGAGGCCGGTGGAGGATTTACGCCGCTTGTTGACTTATGCACCGTATATTACTTATCTCCGTCGCTCATCGAGAGCATAATTAAACCTCGCCCCTTCGTCTCCCTTCGATATTGCATCCGACTAACTGTGAGGACATCCAGTCATTATGGATGCAGCCCAAGGACCACGTCTTGGTGCACTCCCTACAGAGATTCTATGGCGTATTGCCCGTCATTGTCCGGCCGAGACATGCCTCAATCTCACACAGGTATCACGCCATTTGCGAACTTCTCTTTACGACAGACTAGTCTTTAGGGAAATCATCATTCAAAGTCGGTTAAGAGCGCAATCAGAGAATTTGTTGATTCCAAAGTCTCCCGAGTCGACGGATTCACCGCGAACTACGAGAGCAGCTGCTAGAGAGGCTGAAGAACTCACTCAATTACGTAGCATACCTCCCAACTTTAGCATAGAAAGGCTAGAAAAGTTGCTTGGAGATGATCTTCAAGCATGGATTAGGGTTGCTGTAGCGGAATCAAAGGCGTACCAGATAAACAAAGAACTACCAGCTATTGCAGATAAGGATGAGTACTGCAGTACCGGTAAGGCCTTATTGCACGGGATTTACAAATACGGGACCGTATTATCGACACTACATCGTAAGTGTTACTAAACGATGCGTAGAAAAGTTCGTTATGCTGATTTAAACTTGACCCTTGGGTATATGGAGAGCTGGTCACCAAATTTCTGGCGTCAAGAATATCTTCGGCTAAACTAGGTAAGCATCATAACCTGGACTTTGCTCGCAAGCCTCGCGCTTACAGACAGCTCCGTAGACTCTCGTGGCAAGCCAGATTTGGGAATTGGGGCCGGCGATGACGTGTTGCCTGCACTCTCATTCAATATCTGCGCCGCGGCACTTTCCAGTGAGTTTTGAGAGGTCTCACTTACCCGACGTGCCTTTTCTAATAGAACCAGATCCCAAATCCGTTGATTCCCAGCATACGGCATGTAAAATCATCGCAGATACGTCACTCCGTTGTGAAGAAGAAGCCGACTCTCCAGATTCGACCGCGACACAATTTGCCCTCGCCGCCTGCACTGCTCTTCTCGAAACCCATCTCGATGGCGAACCAGACTCCGATCCCCAGCTCCCTCGCATCCAAGACCTTCCTTGGATCACCGACATCGAGAAAGGCGTAATTCCTCTACCATGCGCGCCACCCTCATCCTCCGAGAAGCCCAACCGTTTTGTCAGCTGGTCTGACTGGGAATCCGACTGTATTCACCGCATGACGGATCCGAACTGGCTCGAAGACGGCTACTGGTGCGGCTACTGGAGTTTCGACGGCGCGCTTGTCCAAGGTGTCCCACGAGTGCAATTCGCTGACGCTGTTGAGGGCCTTGTCTTCCGCGTTCACCGTGCCCGTCCCTCAGATCGGGGCCCGACGCCGCATCGGATCCGTGCTTTGTATCCGAATAGCGGCCACAATTTCCATCTTGAGGGCGAATTCACACGGGATGGACAATTCACCATGGGGCCACCCGGCGATTTCTGGGTCTGGAGGGGCAGGATGACGCCGTTTGGTATGTTTGGTTTTTGGGGTAGTACTGACTGGAGCAGGGTTGCGGGAATTTGCTGGCTGTGGAAGAAGTCCTGGAGCGATGCCGCGAGGGAGGAGAAGATACAGCGAAAGCAAAGCAATGGGGAATAGTGAAGGGTATCCAATGGTAAGGAAGTTTGAGAGGGAAAGACACGCTCAACCAGTCTTTGAGAACTTTATCGTGTTTCAGGGTACAGAGGTCAGGACTGAAGAGATTGAATCTTGTGGGACGTTTGACAAAAGTGTTGTACGCAGCTTTGCCGAGCCTGCCATGTTGTGCTTAAGCTCAGTCTATATCTACCGGGCATCCCGAGATAATCATTACAACAGCATTGCTCAGTCACGTTATCGCTCTCCTAGCCTTCGTGTGTCACCACATCAGTATTCGGTCAGTCAGCAATGCGGCTCACTGATGAAGTGTCGCAGGAATTTGGGCCCGTCCTTTGCCCTTGGGAAAAACCACTACATACCTTTAAGATCAGTCGATCTAATGGGTTCTTGAACGCTCGCCGGAGAAAGCATCACTGTTGATTAATCATCAATACACAATCGTCTCCCGGCTCGGCGAAGTGCGACTTGCTTCTAAGACAACTTAATGGGATATTTCACCATTTGTAGGATAACACAGTCGCGAGAACATTCAATATCTCAGGTATGCTTAATTCCACGGCGGAGCAGATACAGATGGTTGTCATCACAGAATCATTCACGAAGAACACACCGGACATTCAAGATCTCTAATGACAGAGCAACACCATAAGTGAACCAAGAACGGTGGGGAAGATGGCAATGATGTTGTCGCACCCCTGAGGCACAGGGGTGAGCTGAGCCCCTGCGCCTTCCCCGCAATCCCCGCCCAAGCTCCCATCCCAGCTTTTTATTTCATCCAGCTCCAATGGATGTCATGCTGAAGGGGTCCACTGCCCTTCAAGCCATGCTTCTGCCGAAATTTTGATCATTTCTATGAGAAACAAGACTCCAATCTCTCCACTATGACCGCAAATCCCTCCAATGCCGCTCCCGTGGACCCATCCCTCGCCGCCGCCGCCCAAATTCCCCTCCAAACTTTCACTCTCCCGACCTTCCCCCCCGAAGCCCAGAACCTCAAATCCCTAACCCTCACCTCCGATATCGCCCTCAACGCCTACCACTCCCTCCTCTCAGACTCTACCTTCTCCCCCGAAACCGCCATCCCCCCTCTGCCCCGCTGCATCGAGTCGCTTACCCTTGAGCTCTTCAGCCTCGGATACCCCCCGGGATGGCTCACCCAGCTCAGTCGGCGACTTCCCAATACCAAAGATCTAGTCGTCTATAGCCAGCTGCTGGGCGGTATCACGGCCGAGAGTCAGGCCGACGCAGAGCGCTTCTTTGAGAATCTGCGTGGGCTGCGGGGCCTGCACCTGCTGGATGTGTTTGCGAAGCCTGGATTCTATGGCGCGATTGGTGATATCCTGTGGGCCGAGAGGGACACGGAGCAGCAGGCGGGGGAGTTAGGGGTGCGGAAGAGATTACTATTTTTGGAGGTCAATTTCACGTTTCAGCCGCGGCAAAAGGAGTTTTTGGGGACGTTGCCTGGGAAAGAGTTGCATAGATTGGTGACGCCGAGTTTGGTGACATGCGCATTCAATGTGAGTCCTGCGGATGTCACAAATGATCCGCAGGATCCGACGAATTTGACGGAGGAGGGTGAGGAGCTGGCGAGTGGGAAGGAGGAAGGCGTGAGGACGCTGGAGGGGAATCTGGCGGAGAAATTGGTGGAGGCATTGGTGAAGGATGAGTCGAGGCCGAGAGGGCTCAAGGTGCTGAACACAACGCTATATATTCTGACAGTGACACAATTTGGGAAGCTGCTGGAGGCGCATCAGGGCTTGCTAATGGTAAGTGCTTCAATCAAAGAAGACGGAAGTGCAGAGAAGTGGAAGAAGGATGTCCGAGATGCGGCGCTACACTGCCCAGAGTTGGAGCAGATTGAAGTTGTGGTCGTACCAGAGACGCAAGATGCTTCGGCAGAACATCTGAAGAGCACATCAATAAATCTAGTTTCTAGTTGGAAAAGGGAGGATATTGTAGAGCTCCAGGAGAAATGCCCGAAACTGACGGGCGTAAAGGTGAATCTGCTTCGTATGCAGTCGGCCGGAGTCACAGACTGGATCAAGGAAGAGGACGGATCTTGGACAAGTCAACCCGAAGGCACGGTTAAATCAAAATGAACGTCAGAGTGCGCCCTCAAAAATTCAGGGCATCGATGAAACGGGCGCAATGAGAGCCCTTCCAACGTTTCTTGCCTCCATGAACATTACCAAAAATCGACTTTGGTCTCCCTAAACCTTACTGTTCGCAACAGCAAGGAGATGGCTCGAGCGAAAAGCCAGCGCGGAAAACGAAACCCCCTGTACATAGTATACTACATGAAGCAGAACGTAAGAGACACAAAAGTTTGTCAACGAGGATTGCAACCTAAGAGCGAGTAACTTGAATGTGGCCAATGGCTTCGATCAAATGTGGAATGAAGCGCTCAGGGTTCTCAGTCGCTGGAAAATGTCCTAATCCTGGCATAGACTTATGCTTCGCCCCGGGAATTTTGTCAGCCGTGGCCTGGGACATGGATGGGGTATTACTCCAGTCGTATTCGCCGTTAAGCATAAAGACTGGGCATTTTTTGGTATCGATGCTTGCCATACGTGAGCGACCATCCCAGCCCCCGAAGTAGAAGTCTAAGTCGCCGTGAAACATGCCATAGGCTTGTGCACTATAGGTGTGCCAAACAAGTTGCTTATTGGGAAGAGGAGCAGTGGGACTCATCATCTGGGCAGTGTCAATCTGCGTTGTATCGTGTCATTCAAGACGGACTGCCACTCACTCCGTAGATCCATTCCGGGTTGAAAAGTGACTGGTTTACATAAGGCGATCGGTCGTACCATTGCCGCTCCATGTTGAGATATTCACTCCTAATTTATTTTAGCCACTCTTACTGTAGAAGAGCTTGGGCTCATGCTCACCCCTGGAGAGGTATAGAACCACCAGCACCAACTTCCTCATGTCGGATAGCTACGGCCAGACATACTTGACCTGCCATCGAGGCACCACAAATGATAGGCTTGTCCAATCCGAGTGCCTTGACAAAAGAGGCGATGCACCCTACGTAGCTTTCTTCGGTATTCGTGTGAGCACCTGGGTAATAGCTGCGAGATGGGAAACTCCTTCCATGACCAGGCAAATCGAAAGCGTACATCTTACACTTCTCCAGCATCCGAGAGTCATTCATGACGCCATGATATTGTCTTGAATCGGAGCCAGCAGTATGAAGGAAGACAATTGGTTGAGAACCACTGCCGGACGTTTCGTAGAAGACCTTGCATTTTCCCCAGATAGGGGCTGAGATGTAGACATACCGGCCCACAAGATGATCTTCAGTAGGCTCTTGGTAAGAATCTTCTTGCATAGGACCGCAATAGGCATCATGAATGAGCTCGAGAGTGCGCCTCCATACGTGGGTCCAATGCGCGAAGGCATTCTGATCACCTTGCACTTCAATACCCCTTTGCTTGATGTTCATCCCAAACATTCCCCAATAGCTCTGATGCGGCGGGGTAGGTACCGGTTTGAAATGCTCTTCCCATTGCTGGGATAAGGCTGAGAGTGTGAATTGGGCTGCTGATGGCTTGCCTGTAGACACCTCTGCTTTGCCATTTGTCATTGTTATAAGCAAGGTACTATTTGAGCCACTGCTCTTGATGCCGAATGTTGCCGGAGCGTTAATAGCATTGGACGTAGTGAAGGCTCTGAGCTGTCCATCTGACTGGAGAAGCTCTTTGAATTTTGGAAGAGATGCGCTAAGGGCTTGTGGAAAATCATCCCAAGTACCTAGAGAGCCCATGATGATGGAAAATTACGGGGGGCCAGTAATGAGATGGATGGTGAAAATAGATTTTTGACATCACTTCATGGATGAGGTTGCTTTTAAAGAGCAGTATACAAACCTTTCAGAGCTATCATCGGACCTATGGGTCTGCCAATCTCAAATCGGCCACCTTTTGCGGGGTACTAAGGCGATCAGTTGCAAGGCGTCTTGTAGCTTGAGCTCCAAAGGCGGAGCCAATGGAGTTAACCATCCTTCGGTTCGTGGTTTATGTGCGGGGACCAGTTACAATGGAAGTTGCTGAAGCGGAGGCTTGATTTGCGTCGTCAGAGGCTTCAGCCTTGTCAAGAACCCGACGTCTGATGTGGCGAATAGCGACGTTGCCGGTTGGGAATTTTCACTTGGTACAGTCACGTCGAGTTGGGAAGTAGTACGAGCAGGGTACGAGCCTAGAGTAGAGGTAGAAGCAGACGGGAGTAACTCGCGGTAGCACGTGACTAGTGCGTGTTTGGTCCGGGATTTCATCCTGGTTCCCGGGTATGAGATGCAGCAATGAATTCTCATTCTGATATCTCAACCGCTGCTCAATTGCTGCAGTACTTCAAATTCCGTTGAGCCTTTTGCCCGGCTCTGGGATAGCTAACTGATTGTCTACCAGTTAGATTACCTCCCTATGATGGACTCAAGGAAATCAAATCCTTTCCGCTGAAGATCCCACGTTCTCGACCCCTTACTCATTTTGCCTGCAAAGGTATGTCCCTCACCTGGCACATCGATGAATTGGCTTCGAACCCCTTCCTCCTCGAGGCGTCTGCATAGCGTTCGACTCAAAAAAGGAGGAACCATCTTGTCTTCGAGCCCATGAACAATACACGTTGGAGGGAACTCTGGAGCAACATTTAAACATGCGTCAATCTTCTTCCAATCCTTGGAAGGATAGCAAACATCCAAAAGTGTGCCTTTCGCGATATGCGTCATGGTAAATGCAGTTCGTGGACCCATTGGTGGCGGCTTTCCATCTTCTGTTTGGCCCTCCAGTGACAGTCCGCCCTGGATTGGCACGGGCTTCTCTTCGTAGACTTGGCTCATGAAGGACTCGGAGCATTCCGGTGGCTTCATAAACGTCAGAGACTGGGTCCAGAAAGAATCTTGGAAGTTGGTGGCGCCGTAAAGATCTAAGATGGCTACAACTGGACGTTTAACATCGAAACCCTGCTCAGTATCTTTGAGTCAGCTGTAACGCATCTCAAGACCTTCTCTTCAGTTTTACAGGTAAGCTACGATAGGCTAAGAACAAGATACATACCAGGGTCAGAGCCAAAGTACCACCGGACGATGTGCCAAAGGTCACAACTCTTTTGTCATCTACCTTGAAGGGCGAAGTAGCTCCGCTCGAGGCCAGTTCCTCATCTAACCCGCCTGCATAAATCCAGTCAAGCAAGTCCCGGCAGTCCGAGACAGGACCTTGCAGTATATCAACTTGCGGGCAAAGGCGATGTTCGGGAACCACAACAATCCAGCCGCGTTCCTGACAGTCTTCGATCTGGTCTGCGGACACCATTCCCGAATGGCCCAAACAAAAAGCCCCTCCATGGATGCCAATGACTATGCTGTCGTTAGATACAGTTCTTCATTTTCTGTGCAGATACTACATTCCTACTGGAACTTTCGATGTTTGATGGGTAGTATTTGCAGGTAAGTACACATCAGTGTATATAATGCAATCTTCGACTCTTTTATAGATGCACCGTAAATGAGGACGCAATGAAGGCGCCATGGTTGGCTGAGAATAAAGCCCTACTTAGGAATATAGAACAGCTCAAAAGTCTGCTCCAAGGAGCTAACCACCCATTAAGGTGACCCCCGAAGCAATTTTATTACTTGCTCGTGTCAAATCCTGCCGAGAATCAGAGTATTTACATGCTCGATTAGACCAAAGTTCCAAGCGCGTCCATCTCGGGTCTTGCGGGGGCGGGGGCCGTGGAAGCACCGCGGACCCACAGCCTCCACACGAGTCGTCGCCATTTTCTTTTGATGAGCTTGGCTGCCGCTCAAATATGCCGCCTAGTATTAAAAGTAGGGTTCTATTCATGTTTCGTAGAAGCGCAGATGGCGTTGCTCGGCCGTCGACGCGGTGGGAACCGAACATATATAAGATAGCTGCGAGGTAGGCTAACTGCACAGCAATAATTCCCCAATCGAATCATTTCTTCACGCGGATACCATTGATTGTTTGAAGACAAGAGTCCTGACTAGCCTGCCTCACGAAAATGGCAAATGGTACCGCTTCAGTTCCCCGATTGCAACAGCCACCAAAGGATGGAGGGAGCTACGTGATTCCGCAATTAGAGGGTGAAATGATAACGATACCGGGCAGCAAGGGCGTTTTCCGGGTCTTAGCATCCTCTCTCCAGACTGGCGGAGCGATGTCTGTATTCACGAGCGGAGGAGTCCTGGCAGACGCGCCGGGATTTCACCACCACAACGAAGCTCATGATATCTTCATTGTCACCAAAGGATATATGAAAATTTGGAACGGAGATCGTTGCAAGATCCTTGGTCCAGGTGATTTCACATCAGTGCCTCCAGTATGTCCAAGGAAACCTCGACACAATCTATCACAGAAGAAATTAATTGTCTTACTCAGGGAGTCATTCATAATCCCCACACCCTGGGCCCTCACTCCGAAAGCTTCGGTGTGATCACTCCCGGTGACTGGCTCGACTTCTTTCGCTATATAGGCGAGTCTTATGACGGCATTGTTGTCCCCGAATCCGACTCTCGGAATATTTTGGAGCACTTGATTCCTAAAGTCAAAGCCGCAGCAGGCAAATACGATGTCGTCTTCCATCCGGAGCATAAAGGCTGTGCTGTCAGCGAATGGACCACTGAGGACGAAGTCATCCCGGACACCACCAAGTCATACTATCTGAGGGCCAATACCGGTCCGCGGTGGATCCTCGGCGGTGTGATTTCACGTCCATTTATCACCACGAAGCAATGCGATGGCAAATTTGCCATTTCCAGTATTGAGTCTTCTTCGGTGCACAAGGCTTCTTGTCCGTTCCAACGCAAACTGACATTTCCTCGCACACATCATTGCTTTGCTGTGCAAGAGGGCGTGCTGGACGTCGTTGTTGGAGATGCTTCGTCATGTCGTGTTGCGGAAGGAGAGGCCATATTCGTGCCGGCCGGTATTCCCTTTCAGCTGAACTTCTCGAGCAAGTTCGTGAGAGTCTGGACTTTCACAACTGGCGATGGGATAGAGTCCTTGATTCATCATGCCGGAATACCATTTGGTAGCTATGTGCTTCCAGACAAGCCGAAGCCTTGGGAGGAAAGGCAGTTGTTGGAAGCATGCCAAAAATTCTCCGTGCAGGTGTCATGACAGTATTCTTTCCCGAAAATCTCATAAATCCCACAGAACATCATGCGTAATTTTCATGATCAATAACGGAAACGGTACTATCCAGCGATTCAACTTGGGACAATGCATGAAATGGCAATCGCATTTTGCGATCACTTGGACAGAAAGAGCACAGCCGAACAACATTACTTATACCATTCCTCACGTATTGAAATATTTGCGCGAGATCGTCGATGACTGACAAGTGGTACGAAAGTAGGTAGAATGAGTTACGCATGTTAAGGACTGTGTATTGTACTACGCAGGAATCTTGAATCTTACAAGATCACGTGAATACAGTCGACCGCTTGTGTGCTATCTCTGCCGATCAAGGACAGAAATGTGATAAACAAGGCTTCGCAAAGACTTTTCCATTGGTTGACACAACAGCCCGTGTCGACGGCTGGTGCTTGGTGTGTAATCTAGTTCACAACTCGAACACTCAATCTACCATCTCCTCTTCTTTGGCCGTTCAGCCCACTGCCTTTGTCTCCACGCCGCCAGACCAGTCACTGAGAAGAGTCCTGCTCCAACGATGAAACAAGGGCCCATCCATAGCTGAGCTCCAAGGAAATTGTTTGATGCTCCTGATGCAGCAGTAGCGACCGGTCCCGAAATGAGAGCGCCAACCCCTGCCGCAGCGTAAACCATGCCCATTCGCGTGCCCAAGACGGCAAGGGAAGGGCAGACGTATGGAAGCACGACTGCAGGGAGGGTTGCTAACATGCCGCTAGCAAAGCCATAGAAGACGAGAAAGCCAACGAAGCCACCAAGATTGTGAACTGCGATCCATGAGAACGCGAGGATGCCGCTGAAAAGCTGAGCGGTGAAGAGAAGGGCTTCCCCGCCAATGAAGTCGGACATGAAGGCCGGCACTGTGCGGCCAAAGAATTGAGCTGCATTGATGACGGCTACGAGATAGAAAGCTGTACTTTGGCTTGCGTGGAGCTCCGATGTTGCATACACAGTCGTGAGAAAGAAGGGTACGAGGAAAGCGCAAAAGATGAAGAAGGCAGCAGCGATGAAGAATACCATGGGGAGCTCCTTGAATGCCGACATGTCCAAAAGTTGCCGTGTTGGCTTCTTTATGTGATCGAGCGGGCGGATGATGAGCGCGGCAACCGCAAGAGTGATCAGTGCAATAAACCCCATGATACGTGTTGCCCACGCAAAATCAAGCTCGACTAGGAGTCTTCGAAAGACGATGGGGTAGATGACGCCTCCTACAGAGCCACCTGCAGTAGCAAGTCCGAGAGCCAGTCCCCTTCTATCTTTGAAATAGAGAGGCATCAGTGCTACGCTTGGAATGTATAATAACCCACAACAGAGGCCAGTTAAAATGCCTTGTGTAAGCATGATTTGATAATATTGTACTGAAAGGCTGAGCATCATTTGGGAGAACACTACTCCCACACCGGCAATGATGAGGATGAGCTTGAAGTATCCTTTATCGAAGAGTGGTCCGGAAAAAGCACCAACGACTAAAAGAAGGGCTGCCTGTACGGTTCCGATCCAAGCGATTGAAGACGACGAAAAGTTCTTGAGCACACTGGTCTCGTAGTATGCTTGATATATGCCAAAGCTGTTTACGAGACCCCAATTGTTGACGTTAATTAAGAATGCCGCGAGTACTTGAAGCCAGGCTGTGATACCACCGTCGGGTGGTTTTAAAGAGATGAGAAAGTCTTCATCTATGAGTGTTGGGTCGCCTTTCTCGGGTAGCTCCCAAGAGACAGTGAGCCTTAGTGGCGGAGCTAAGGTGGCTGTCCGAGAGATTGACGTCGGTGCCATACTTTTCACGGATTTAGCTTTCAGCGACTCGTCGGATGACTTCCGCGCGTCAGGAACGAGCGTTTCCTTGGAGTCTGCACCATGTCTGGGCCACTTTCGCGCAGCTAGCAGCTGTCGTCCATTCGATTTTCGAGAAGATCGGTGGGGCAAGTCCCAAGTTGCGAGTTGAAAAACCTGCTGCATTTGAATCCACGTTTCTACTTCCTCTTCGTCGGAGTCGTAGCCGTTCTGGGTAGGAGGCTCCTCCGAGAGAAGGAACGACACTAATCTTTCAACCGACGGATGCTCGTAGACTTGCTTTGGCTCGATGCTGTTTTGGCCCTGAACGGAGTTGATGGCACGGACAAGATTAATGAGTTGAAGTGAATCCATTCCATTCTGGAAGAAATCATCTTCACTGCAAAGCTCTCGGATCCCCAATTCGAACCGAATAAAGTGCAGAATTGAAGAATACGCGGCTGATCGGGAGTTTAGATCGAGTTTGACTCTAGAGTCTTTCAGATGAGCATCATATTCATCGAATAGATGTTCGATCTCTTCTTTATAAATGGCATTTCCTCGTTGGCGTTGGATCGTTCCTTTACCTGCACGTGGAAGAGGCTTTTCTGGACTTGTAAAGAAGATTAGATCGCTGACTATTCGCCCGTGTTTGACACATGTTTCGTTCGCGCGCTCCACGTAAGGCCAGATAAGGGCCTTCAAGCTCTTCACCTCGACTTGGAATATCGGTGATCTTTTTGCTTCAACAAGAAGCGCGGCCTGGAATTTACCCTGCCCAACGATCAAGCATCCAGTCACGTCGGGACTACTTGTAATTATACCTTCCATTGTAACGGGATTCAATTTTTCACCGTTGCTGAACACAATGACGTCGTCCAACCGGCTCTCGTATTTCCAGAGGTCTGGCTCTGTTGGGTGTTTCGAGAACAAATCTTTCGTGTGATACTCTTGCAAATCTGGGAACGTAACGAAAATCGCTTGCATGAGATCAAGGTGCGGCCTTCGAACAATGACCAATTCATGGAGGCCCCCATCCACCTCACGAAATTCCAAGCCAGCCCATTCGGCATTGAATTTAAAATAGTGCCAAAATTGAGGGTCCTTCCTGATGAGAGGTAAAGCAAAGAATTCTGTTGCGCCGAGAGAAGAATTCAGTGATACGTCGTCAATAAGGATATCGCCAGTAGCTTTCGAGAGCGGTCCACCTGCGTAAGTGAGACCACGTAGCCTTCGTAGGTTTGAGAGAAAAGATTTATTCTTAGCCAGCTCAACAATGATGGATGGAGGGATGGCACTGTACTCGATCTGGCCATGGATATGGACTGCGTCGATAAGCTCAGCTGTCATTGGCCCCACTGGCGGAAGGACTATCGTGCTATCGCAGTATATTACTGTAGCAATCGAGTATATGACACCGGCCACGTGAAAGGGAGGGAATGGTGCTAGCAATCTCATGTTGCCGCACCGTTCTGCAACTTCATTGCCGAAAAGCCAATTTGCGTCCATTGTTGTCGGAACCCCATGTCGAATTGGAACAATCTTTGGAATGCCAGTAGAGCCAGATGTATGGAGAAGAAGCCAAGGCTTCATCCGATATTCTTCGAACGACTTCGTAAACGGCCAGTGCTCGACCGGCGCTTCATTAAGCAATTCCGCGAGCTCTGGTATGATCAGGTGCGTGATTGGGTACTCTTTAAGAATGGATCCAACAATTGGTGGAGCATCCGCTGGGGAAATGAATTTGGTCGCGCCAGCCTCATTTAGTAACGATAGATGAGCATCCATGCTGTTTCTCGGAGAAGGGAAGAACATCTGCCGCAAAGTCAGGAGTGGAGGTGATTTGAAGGATTACACTCACGACATGGCCAGTCTTGACAGCAGCCATACATATTATTTGATAACGGAGATCGCTATGTCCAAGATATACCAAAGGCTCAAAACTTGAAGAGGTTCCACAATTTTCTTTGATCCATAGTGCACAGCGATTGATTGCATTCGCAAAGACGCGGTAAGAAATATTTCGAAAGCCATCTTCCGCGTTCTTAGAACGGGGTATAGAGGCATATGGTCTTTGATGATCGGCTTCGGCGCGCTCATCTATTAATGCAGAAAGTAGTCGTTTGCCATACGGGAGAGAAGACTCTGCCATAGCTCTTCTGATAGTGCAGTAGAGATGTTGAGAAACTCAGGTCCATAAGAGGCAGCAAGAAACGGCTAGAGATGCGTATGTGTGAATGCGGCGACCGAGGCGAAACCCTGTTGAGAACAAGGACGATAAGAGAGCCAGCCAAGCTCATGAGCAGAACACATAAGAAACATGAGAACTTGGGGCTGACAAGAAGCTTCTTCAGTTTATCCTCAAGCATAGCGCTTAGCAGGCCGACTACAGTCCGTCAGGCTGTGCGTCATAGTGCAATGATTTCCACACCTAGCTTCGAACTGAAAATCCACACAGGGGGAATTAGGACCGCTATTCGTTCAAATTCCATTTGTCCAGTTTAGTATGGGTCAGTGCTCTCAGAAAAAGGCAAATCGACGGCCGAACATGGAGAGTACCTGCACAGCCTACGCGCTTTGGTATTGCTGAAAAACGACTAAGTAGCGAGCTGTGTTGAAGGTGGGACGGCGTGGACAAGTGGGTAATTTTTAGCGTCGTTGGTTCAGTAAGACATTTCGCGCCTAGTTGTAGATCGACTGTGCTTCTGTTCGATTTACACGTTTGCTAGCCTCGTCGTAACATCTCGGTCAGACCTATTTTTAGTCGGAAAAGCACTCTAGCTTATTTAGGGAGCAAATTTAAATGTGGAATCCTGATGACACGGCGCGATGCTTCATCGACGGCGACCCTAATTTCCTGATTTTCAAATGAGATATGCGGAAGCAGCGAGAAGAGGCATAAGAAAATATGACGCCAAATTTAAAACGCCCATTGCTGCATCCAGAGATCCATCCATTCAAAACTGACCTTGTTAAGTGCTCTCAATGTCGGACTATACTGAACTGTCTGTTTTGTTTCCAGGGTGACTGAGCGTGCCTTTGGGAACCGCACGGCCTTATCGGCCAAATTACTGTAAAACTCGAAGAGTTTTGCTGCTGGATTCAGAGCGTAGTCGGGTGTTTCTGACATGTTTTTCTGGAGCGCGGTGACCCATTCTGTAAATTCTACAATGGCCACGTCGCCGCCCAGATGCTTGACAATAGCCGGTAGCAAAGAGTGCCAAGAACAGGTCCGCGGGTTGACGATGTGATACACTGCATTTGAAGAGGTCTGACTCTTCGACCGCCTCTGCGAAAGCTCCATTTGGCAAGGTAGAAGATCCACGACAACCTGCGCGAGCAAATCGACGGGGATCCAGTCAATTGTTTCCAGTGGTCCAAGAGAGCTTGGCAATAGCTTCAAGTGTTTGGAGGATGCAATGAGACTCGGCAGCCACTCCTGCTTGTTCCATTGGCCATTCTGCCCATGCAATACAGGTCCGCCAACTTGACCGACACGACAAATCGCAGTCTTGACGCCAGTTGTTTTGCTCGCTTCGGCAAGAAGACGTTCGCTTACAAGCTTCGACTGTCCATAGCCCATACTTGCCACGCGCCAGTCCTCGATAATCTTTTCTGGCACTCTTTCCCGAGATCCCGGTGTTGCGCCCCATCTTGCTGCGACACTGATGGAGGAGATGAAAAAGAAGGTCACATCGTAAGTGCAGCGGGTTGCGAAGTCGAGAAGCTGCTTTACGCCACGGATCTGGGGTTCGAATGATGTGAAAGCGCGATTGAAGTCTACCGGCCATGCATTATGTAATATGTGTGTCGCTTCGCTTGTTAAAGAGCTGTAGACAAGCTCTGATAGTCCCAGAAAGTCCTTTGTCGTGTCACATTCAAGGAACTCGATTTTGGGAGGACCCAATTCCGTAGAAAGACCGCGGGCGCGATGTGACTTCCATTGGCGCTGTTCTGCATCGCTCGACCGATTGAGACATATTACTCGTTCAACTTTCGAGCTGCGTACGAGGGTATCTAAAAGATAGCTCCCAAGAGATCCGGTCGAGCCAGTCAGAATAATCGTCATCCGAGACTTTGTAGGTTTCTCCGGTGGCGCGTTCACCTTCTTTGTTCCGAATGATGTGAAAGATGGCATTGCGTGCTGTTAGAGTAGTCTCCGATCTTTTTGACGAAATCATAGCATTATTTTCCGTGAAAGGGGTACGACCGAGTTTGAAGCCAGATTGAAGTCTGAAACAACCCTGTAAGAAAACGGTGGATCGTCGCGATTTGATTTAGTGTTACACATTCATGATCCATACTGTATCTGTTGACCGACTGAGCGACACACGCGAAGTGTGGTGCTCGTTGGTGACGTCGACGGATGAAAGTTGCATCTTGCTGATTGCTATTTAGAGCCACTTTTCAGCGGCTGCAGCACGGGTCAGGTGTGGCGGCAAGGCATGTGGTTTAGCTTCCCGCCGGCTCTTTTCAGCTCTTTTGTTGGTGACTGCAGAGCTCTGCTTGTTGGGGCCATGATACTTAGATACGATTTTCTAAGGACGAAGCTATGCGTAGCGTCCTATGACACCCTTTTCGAGCAACAGTCTCTTTGTCTCGGCGCATCCGCTATCCGTCAAAATATACACTGGTTGCAAAGATGACGGTGCATTCATGTAGCAAAGATGTGTATACCCAAGGTGCTGGACAGTGGGAGAGGAAGAAGTCCGGGAGGCAGATGCAGGCGCCGGCAAGATGCGGCAGATGGCTACGATAGCACGTGCCCTACCGTACCAATTGAGGCTGAGGGGCCACCCGTAGAGTAAATATCGTATTGTACGCGAAGAATTTGTGCAGCTTCCCACGTTTGCCTTGCTCTCGGTCATCCCTTCCAAGGTTGGCGATACAGTTGTTGGCACCAACGGTGAGTGTCGCGAAACAACAAGGGGAACATGCTGGCAGAGTGCTGCAATTGTCTTCAGCGGGTATGCTTGTCTAATCCCAGAGGTGAGCTACTGGTGCGGTGAAATAGGTCATCGGCGACTCCGAGAGATTATGCCTGATGTTGAGGGCATGAAGGACGCGATCCGGCCATCGGTTTTCGCACGGAAATCCCAGGCTTATTTGCGCAATAAGCTACAAACAGCCAGAATTGTGCACCAAATAGCGGCAGAGTGTCGGGAACCGTCACTGTAAGTCTTTCATCTTACCGCTTTTCAACGAACGGATTTCTCCCGATCCGGGATAGTACATTATGATGTATGTACTATGTGTCGTGCAAGGGTACCCCAGAGTCAAGGTCTCAAAAGAAGCGATAGAAGTTGCTGTGTCGTAGGTTAAGTAATTAGATTTCTAATAATTTAGTCTATCTAGCTGGTGTGTAAGAAGTGCGCAGGTAGAGGTACGGTAGTTTTAGTCCTCGTTCTCGGTTCGTCTACGATAGCGGCGACCCTCGACTCTCCCTTCAACTACCTCTATAGCTACTTGCCCGAGTACGGCCGACATGAAGGTCCAAAATTTCTGCACTTTAGACAGACTCGGCTCGCTTTGCCTCACAAGCGATCTCTTCTCCTGGCGATTGACGTCGAGTTAGGAGCCTAACGCAAAAAAGCGCAAGAACAACCGGCATGGAGTCGGCAGGAAAAAACCGCACACAGCCTTTGCGTGCCTCCATGTCCACCGTAATTCAAGGTTAGACTTGAGATTGGACTGGCAAGAAGTCAGCAGCTTGCAGCCTGACTACGTAGTTCTCCCTCCTCGGCCGAGACTACATTTGTATTACTGTGGTCCGTCAGCCGCAGATCCCCATGACACATCCTTGAAATCATCCCAAGGCTGTGGAACGCGGCCCGGGGCACTGCACTTACAATGCAATGCAGCGCAGCACTTCACCTATTGACCTAGTCCGATCCACTGAGCTCGACATAGCTGTGTGGACCCGACGATTGCAGATTACAGCGCCGTCCCTAGTCCTTGGTCCTTTGGGCTCTGCTAGCGTGTCCACGGCCCACTTCTCTCCATGGCTTGCCAGTGCATTTGGGTAAGGTAAGATTGCGTATGAGCGTTAGAGAGTGTAGAGCTATTGGCAGCTCTAGACAGAGAGTCATTTATACGATGTCGCCAACATCGAATGCATTACATCGCTACTTTCAAGACTCGATCGCTCAGATCGCCTCACAGAAATATCTCCATTAATCCTTTCTTGAGTACTCCGTAAAGAAACTGCGTCTGCCCCTCACAATGTCTTCTGCTCTGTTTCTCTGTAAGGAACGAATAGCTCCGTGTCAGCATATTCGCAACTACCCCCGGGCTACTGCGGGCACCCAGGAGGATATTTTTCATCTTGCAATAAAGCAATACATACCATTGGGCAATCTCAATCCATCTCCCGGAGATGTTACAATCATTGCAGCGCATGCTAATGGATACACTAAAGAGCTGTATGAACCATTGTGGGATGATTTGCTCCTTCAAAGCAAGAAGAACGGTACACTTCGCATCCGTAGTATTTGGATTGCGGATGTTTCCAACTCAGGAGCCAGCGGAGTCATGAATGGGTCCCAACTCGGCAATGATTGTAATAGCAAAGATCTAGCGATATCCGGGGACCATTACTAACCGAGCATCCAGTATCATTTTTCGACCATTCGCGAGATCTTTTGCATATGATCAACCAATTCCGTGACCAGATGCCCCGCCCACTGGTTGGACTTGGGCACAGTATGGGCGGTACGAGCCTTGTCAATCTTGCGACTATGCACCCTCGGTTATTAACAAGTGTAATACTCATCGACCCTATCGTACTCCCATCTCCTTCCAAAGGTGGTCGTAACCTTCTCCCGGCCTACGCTGTCATCCATAAGCGAGATAAATGGCCATCCCGTAAGGCTGCCGAGTCTTACCATTGTCGGAACAAATTCTTCCAATCCTGGGATCCGCGCGTCCTGAGCCTCTTTCTCGAGTTTGGGATTCGGAAGGCTCCGTCCCCTACTTCCCCTACCAATACGTCATCGGACTCAGAGTCTGTTATACTCACGACTTCCAAGTATCAAGAAGCCCTTGGCCACGTCCGCGCCGCATATCCTCCACGCAACCAACCCTTTACTGGTACCCCGCCTCCCCGTAAAACCCATCCAGATGTTTTCCGCGATCGTCGCCTTGAAGTCCCCTTCTACCGTCCAGAACCCTTCCTCGCCTTCACCCAGATCCCGTATCTCTTGCCCACCGTGCTCTACGTTACTCCTGTCTCCTCTCCCGTCACCACGCCCGATGCACGCGCTGCATGTATCAGCACGATTGGGACGGGTCTGGGCGGAAATGGAGGCGTGAAGGAGGGTGCGGTGAAGGAGGTTTCACTGCCAAATTCAGGACATTTCGTGCCATTTGAGAAGCCGACGGCGGTTGCGGAAGTGGTGGCGGCGTGGTTGGATGAGCGGCTGGCCGTTTGGCGGAAGGACGAAGAAGATGAGAGGAGAGCATGGGCGGAGGTTAAGGCGGAGGACAAGAGGAAGGTTGATGAGGATTGGATGTTCTGGATGGAGCAATTTGCGGGGAAAAAGGGTCAAGAAGAAAAGCCGAAGACTGTTTTACAGTCTAAGCTATAATATTAAGCTTACAACGTGGGCGTGAATCGTTTGTCATTTCTCGTAAATTCCTGTCTATTCGCAAGACTGTTGCACGGTGAGATGTTAAACGGATTCATTTCCTATTGTTACATTTATGAGAATGTGCTCGTAGACCTCAAAAAAAAAAAAAAAAAGCAGCGCTGATCCGGCTATGCTAAAAGACTTGCACATATGTAAAGAAATTCGTCTCTCATATCACTTCAATTTCTTTCGAGAGTTTCGCTTTCTGTCCCGCTCTCAAAATCTTTTGCCCGCTTGGATGCCTTCTCTCTCACCAAAGGCACTCTAATGCCGGCATTTTGCTCCTGCCTTTTGAAATCTGCCAGAAGATCGCCCGGATTGCAGAGATTAAACGCCAGCAAGGCAATTATCATCATTGCGCCATCAAGTGCAATAAAGAATCTCTCCGTCGAAATCAGGTAGCCCTCCCACCCCTGAATCAGTTCGATCGAGCGGTACACACCCCTCGTAATCATACAACCGACCGCCAGAAACGTCGCTCCCGTAATCAGCAACAAAGAACGATCCTTCAAAATTTGGGCCCTCCCTTTCCACGCCACCCAATCCAGCAGCAACGAAAACACACACGTCGACACGAGCTGGAACACAATCCCCACCACCATAGTCGTCGTCCCCGGCTGTGGCGACTCTCCCTCATCAACCGCCGACGCCGCCAATCCACCCCCAGTCGCCTGCAGCGTGCCGCAAATAACATCGATGCCAAAGCAGATACCCAGATACGTCTTGGGTGGAACGGGGCTCACTTCTCGGCCCAGGATGACGACGAGGACCCACAGCACGACGTAGATGCCGGCCTGGGTGAAGGCCGGAGATAGGATGAGCACGGCGATCTGCAGGGTGAAGAGAGTGGAGCTGTAGGAGCAGTAGTGGGCGGCGAGGCGGGCGGCCCAGCCGAGGAGCTCGCCCAGGGCGCCGCAGACGAAGAGGAAGAGGAACCATAGACGCGGGTGGGTGAGGGCTTTCCAGAGGTGGAGGGCCAGGGAGAGGGCGAAGAGGATGGTGAAGATGAGGCCCGGGGCGAGGGAGGGGAGGTAGTTGAAGGAGTTCGAGATGGACGGATCATAGGCTGTGCAGCTCGGAGGGGTGGGACTGGGACTGGCGTTTGGCATGATTGAGACTGTGACTCGCCAGGCTGCAGTAGTAGAGGGAAGTTGAGGATTGAGATATAACGAATTTATATTCCACGGTGTTCTTTATGCCCCGTATACATAGGATGACGAGTTGGCTATGACTTGTTATGGAGCCGCGTGCAATAGATGAGATGAAGGAAAAGAGGATTGGAGATGAGGGCTTTTGGATATCTTCATATACACAGACTTCTCCCGTTGTCGCAAGTATACCCTAACGCTGGACACACAAACATTGCACCGTCCAATGCTCGATCCAGCAAAGACAGGAGACTCGTCCCGTCCCATTTCCCGTGTCCGCTGCTTCGTAGCATGGTCAAGCCACAAGGAGGATGGAGCGAGGACGTTAAAGCCACAGCCATGACACGGCAGAGAATGTTTGAAGAATGCTGCAGCCTTAAAATCGCATCCGGAACTGTGGTAGCGAGTAGATGTGCCGTGCCGTGCGGACGAACAATGAAGCCGACTGTGGCTAAGTTTTGGTGTTTCGTGCATTGTTCAAGCGCGGCAATGACGTCTCACGGCGCCCACCGCGCCTTTGACTGTCCGCCTCAATCGAATTCCTGAAGTTGACATCGGCGCTAACAGCAATCTGAAATCCTACAGAAGCTGAACAGTATGAATTGGCTAATGACTCCATTTTCCGAGCATGCAGTCACACGTGGCTACTGGCAACATTTATACTCTTGCCACTAGAGTAATCTGCGCGGTAAGCACATGGCCCTGGGCAGTAACACCTCTGAAGGCAATTCCTGTGTTAATCAATGCTATTCAGTGTCAAGCTTGATACCTATTTAGATCCTAACTGAGAAGTTCTATCAAATCCGAGGGACTAGGCTTTTGCTGAAGCGAATCCCGCGATCACTCTAATCGTTCTAGCCTCTGGCAGCTCTCCGTCGGTCCAATCCACTTCCTTAAAGCCTGCCTCCATCATACACCTCTGCCATCGATCCTCACTAGTGACTGCATGCTCGCGCCCGTCCTCAAACAACCACCATCCTTCGAACAGCCCGACTGCGATATCCAGCCAAAACATATTATGAGTTATCTCCACAAGAGTCAGGACACCATCGTCGCGCAAGAGTCGACGAAGCATTGTCAAGGAACGAGTTAGGTTCCGTGTCGCATGGATACAGTTGGTGGAGATGATCACGTGGAATGAATTGAGCCACGATGGCTTGGGCTCAGTCTCAATGTCCAGGACGGAAAACTCCATGTTGGGGACATTCTTGAACGTGCGTTTGGCTTGCGCCACCAGCGATGCTGAGAGATCTGTGAAAACATAGCGGAAGGGGATTCCGAGTTTCTGGAGATGTTCGACAATGTATTTGGTGGTGCCACCAGTGCCTGCTCCGACTTCGAGGATTGAAAATTTGCCCGGTGTCTTAGGCCTGGAAAGGGCTCTTGCCAGGAATTCACCAAGAGCGAGAGTAGCGGAGCGTACAAGCGGCCAGTTCTCGTAAACGTCGTCAAGGTTTTGCTTGTTCGCTTTATCGCCGAAAACGAGCTGCAATCCGTCTTTGGCGCCGGTCAAACACAGTGCCAGCTCGGATCCTATTACTTGAACAAGCTTGTAGACGTTAGCGTGCTGAGGATACTCTACAAGAATTTGGGTAAAAATGCTGCTGGCTGGTGTAGGATCCACGGGTTTCGATGTTCGGATAAATTCTCCCTGATCATTGCATTTTATGAGCTTGGCGTCTTCAAGAACGCGGAAGAGCTGGCGGACGAGCTGCTTGTGTCTTGGTAAGTGGGAAATGCTTGGTACGACGTCATTGGCCTTGAGCTGTGCCATGTCACGTCCCAATACAGCAAAGCCTTCGACGACGTAAGCAAGAACAAGACTTGCCTGACGAGGATATGCGTGCTCCCAGAATCCAGCAGCCTTGGTTTCGACAGCGAAGCGGTCGTACTCAAATTTACTCTCTACGAATGCCTCGTGGGGTCGAATCGTTCCTGGCAGAGACTGCGTGCTCTCCCCAGGAGGTTGTATGTTTTTGGCCTCACCCGATCCCTGAACTGTTGCGAGATTCGCCTCATCGGGTCCTGTCCTGTCAGACCCAATACCTAAAACAGAGTCAATGTGGGTACAGATTGCCCGCACATTGGGGAAGAAAAGGATTTTGTTCAGATCAATCTCGATTCCAAACGAAGCTTGAAGGTCATTCAAGAGTTCCATAACAACGAGCGAGTCAATCCCGAGATCTTCAAGCGTGGAGTCATCACTGATTTCGTCCGGAGGAATGTCTGTTACACGGTGCAAAATTTCTCTCAGCTCCTGTCTCTTACTACCTGCGCGAGGTTCTAAGGGTTGTGATCGATCTGACACTGGCTCTGGAGGCGTAAATTGCGATTGAGCTGGAGTTGAAGCTCCAGAGTCATCTTTCGGTGCATCCACGCTATTCGATATACCGGTGTTATTTGCACTCTGCAACGCCTGGGCTGGAACAGACATCGATGTCCTCGTGAATTCAAATCCTAGGAAGGCAATCGCTACTCTCTCCTCCTTTGCATCGAAGATGTAAACGTCGCATTCGGTGCGCTGATCGGTGTCCTCTGTCAGGAGCGCATAAGCCAACCAATCTCCAGCATGGATGTCAAAGCTACTGCTGGTAACGATCTGCTTTATACCTAAGCATACGAGGACCTCTTCGGTGCTTGGGTGGCAAAAATAATTGACAAGAATGCCAGCAAACTGCATGAGGCTGTCGATCACCGGTGTATCGTATAAGTTTTCGCTGGAGTCGAGCCGGGGATTGACTTTTGCGACTACTCGTCCTGCTGCTTCATGACCCATGCAGGAAATGCTTTTGATACCTTGGTACATTTCGTCAAAATGCACTAACCGTTGGATGGCCTGGTAAATGTGCTTCCCCTGCATCTTCTCTCCATCAGTAGCATTGAGGATGGAGAGACACCGATTAAATCCAATTAAAGAACCATAACGCTTCATCTTTTGACCAAGTGCAGGATCACCGCGTCTCTTGAGTCCAACCTGACCCGTTGTGTGGATAGCATCATTGGTTCTGCCATCCTTGGTTCGGCTCGATACCACAAAAGACCATAGAAGCTGCTCGTCGCCTACGCAGCTCAGCGTGAAGAAGATATCTTTGTTTTCGTCAAGTCCAATTGGGCTCCTCATCTGCAGCGATTTGATCGAGGTCACATGGGTCTCGTATGTTGCCGACGGGACTAACGCCATTGCAGTACGCGAAAGAAGCTCAATGTACAGCGAGACGGGAGCAAGGGCCTGTCTCGAGGTAATGTGACCTTTCAGTAGCATCTTGTAACGCTCACTCTGAGGATCAACAAGGAAGACAGCAACTTTCTTGCTTTCGTCTTGGAAGCCAATAAAGGAAAAGAACTCATGGATCAGACGAGGCTGCGCAAATGTATCTGACTCCACGGCAGGCTTTTCTTCGACTCGATCAACAAATGGAAGCCAGTGTTTGGTCTTTTCAAATTGATACGGAGGCACGTTCTTGTGATCATATTGGTGTCTCTGAAGGCGATGGAAAGGCCAAAATCGGAGCGCATAGCCAGTTTTACACAACGCAACGGTCAATTCTGCCAGCGCATTCATCACCTCGGGCGACGATAGGACAGAAGGACGGTATCTTTGTGGTGATGCAGACTTGGAACCCATGCAGTTTTGGACCAGCGAGATTACAGAAGTTCTTTGGCCAGCTTCCAACCACGTGCAGTCACCAAACCTCTCAGTCAGCCTACCAATCGCTTCTTTAAAAAAGACGGGCTTTCTAGTATGTTCCGGAATCAACCAGG
The DNA here is from genome assembly GCA_010094025.1 of Viridothelium virens. Taxonomy (NCBI): domain Eukaryota; kingdom Fungi; phylum Ascomycota; class Dothideomycetes; order Trypetheliales; family Trypetheliaceae; genus Viridothelium; species Viridothelium virens. The sequence goes on from ML991794.1 coordinate 93,132, forward strand.
GCCCTGGATCTGTATTGGTGGACCCTTCGGTGCTCAGCTCTATGTGGACTTTCGGCTTCTCCCATCTGATACTAGAAGCCAGGCCGTAAAGATCCGGAAGTAGTGGGTCGGTGAACGCAGAATGAAAACCGTGTGTGACCTTCAACCGTTTAGCAAGAACAGATTGGTTGAGCTTTGGGTCGTTTGCCACAAAATCATCAAGGGATGAAACAGCTTTCTCGGACCCTACTATAACATGGTTCAACGGGTGGTTGAAGCAAGCTATCTCGAGCTTGTCCTGATTCTCACCGTCGGCATTGAGAGAGGCAAGAATACTGGAGGTAGTCTCGAAGTCGGCTTGTAAAGAGATCATGGATCCTCGCTCAGCACCCCATGAGCTGGTAATCAGCTCTGCACGCCGAACAACCAATATAAGGGCATCGGAGAGCGACAGACATCCGCATATACACAATGCAGTCAGCTGCCCGAAGCTATGGCCAACCACTGCTTTAATGTCCAGTCCACAATCAATCCAGCATTTAGCAGAAGAATACTGAATGGCAAAGAGACTCGCGTGAAGGGTGGGCACATGAGAAATGGTCGAGCGCTGAAAAATAGCGGGATACAGGCTTCGTTGACCCAACAAGCGCAAGTAGGTTTCGCATTGATCGAGATGGAATCGCAAAATAGCAGCGTTTCTAAAGAGCTCTTCTGACAAACCCACGTAATCGCTTTCTTGGCCTCCAAAGACCATGATGACCGAGGGAGGGTTTGGTGATGTGGCGTCCGGAACAGACTCAGGATTTCTAGCAGTCTCTTCAAGTTTCTTCTCCAAATCATCGAGGTCCGTCACCGTTTCTATGAGGGTGTAAGGCAGTGCTTGATTTACCCGATCCGCAAGGTTAAACAGCAGAGAAGAAAGCAGAAATCTGGAATCAGTACAAGTGGCTCGCTCCGATCTTATAAACTCCAGAAGCTTCCTGGAGTACATCGACAAGCTTTTCCTTGAAGCAGCGGACAAAATAAGCGGTTGCTTCGATATGACGACGGGTGTTCGCTTAGTGTCACCAGTTAGCTTCGGAGGAGCCTGACGCACGGCAACAGCAGCATTGCTTCCAGCTGCACCATAGCTGTTGATGCAGGCTAGTCGCGAGGATCCTTGCCATGACAGACTCTTTTGCGGGATCTCCATCTTGTCAGGCTCAAGCGCGGGAATCTTCGGGTTGAGGGAGTTGAAGTTGGCTTGACCCAGGATTGAACACTTCTGCATCATGAGGAGAACCTTGATCAAACCCGCTACCCCCGATGAAGCCTCTGTATGACCAATATGGCCTTTGACAGAACCAAAATATAGTGTTTCTTTGCGATCAGGCCCTGAGAACCCCTCTCGAATACTCTGACACTCAATTGGGTCGCCAATTTGGGTGCCTGCGTTACCGACGAAGATAAGCTTCTATACGCACTGGGATACTATACAAGAACAGCTTACCGGTGCCGTGTGCCTCCACGTATGATACTTGCGATGGTGCTGCATTTGCCATGTGCAAGACATTGCTATAAACCCTCGTCTGTGACGTTGAGCATGGAACGGTGATGTGGGCATCGTTCAAATTCTGGTTAACCGAGGAGCCGACGATAACTCCTAGGACATTGTCATGCTCTTCCAGAGCAGCTGATAGTGATTTGAGCACAACGACTCCAACGCCTTCGCCTCTACAGTAACCGTCAGCTGAAGCATCAAAGGGTTTACAAGCGCCCGTAGGGCTTAGAAACCCGGCGGCAGCTAGGTTTTGGTAGTCAAAAGGGCTAGTGAAGATATTAGTCCCACCCGCAAGGGCTCGGGTACATTCTCCGCTTTGGATTGCTCGGCACGCAGCATTGATTGCAACAAGTGAAGATGAACATGCTGTATCAACCGTCATAGCAGGGCCTGTCAATCCAAATTGATGGCTGATTCGTCCACTGAAAAAGGCTCGGGAAGTACCCAGCATCGAATATGCTGTTGGTGGATGACATACGACATTGTCATAATAATTATTCGCGACGGCGCCAAGGTAACAGCCGTAGTCTGTTGGCACAGACCGAGAACCTGATCCTGACCCAAAGAATCCAGCAGATTCGAGTGCTTCATACGCTACCTCAAGCAAGACGCGCAGCTCAGGATCCCATGAAACTGCCTCGCGCGTTGTCTTTTTAAAGAAGCGATGATCAAAAGCATCGGGATCGTCAATGAAATTGCCCCAGAACTGGGTCTCAGGACGATCCGCAATACGTTTACTGTTGAGGATCAATCGGGTAGGAGGTTTCTGTACTGTGGAGACACCGGAGGCCAAGAGCTCCCAAAACCTTTCGATAGAATCGGCTCCAGGAAAGCGGCAGGCCATGCCAACGACTGCGATCGAACGGGGAGGATATTGACCATTCAAGTCACGTACCGTCCCAGAAGACTGCGGAACACCATTGGTCCCATTGGCGGCCTTTGCCATTGGCGGTGTGGACTTTGCATGTCCATTCGATATTCGTCGGGCAAGACTAAATGGAATGATACCTTCTTCACAACCCAGGACCACCGTCGTCGGATTCTCTGTTGGAAAGTCGTCTAGTGATGCTTTCACTGTTCCATACCAATCTGATGCGTGAAGTAGGATACTTTCAAGGGCGACCTTAAAGACTTCATCGCCATGTCCAATTGGCTGACCAGTAGCATTGCGACGTAATGATACCTTCAACCTAGCAGGATCGGGGAACTGAAATCCATCCGTTGCGCGACAAAACGCATCCAGGTGCTCCACGGCAGTCGAATAAACCGCGGGGCAGTGATAACGAGCGGTAATGCTGACAGGTTTGACGCGGAAGCTAGCCTTGCGAAATGACATTGCCAGTTCTGCTCTGAAGTTGGCTGATGTCGTGACCGTTGCACATGTGTCATCAGTGATGCACGAAACATATGTCTATTCTTGTCATCAGTAATGGATTCAGGGGAGACAACTAACGCTAGGTGCCTTATGAGACTCACACCCGGATAGCGATTTGAGATGGTGTCAACGTCGTCCCTTGTCAAATCTTCCTTGCTCCATCGGACTGACAACGTACAGGCCAGATCTGGTGGGTCAGCATACATACTGTCGCAGTCTACGTATGCGCCGATGCACATAGCTAAACGGATACTAATGGCCACCATATCCCCCAAGTCCTGAGTGCTTCCAGAGAAAGCAATAGCCGCTGCAGTGAGGAAGCCAGCGCAGAACCCCTGCACATCATAATGCCTCCCACCTTCAAGCACAGACTGGTACCATGTGTCACCTCCATCCTCGTGAAGATACTGTAAGAATTGTCCTATCTGAAGAATCGCTGTCAGAGGCAAAGCGATAATGCTTGGTAGAGTTTCTGTAGAGATTCCCAGATCTCCAGAGTCCAGCCAGTGTCTCAGACAATCGAGCTTGTCAAGTCCAGGCACCCTGCTCAATTTTTCGTCCCTGCTGGCGAGTCGTTGGAAGACATTTGGGAAATCTTTAACGGTGGGTAATAGTCTCTCAGCCATGCCATCGCGCACTAAAACCTGATGAATCCGTCTCACATCGCCTGGAGGTGGTAACTGAGCTTGAGGTCCGCAAAGGATCAAAAGCGGAGGTCGTGATTCTGCGCTGTTCGTTGCCGTCATATCTATTTTTTCTCATTCAACTTCGAGGGAACTTTGAATTTACTCTGCGTATCATCAAATTAACATCAGATTAATACATCATTTTCTCTACCATTCTTCTCACCTCGTCAAGTTCGTCGGCAGCAACTGTTCTGCCTATGAAGTTTTCTGCAGTTTCAATCAACTCTTTTCATTTTGTATGGTGGATTGTATGCCTGGTAATACCATGCAACGCTGCTTAGTTAGGTCACAATAAGCAATTCATAGCTTCTCCATTTAAAAAGCGGAATGATTGGCACATCTGCAAACAACTTGTCAATGCGGGCTTACTTCTTACAAGCTACATATCACTGCAATAACAGGGCCGACTATCTGTTCAAGGCGATTGACCCGTCTACAAGGATACAGTGCGAGTGGACTAATCGATTTTACAATTCGACGATATGGTAATTCAACAGAAAAAATTTGCTGATCGAGGCTAGACGATCCTACACAAGATTCCTCTGGAGATTCACATGCTAGTAGTACTGTCGACTATCTTGAAGAACTGTAGTGTACCGTCGGCCCGAATTGCAATCGCTCTGACGAGTTCGCAGTGCGTCTTACTGCGCTTGACATCTGTCGCAGTTCTAAGTGGGGGTAGGTTTTCATATTTTTTACGTTTGTTTTTTGGTGCGGAACTGAAGACTTATCCCGTTTTTTCAGTTCATCACTGCTCTAGAGTGGTCATGTTATCTAGCTGAAGCGGATCTCCTCTTTTGGCCGTAATTTTGGGCAGCTGAAAGCCACTGCCCGATCCCTGGACGATAAGAACAGTATAACGGTATGTATGTTTCGGCCTCTGGTGCCATTAGACATAGTAAGATGCTGCAGGGTGACTCGTTTGGCTTCTGGCGTTGTCGTGATCAGTCGGTGACACCGGTCTCTTTACCGAGAGCTAGAATTTGAGCTGCGACGACGGCAACGTCTTTCGTCTTGATCGGTACACGATGGTCTCCGTCCCACTCAACCACACGAGTGGTTCCAGGCTTGCAGTAGTCCTTAAGCAGCTGGCGATGCAATGCAAGGCCGGGATCCTTCATACCATGCACATGGAGAGTAGGCAAGCACAGTACATGCTCGTCACCCTGCATGAAAGGGCCGCTGACGTTAGCGAAAGCGCCCGTTGTGAGTTCGTTAGCATCGACAAGGGCAAGCGAGTCGGTAACCTCAACATCGAGCGACAGTAGTGGCGCGCGGCCTGCCAGAAGCACAGCAAACTTGAACTTGGAGCCAGCCATGGTCGCGCCGAGCTTTGTCGTCCGAATCTGTTGTCGCAAGAGCAGGCTGGCACAGACTTTAGCACCTTGACTGAAGCCCATGAGTGCAACCCAGTCCCCTGTTCCCCCCTGTTGGTCGTCGCGGTCCATGGCTTGGTGCAGGTTCTCATCAATTTTTTCGATCATTGCATCAGGTCCTGGGTCTGGATGCTCGGGTGACCAGCGAAGCCAACGGCGGAATGTTTGGACGTGTTGGAAAGTGGGGATCATGCCTGGGCCGGGGGTTGAGGGAAACGGGCCATCTGCGAAGCAGAAGCGGAATTTGTGTCCAAGGTGTTGGATTAGAGTACGGCATTGGAGCGAGAAGACTTCGGCAGTAACGCCGCCTCCGTGCAGGCAAAGAATCCGTGGAAGGTGTAGCGTGGAACCCGGCTGCGACGAATTGAGCGGTGAAGAAGGCATCTTGAATGCAGGCTGAGGCGGTGGATCGACAATCAGGAGAAGGCTGGATGGCAGACAAAGAAAGAGCGTTCAAAAGACACGAGATAAGTATTCTTGAGATGATTTATCGATTGCCTTCTCAAACTTATGGTACCCCACCCCCAGTCGCCATTTCCGTGATCAGGTCCAACGTCGCGGAAGCTAACTTCGGGAGGACGGATATGCGCCGTGCCGCAAGGCTGAGGCTACCTTACCTCTGGTGCTCTAGTGCCTTAGGTATCTACAGTAGAAGTCTGCCTGTTGCTTCGCATGCAAGACATGGGGGTAAGCTTTGACCTCTTCACGTCGTTATGTTCTTTCTACTGCTCGCACCGTTCTCACATCGGTGCTCCCGTCCCGAAAGCCAGCAGATCGAAATCTCACGGTTTCTGTGGGGTATTCGCTTCTGGGATAGGGCACTCCGTAGAAGACTCCGTTCTTCGACTAATGTGCGACGTCATGAATCCCTGCCGCTCGGGTCATCCAAAGCATGCCCGGTAAAGGCGTATTCTGATCGCTGGGCGCCGCAGCCAAGGCATAAACATTTTCACCAGTCAAATTTTCGTGAAAAATCCGGCAAGATAGAAGATCAAGAGCTGGTGGAGTCGTTCTAGAAGGTGAGACGCCACTATTACTGTGTACGATAACAGCTTCCCAGCTCACACTAACTTGTAAAGCCGGCGGATACGATGGCGCTGCGTACAATTAGGTAGATTGAAAGACTGCTTTAGGAAGCTCCGCATCAGACCTTAACAAGGCGGGCCTTGATCTTCCGCTGGGTGATGATTTTGGTTGTAATGTGAGGTTGCGACACTTTTCAAGATGACAACACGTTGACTCAGCAGTAGTTATTCGGTTAGATTGAACCAATCTTCTTCACTAATCAGATCGGGAGGCCCAAGCACGCAACCGCTGCTACCATTTCGTAAAGAGTATATGTTGCTGCGTCTACCTAATGGATGATCGAATCACCGTGCGAGGTTTCTTCCGTTTGGAATGTTGTGCGTGTGACGACGCATCCAGCAGACCAACAAGATCCTTGCTTATACGTGGGACAGCTGACAGTTTCCCCCAAGCTCAGATTACATCAAATTCGGCGCAGTTGAGTTTTTCGTACCCTCCAAACTTCAGCAACACTATTTCGGCTAAAGCTGGCTTATGTATGAGTCTGACCTTAGGAGACTAAAATACAGAGGATTGTTGGCCTCGGAGTGAGATGAGAGCTTCGACAGTTCTGCCCCTTTCCCAGGTGCCTTGTTTTGTAAGTGACCAGTTTGCACTCATCAGTGTCTAGAGTTCAGCGCGGGACCTCATACACAATATCTCTTTCCTACTCAGTGTTAAGAAACCTTTGCCAGTAAGGAGGTTAACCATCTGAGTTTTGAGCAGAACGAGTTAAATCTAGATGCTTTGCCGTACTTCCATTACAGTAGATCTGCTTGAAGCTTCAGAGCTTGGCACTCGATACGATGTGCTCGCAAAAGGTACCTGATGTTTTCTCTCAAGCAATGGGTCGATTGCTGATTCTCGCATCATACGCACGTCCCAAAACTAGACGCAGTGGACTATCTTGTGTAGGAGGGCTGTACGAGATCGGTTTTCAGCTCGTGTGATCAGTCCGCGTGGACTTCGTCGCGCTGAAGCTGTGCAGGAAGCTGTGTAGAGTTAGTGCAAACTAGCAATATTGTAACAGCCATCCATCCAGCCGAAGTGCGTTAGACGGAGATTTAAGCTCGCATCTTCTGAGGCACTGATCAGTATAAGTTGATCCGCTTGGAAGAACTACTCATGGTGGATTTCGTTCTTTGCCATTGAGCTCCATGAGTTATCTGATATCGTAAAAATTATCCTAGTCATCTGTTAGAACAGACAAAAGAAAAGGTCTCGCAGGCGTTAAGCCTGGCTCCACCAATGGATTCTACAACGAGGGTTCTGGCCGCAGTGCTGCTTCTTGCAGGGGTTTCCACAGCCAGTACACCGACTAGATTTGCACCTGCGGTATCACAGGATCTTCCTCTCACATATGCCAACGGCGTGGAGGTCTCTCCGCCGGGACTTCCATTATCTGAAGCTCGTACGTAAGCCTTCTTTCTGATCTATCCATTACTATTGCAGCGTTCTTTATCTCGTATGCCTTGGCGTTGCGTATCGAGAGCTAATGGGGAACCTACCAACTTCAGAAGTAGCAGAAGCTCCGACTCTAGGCAATCCCGGTTTGGTCGAAGCTGGCAGCAAATATACTCTCGTTATGGTTGACTACGACGTCGACGTCAGTGGTACGCAAACTTCAGTCCTGCAGTGGTATCAGCCTGACTATGCCCTGGATTCGTCTGGTAACAACCTCGTCGTGACCAATACATCGGCGACCAATGCTTCATATATTTCCCCTCAACCAAACCAAGGTTCTCCCCACACCTATGTGGCTATCTTGTACCAACAACCTTCTGACTACGAGCTTCCTAGCTGCCTTGACACGCAGCTATCGGTACGTGGTGGACTCGATCTTCGGGACTTCACAAACGCCGCAGGTCTAGGCCAGGCTGTCGCAGCGGACTGGTTTCAAGTCCAAAACCCAATTCCCGCGACGACAACCTACCCAATCACTTCAACATCGGTGTTGAGTTACGACTGTAGTCGAACTGCGCATTAAAAACGGTAGAGAAGGTATGGACTGCCTTGGACAGCAGTACATGTGATATAGGGAATGAGCTAAAAAGGAGGATCGGATGAGCTTTTAGATAATGCGGGGTTTCTCTTTTGCTAGTTAGAAATCAAACCACTCTATTGACGGCGTGCATCGAGCTGTATCTTACTTCGACAGATTGTAAATAATTAAATCGCTCCGGATATTTTCTTTAGATCAATCACTTTTTGTCTCGTGACCTTCAGCAGCTTCTCGCTTAGTTGATACAAATTCTGAGTGGATCTTCTTCGCTTAGCATTTTGACGGATCTATTCTGAGAGCTTGTATGCTTCCGAGCGAATGAAGGTTAGCAGAGCCTCCACAAGTACTAGCACGTGTAGGCATTAGTAGTTCTGCTACTTTCCTTCAGTAGATATGCCTCTAGAGCGCGTTCTAAGCTCGAGTAGGTAGATTTCCCGGTTCTCGAAGGTACATGTAGCTTTCGACAAAGATAACCTTACGTACATGAGTTAATAGTTATGGTAGTGGGTGAATACGCCCTTTAGAGATTTGGATACTCAAATACGTAGTTAGAACTCCCGAATTAGCGTTCTACTAAGCACCGAGTCCGCCTTGGCGGCGTGTCTAGTTGGAACTGGTCTGACCTGGTTCATAGCTTCTGATTGGCTGTTCACCGGAGCTCGGAGCATGCCGTGATAGCGTCCAGTAATGTGGCGTCAGCTCCTGCCTTCCAGGTGACTGCATCATAGTCAAAATTCGCCGACTACGCCGTACAAAGTGCCAAGCGTGAATCTGGAAAGATGAGAAAAATCAATAAGTGCCATTATTCGTAATGGTCCTATGATAGCAAGGCTGCCGGGATTACCGGAGTTAATGCGTCACGTTGCACCACACCGAATGGGAAGCATGGACAGGGGGTAGGAGTCTTATATATTCATTCGCGATATCCACTTTCCTCATTTCTCATCCTACAAGTCATCGCGTCCCATCTTGCTAGGAGCCTTGAAGCCACCATGCCTAGCAATACCAGCGTCAAGCAGGGGTTGAAGCTCATCGAGGATGATAAGTCGAAGGTGCTAGGGCTTACTGTGGGCAATCGGTCGATCTCAACAGGCGAATTTGTTCCCAAGGCTGGTATGCCCCGCTGCGCGACTACCTAGCCTTCCGAAATTCCCGCCGTCAACCTCTTACTGACTTATGTAACCTTCTTATAGATGCTCAGTCAGCACCAGAAGTCTCTTTTGGGGTGCCCTCACAGTCAGCCACCTACTTGGTCGTCGGTCTGGACCTCGATGCCCCTCTACCTTCTTTTGGCGTCCTTGGGCCCATCCTACACTGGATTCAGCCTGGTTTCAAGGCATCGCCATCCTCAAACACCTTAGCTTCTTCCGAGCCGTTCGTTGCAAATTACATCGGTCCGGCCCCTCCTCCATTCAGTGGCCCCCATCGCTACGCATTTTTCTTGTATGAACAGCCCGAGGGTTTCAGTGGCAAGAAGTATGCACCACCGAACGGAAAGCCGCTGGGAAATATGAATAGGATGAGATACGATTTGGATGCTTGGGTGAAAAAGGCTGGTTTGGGTGAGCCACTTGCTGTCAATTACTTCAAGAGCAATTAAGAGTGGAAGGCTTGATGGACTCGAGAAAGCTACTAGAATGTTGAGCATATCCATACGGATATGGACATGATACCCACAGAACCGCATCTCTTTGTCAGGTTTAGGACATGGAGTTGATCTGTAATCCAATAATCCTATTGAAGAGAGGTGACAAGAGAGACAAGATAGTCGCATAACAAATCAACAATTCATACACTTGTACGTCAGCATGTGAAAGTCCTATTCGATGAGCTCGATCTTCGAGCGAAAGGTACAATGAAATGAATACTCCCCTGCAGTACTCGGAGAGTACCTTAGGCACGTTTGAAACAGTAGACAAGCTCTGAACCCTGGCAGCCATGCCATCTGCACTGTATGAAGAGAATTAGGATCGGCCTATATTGCAGCCAGGCAGCCACCACACAAGGAATTGTCATGCGAAACACCCATGTTCTAAATTTGGACTGTCCTCCAACTGAAATACCTCATATTCACGAGTCGTGCACTTGAATGCAGGAAATTCACCAAATCTTCGAATTGAGAAATCAATCAGATTCATGGAAGAGCGAGCTCTCGCGAATCTTCGTCGTACACAGACAATCTTTGTTCATGACACAACATCCATGGAATACCCAGACATAGATACAATGATAACCGAGACACAAATTCAGTACCGCCATCTACATTATTTGATTTCACACGTCATGATTACGGCTACGGGCAGTGCATATGCAAGATAGATTCCAGTTGGTTCCCGCTCTGATCCTGTCCAATTCTGCTAAATGCTGTCCGGCTCCGTCCTGCTCGATGCAACCGTCGCAGCAGAGCTTTGCTTCTCCTGCGTGTCCAGTAGCGTACTGCCCCACTCGGGATCAGGCTTCGACGTGCTTGCGTTGTGGCCACCGGAGTATTCCTGGGATCCGAAGCTGCTATAGGGTTTAGAGCGGAGCCTGATCCACTGGGTAAAGACGACACGTTCCCAGAAGGCCGGGAGGACAAGAGCGCAAACGCAGATCAGGCCGAGATTTAGCTCGAGGACGCTAGTCTTTGTCAATCTCAAAGCTGTATCGAAGGATATGGATAGAAAGAAAAGAAATATCCCGAGAGGAATGGATCTTGTCCAACGTACATAAAGAGGGTAAGTTTGAAGGTCTTCCAAGAGACGTCCTTATCGTCGGCGAGGATATAGGTTAACGCGAGACGGGTAATGCTTGCAGCATTAACGCTATAAGTTGAAGAGGGCGTTAGTCTACATCCTCTTGTTCATCCTGGGGTCGATGCTGGAATCAGTAGCACAAACGAAAGATAATATCTTACAATGCTCCCACTCCAAACAACGCCATTAGCTTCAGTTTAGGCCCTAGTTTCATTTGAAGCTTCCATAGAAAAGGCAGAGGCAAGACTAGAATGTAAACGTCGCTGATAACATTGAAGATTCCGGTGACAGAGCCGCCAACGCCGCTAGGCAAGCAGTGCCCACTCAGCCGCGGATCCCAATCCTTTTGTACAGGGATGCAAATGAAAATGTCATGGAAGATTTGGGAGATGTAAAGATCAGTGCAGACGAAGGCGCCGCCGTAGCATAGCCATTTCATAACTCGACTAGGGTAGAAGATCCGCTTGTAGGACCAGAAGAAGGCCAATTTGACCAAAAGCCAGATAGGCCTAGTCTCGATGGCGGTTATGTAGAGCCACTGTAGTAGGGTCAATGATCCGCCAATGGAAACTCGTGTCGGACAGGTAGGTACTGGCCTCGCCGAGTGGAATGACTTGCGACTTGGGAATGTCCCAGAGATGCCGACCCACACCAAGAGTCATTGCTGCTCAAAACAATTAGCTGTTGTAGATCATTATAGTAGCAGATCAGGTCGAAAGAGGACCAAAGTCCAAGGATGTCAATGAAGACAAGGATTAAATGTCCATTTCGTACCTTTCAGCATACAACCCGAGAATGCGACTGAGAGTGCCTTGTTACTCGAAAGTCAGTATGATGGAGTGTCGAGCAGAACATGATTTCTCTTACCCAAGCACCTAGAATAAATCCTATTCAAATGCTCGTGAGTAATTTGAAGCATTCCAAGAATTTGGGTGCAATTCAACTCACCATCATCCCAACCGACTTGACGCAAAACAAAGGCGCGAACCCCAACCCTCATGCCGACGAAGAAGGTAATGAGCGTAAGGCACACTGTATGTAATGCAATCGTATTGGCATCGTGGTTAGGGGGATTCACGAAATTCGGGGTCACGCCTGGTGGAGGAGGTAATGCTCCGACAATCCTGTTTGCCGTATAAGGGTTCGACATTGTTTCGCAGAGACCTTTCCAGGGACAGTTGTTTGGCTCGAATTGTGTTCGTGCACTTACGAAGAGTGACGGTTGAATTTTTTCCTGGCTTAAAGAGTATCCACACAGACTTGGCAATGGCAAAGATCAGATATAAGACCGATTCATGGTCAGCCGCACAACGGCCAACGCCGAATACGGGCGTGAAAAGCTGCAGGGAAGGGAATTTAGCAACACAGCCCATCACGGCCATGTGCGTGTTTCAGCCTCTTGAAGAGAAGAATGATCACTTTTAGCAGCCTGGGTTACATAGTTCCCAGTCCAGCACTATGGCGATGCAGTAGTAAGGGGATGACGGGACTTTGCTATCAAGCCAGAAGAACTCCCTACATACCTTCTCGACTCCTTTTCTTACATCAAAGTCTGTTCTGGTGATGAGCCTTCTACTACCATGCCGATGACATTACTAGGCAGTCATCTTAAGGTTGCATAGGGTTAAGCACCGGGCGCTTCCAAATTTGGCGAGGGCGACCCCGAATTTTCTGCACGCCCGACGCCAGTGTATGCAGGCAGACATACAAGAGGGCGTCGAGGTGAAGGAAAGCCGGGGTAGCTGGGCAAGGACTTGGGCATACCTTTGACCAGCATCAGGCAAGGCTGTACGCCAGAGCAGCTGAAATGCACGGTCAAGGAACGCAAGACACCTTCCTGACGAATTCGGTAGTCAGCCCCCACCACCGCTTTGATGGTGAACTGTATGTACGCAGAATCGCTTGCAAAGACGACTTTCACATAACTCTCATTGGATATCAAGGGAATGGTAATGAGTGTTGGTGATCCATGCGGGCAGCCTTGAAGACTTAGAAATCCAGATCGCCCCTTCAAAGCCGATTCGTTTGCGCTTCTTCCGCCCGGTGAAGCCTTGCAATACGATAAGTAACTTCCGGAGTGGCTGGCGTGACGGCCATCTGACGTAGTCAGCGCCGCAAGCGATGAACTTGTATGGCGAGGGCAGCTGAGGGTGGTGGAACAAAGCGATTTATACACCGCCAGAGTGGTGGAAGTTGAGTACTCCGTACGATACGATACTCCGTGGTTAGAGTATCGTATTCTATTTGGTGGTCGAGTTACCACGGCTTAGTCAGCACAGCTTCCATACTTAGCTCCTGAACTTCAGGTGCGTAAATCTTCACCAAGAATCAGATGTTCCATTTCCTGCTCTAGCTAGTCTTTACCTTATATCGTCAAGGTGTAACCAACTCCAGTCAATAGGCTCTTTCCAACCGGCACAGTCGCGAGTGTCGACCTCTTGGGCGAAGCCTTTTGTCCAAGATGGACCTCCTGAAGCTTGTCCAGAAGATCCCAAATCACCCTCCATTCTTCAAGGAGGAGATTTTGGACAAATATGGAGAGAAGGCGATCATTTCACGGACAATATTTCCAACGCGTAAGTAAATGCGAATGCTGGCTCATCGCCGTTACCCTTTAGCGTATGCCGAGGAATGCCGTGGAAGGTCGCACTCTAGTACAACGAGGCGTTGCACCAGTCCCACAAGAACCATACGCTCGTTATGAGTTCGTGGAGCGCATCATACGAAGAGGATTTATCCCAAACAAAGCTAATGATAAAAGCACTGCTGTCATCGACTTGACCAAGTGATGTGCTCTCTCAATAGTCTTATTTCGTCACCTCGTTCGACTTTGTCATCGTGTATTTGTGATTGTGACTTCTGCAGGATTAAATTGAATGAGCTTCTGCTGATAATTCCCTATAGCAGCTTTCGCCTCAGCTTTCCTTGACTCACGTGGCAGACGCTTACCTCAAGTAATTGCCCATCGAGGTTACAAAGCCAAATGTCCGGAGAACTCTCTAAGCGCTTTTGAGGCAGCTGTCGATGCCGGAGCCCATGCCGTAGAGACCGACTTGCACCTGAGCAAAGATGGCGTTGTGGTTCTTTCCCATGTAAGAATCGCATCCTGTCGAAAAGTCACTACGTTTCTCCGATCTCTGATCAGGTTAACAGGATCCAGATCTTAAAAGATGCTTTGCCATAGACAAAAAGATCAGAGACTGCGATTGGGACTTTATCAAGACATTACGAACGACTCGGGTGCCTAACGAGCCCTTGCCTTGTCTTCAAGATCTATTGGAGCTTTTTAAGAAACCTCGTTGGAAGGGCGTCTGGTTGATGTTGGATATCAAGGTCTTTCATTCCGCGCTAACCAAAGCACGCATGCTCACCTCCCGCTGATCAGATCGATGATGACCCTGAGGAGCTCATGCATCGGCTAGCGGAGACATTTACAAGAGTTGATCCAGGACATGATGGTCACTGGAAGGACAGAGTGATGCTCGGTTATTGGACGGTAATCTCCCTACTCCTCCCAGCCGCCAGCCGCCCGCCACCACTCACATTCAATAGGCCAGGTTCATACCACTCTGCGACAAGTATCTTCCGGGATTCCCTATCACCAACATCGGCTTTTCCCCAACCTATTGCCGCCAATTCCTAGCCGTCCCGAATGCCGGTTTCAACTTTTTCCAACCCGCTCTTATCTCTCCGTCTGGCCGCTATTTCATCCGAGCGGTCAAGGCGCATCGCCGCCAAATTTACGCCTGGACGGTCAACGATGAAAAGAACATGGATTGGTGCATCAGGCGAGGAGTCGACGGGATAGTCACGGACGACGTTGCCAAGTATTTCGAAATATGTGACAAGTTCAATGAGCATACTAGGTACGGCTGGCCGATGAAGATGTTGCTTCAGTTCATGTACTTCAATGTCTGGGTTTGGGTCTTCGGGATTATTTTCTCCAGACGATACGGTTCGTCTATAGAGAAACGCACCGAGAGCGAGAAGGATGAGTAGCTTGGAGCAAAGATGTGGGTATCAAACTACGTGCGGACCCAGTGAGATTTCACTAATCTTTTCTCAGTCCTCAATGCCTATCGATTGGCGATCCCATACTGAAGGGTGGTGATAAGTGAGGTGTACACTATTCCAACAGTATCATAGAGTTTGAGATAGATGAGGAGATGCTCCATGCGACTTTGCATTGTAAGATATATGTTTGCTCCTGCGCAATTTTACACAAAACCTTGCAGGAAGGAAAGCTTATACAGCCTCCAATGTTACGACTTCATGGACAATTCTTGGTATAAGTCATAGAAGCGTATGGCTTTCCTAGCTGTTCCTTCAGGCATTGGAGCAATGTTAGACTTGAATCACTTGTCGCATGCACAGCAGACCGTTTCCCTCTTCCTTCGTCATCACCGAATGCATTCAGTGTCGTGAATACTCGTCGCGAGAAGATTGAATCCCTAATAAAAGGATCTACCGCTTAAGAAGATACCTAACAACCATGGGCGATCCACGCACGGCCAAGCTCGAAGTTCGGCCATCAATCTGGACTCAGATAGTCGTACTGTGAACTTGAAGGGTCATTCCAGGAGCACGAAGATATTTACCTACAAAATTGATGACATATCTCGTGAAGTCACGCTAGATGACGCGGATGAGAGAGCAGATCACATCGTACACCACTTTCCCCAGGAGGTAGAAGTCGTCCCCATAAGTGTCGCCTAGCGTAGAAAACCTTCATCTCGAACCGACAACGTATGGAAACACTTCAGGACCTCAGAGGCATGCAAAGAGGAAGGTCAATCCAACGAAGCTTATTCTCCTACCATCCCTAAGAATGGGTTCAAAACGCATGATTTAAAAGTTTTGTCGTGAAATGCATAGTTTTTCATTACATCGATACCTCTTGTTATTATTACAAAATGAGACCCGTTGTAGCCGTTTATAAGCCGTGTATGTACATACCAAATTTAGGAGATGTGCCTGGCCTCCATGTCTATCGCACTAGTATATTGACCACGATCCTCAACACCAAGCCGCGTGGTTACTGTTCACCTGCCCATCCTGGCTATCGTACAATAATATATTTCAACGCATCTGCATCCTCTCACGCGTCATGATTCTTCTTCCTCCTAAGACTGCCAATCCTTTTCCTTAAACTCTCGCCCTTTTTTGGTGATGAGCCGGTTCGCCTAATATCAGCTTCATGCTCCAAGTCCACCATCTTACTTGAGCTTCCTACGACCTCAACTGGATCTCTGGGGTCTACACCCGAGGCGGAGGCACGAACACCTTTAGGTGTCTCGGTAAGCTCGATAGCACCGTGTTCCTCGCCGAGCTCATCAGAGATCCTGTGGTTTTTGATGGCTTTCTCCAGAGAATAGAATGGCTCGCCTTTGCCGTGGATGTCATCGGATTTATAGTCCTATTGCATTTATTAGCATCGTATGATAGGCGAAGAGATAAATAGGCAGTGTAGTCCTACAACACCAGGCCATCTCCTATAGCTCCCACCAGCGGGATCGTTATCGACCATCAGATTCCCATCTTCCTTATAATCAAAGGTGCGTCCGAAACGATCTTCCTCGCCAGGAGGCACGATAGCAGTGCCATCC
The DNA here is from genome assembly GCA_010094025.1 of Viridothelium virens. Taxonomy (NCBI): domain Eukaryota; kingdom Fungi; phylum Ascomycota; class Dothideomycetes; order Trypetheliales; family Trypetheliaceae; genus Viridothelium; species Viridothelium virens. Next base: position 109,496 of record ML991794.1, read on the forward strand.
AGGGGGCGATGACTTTTAACAGAATTGTTGATATTCTCCTGCGGAGTGGCCTTCAAAGTCTCGTTGATGGAGTCACTAACTGCAGCAATGGGACTGTTTGTATACGAGGTATTGCGTGCGAGAAGCGCAGCGTCGTAGGGACCCTCGTGGTGGTAGCGACCGCCGACGATATCGAGTCTGTCGACTAGATCGGCACCTGGCATGTGCCGCTTGCTTAGATGAGGAGAACGATTGGCTTTCTTGCTCTCCTTCCGGATGACACTGAGCGGCTGATTGGACTTGTCGCCTGGGTAGCGCTCCTTAAGCGAGCTACCGCGACGGCGGGTAGTCGTTGTGTTGGCGTCAGAAGATCTGTTCAAAGAGGACTGGTCAAGACTTCGGCGCTCCCGAGGCATGGAGTCGGCCTGTTTCTCCTCGCGAAGGGTGGGAAATTTTTCACGCCGAGGACTGCCTGAACCCGGTGGAGAAGGGTATTCCGCGGCAGCGACGTTGACTCCATTTCTTTTCTCGTCAACTGAGCGTCGGAACGGATTTGTCTCACGCTTGGGAGAGGCAGTAAAAGGATTGGTGTCTCGCTTCGGAGAGCCGGATTGGGGAGGAGTCGGATATGAGTTCTCTTTGGGAGCAAATGAAGAACCGTAGTGAGTATTGAGACCTGAGTCGGCATGCGGTTCAGGCTCGGTAAGAGGGTCAATTAGATATCTCGTGGCCTGAGATGAAGTCAGCAACTGAGCTTAAATATGACGAAAGTACGTGTAGTGCTGGCTAACATCTTTCGCTTCTGTGGTACCCATGATGGACGAATTGGAGCAACCGAAGATTGATAAGGCTTAGGGTCGATTTTTATGTTTCAAAACAACGGGTGATGACTTGGAAGACAATTGAATGATTGGTAGCGAGGAGGAGAAGATGTATATGAAGTCAGACGGAGCCAAGAAGAAGATAGAAGCTTACGAGTCCTCTCAGGCATCCTTACCCACCTGGCACTTACCCGTCGTGATCCGCGCTTTCCATGGCAGATTGCTGTGACATCACAGCCGGCGGGTCCCTGCATCATTGGTGACGTGAGTGGCCTGTGCATCTCCAATTCTCACCCGACAATTCTTGTTCCTGGCTTCAAATTTACCATCCTCCAACCTGGTTAACCTCTTCCACCAATCAATCTCATTGGCTCTTTTCTTGCAGTGGGGACATAACCATGCAGCTGGTAGATTACTCAGACTCGGAATCTGATCACTATGACGATACTTCTCAGGTCCAGCAAGAAGATGAAGCAGGCGCAGGAGTTGTCAAAGTGCACCCGGTAGAAGACGATAAGAAGCGCAAACGCTCCAACGAGACTAGCGGGATACATAAAGAGCAGAAGCAGAAGCAGCCCCAGCCAGTTCTGGCAGAAATGGGCGTACCAAAGTTTCACGACATGTACACCGTGGAGCCGCGTTTTAGCGCGTTTGATGATCCGAGTCTGCACAGTGGGATGAAGCGCGCCAATCCTCACATCGTAGGAAACTGGCCCAGCTTCGTATACTTAGAATGTAGGTCCTGTTTTCCTCCTTGAGCAACACTTCAACAGCTTGTTCGGTTTCTACTTTGTAGAAGTTCTAGGGTTTGGCGCGCTTTCACATCTAATTAAATTTCTAAGAATTGGCCACATCTTGATAAGGTCAGGCTCTCCAGGTTTGCACCTTTGAGTACTTATCTTTACTCGAATGAAGATAATTATATCATACTCAAAGAGACTAATTGAATATCTCTGCACCAAATGTCTTACGACTTCAGAAGCTTGGAGCTTGAATCAATCCAAGTGAGCTGCTTTGAGATTGCGCCTGCTCTACTACACCCCCCGATTGACCTACAAAAGACGTTGTATACATGTGTCGAGCTCTGTAGACTGACTGAACGAGGGTTTCTCCATCAAAATCAAAGCGAGGCCATCAGTACTCTCCTATTAAAACTCAAGTCAACGTTCGCGTCTGGCCCCTGGTCCGGAACTGCCTCATATAGGTCAGATGCCATCAAACCCCTCTTCGTCGATACACTAGATCATTTCGCAACCCCTCGGTCATTACACATCTCGCTCTCCTCTACCTTGAATATCAAAAGCGAGCAACGAGGGGACTTCGATGGGCGGATGCGAAGTGCTCTCAAGGCAGAGCCATTTTTGCTACGCTTCACGGGCGTGCGATGGGTCTCTAATCAGCTCGGAACTCGCTGGTTCCTTGTTCTGACATGCCAGGAAGATGAGTCCCTAAAGAAGCTTCTGGATGGCGCTAGTTCAGTAGCCGACTATTATGGGCAGGAACTTCTGTACCAGAACAGCAACGAAGTGAAACAAGAAGGCCAAAAGTCAACAGATTCCAAGTCTGCGTTTGCCAAGGTCGAAACTGGCGGAAGCTGTGTGGATCAAGCCGACGAATCTCAGGAGCAGTCGTCACTCTGGGTCTCCGTAAGTGATCGTTCGAAGCGGGCAAACAGGTTACTGTCAAAGTGCCGTGAAGAGGGAAGGGATACACTTGATGCGTTGGATGATACAGGGCGGCAGACGAGCGATATATCCTCTCCCTTTCACATCTCCATTGCTTGGTCTTTGGTTCCACCAGCGTCCTGCATTCGTTCGCCCATGAGCATTCCAGAGATTAAAAAAATCTTCGATGACGATATTGCAAATATCCATCCCATATTCGATCGCGTCAAATTTAGAGTGGGCGATCGAGTTTCCACGCTACCACTTGGCAACGACCGAGTAGCGAGACGTGTCATATATGAAGGTCAGAGCATCGGACTTCCTCCCTGGAATCCTGATCTTAATGACACTACTACTGCCGTCGGCCGTCAGAAACGCAATTTATGACATTCACAATATTCAAGTCGGGAAACTCAGGCTTAACCCCTAAATGTCGACACTCCGTTTGCAAAGAACGAGGAGCATACCCTGTTTGCGAAGAGCGAGCCGGAGTAAGTGATAACGAGCAAGATGTCATTTCCGAACCTACGCCGCGCAGGAACACTATGCTACTATGAACAGGAGAAAAGGACAAACACAGTAAGATTATGTGGAGACGTGCAACATCCAGAGCTTTCGTATCTAGTCCCATTCATTTCCCATTAGTGCATCACAAGCTTCACCACAAGCTTGAACGCCCTGCCGCTCGATACGTGTCATTGGACGAGCTTCAAGATGTTGTGCAGAATTCCCTTCTTCCTCCCCTCAGAACACACCACAACTTCCAACACCTCCATCTGCCCTTTGACTATCGCTTCCTGTCATGGAGGATTTTTTTTATCAGAGGGACGCACTTCAAGTAACAGCGTTCAATGGGTCGGAGCTTGGTAGTTAATAGGTCGCCTACAACCCAGTTAGAATGCTCCATTTCAACTTCGTATTTCCTCACTCTCTACACGAAACCAGGCTATACAATAGCATGATCTGATAGCTTGTATCATAGTGGATGATCGCAGAAGATACGTTGGCTTGCTCACTTACTTGAATAATAAAATGTGCGGCTCTGGCTCATGCACCTCGTAATGCTCCCATCCAAGGCTCTGCGTGATACCTAACCCCCGCCATTCCTCCTCCCATAGAAGCTTTAGAGTCTGCCGCTGCTGGTCAAAGTACTCCTTCGGTATGGCCTTGAGCATCTGTTTGGGGAGTTGGACGTGACGATATTCGTATTCATTGTCGGAGTAGCTAATGACCGCCGGATTCCCCTGTCAGCACTTTCCGTACGCTGGAATCACGAGTCGGTTTGAGATTCATATTCATATCGCTGAGTCAGAGAATGCAAGGAGTCAGGGCTTGAAGAAGCACCACCGTGTTCCCATCCGCCAATAGGAAATGTGTGACAAGAACGTGAGAAATTTTGCAATGAGAAAAGGAAACGCGTATATACCGAGCACTGTAATGAATTGCGTCCACAAATTCATCCAACCTCTCCCTCTCCGTCTCGTTGAGCGGGCGTGGCTTTTTATTACGGCGCGTCATATCCACATCCATGACTACTTGCTTCTGCTGCTGCCTCGCTAACTGCACCTGCTTCCGTCCCGGATCTTGAGTCGAGCCCCGTCCTTTCTTGCCTCTTATATCTTTTCTGTCCGAAGAAACTTCCAACTCGCAGGATTTGGAGTCAGGAATAGGTAGAGGGGAGGCCACCTTAGAAGATTTTAGGATTCGAGGGTTTTTAGGTTGATGTTTGGCGGGGTACGACACCGGCGGAGGACGTTGGCGGTTAGTTGACAGGGTCGACGATGCTGGAAATATTTAATTCAGATGCACGGTCCAATTAGGTAAGTAACTGTAGCGGAAGAAGATGCGAGTGAGCTGAAAGCGTCACAGTAGCTGTGGTATATGGAGCGGTTTTGAATACGCAAGGGCAAGAAAACGTCTCGGTCGAATGTTTCGCGGAGATGTTTATGTTGACATCGCGTGGGCGGTCAGCATCTGCGATCGGCATCCCCCGCTACGGAAAGTGCCCTCCACTGATGCATGACTAAGATGAACAGGCTCGTGCGCTTCAACGGCGCGACCGTGCGCCGCATATGTTTGCACTCCATGCCATCTGATCGAGCGTTCGTCTTTGCTCAGGGTTATTGCTGGCTATCAATTCCTGCGAACTGGTCTGCGAGGACACACCTTGCAGTTCGAACACCTCATGCCTTAAGGTTAGCGTTCGCGACGCTTATTGCTTTGATCCTCGAACGTATGCGTCATGCTGCGTTCATTACATGTTCATGACGGCTTATGTCACAGCTTCACCAGGGCATGCATGTTCTTAATAGGGAACCCCGTCGATCAGAGTGATAGTAGCAAAAACTAATCATTTCATTTCAGACATTGAGGATGCTGTAAGTAAATTGTCATTGAGGTTCGACCATATCCTGAGCAGATGGAAAAGCCAGTAGAGAAATATGGGAAATTTGACCTTGATACCCTGAAAATCCCATCTTTGCAGCCAAAGCAAAGATTGGAGCAGATCCCATCGCAACCGCCGCCATCCCCTTGCACACACTCCTCTAAAGTGACTCACAACCCTCCGACGCAAGAGCGGATGATGGGGTCAAAAAGCTCCCAAACAAGGTAAAGATGCCATCGACGCCCAAGCACCGTCTAGCATCCACACCAAACCACAAGAATGGTCCGTTAAGGAGAGTCATGAATATTACGGAAAAGAAAGGAAATTATTCACAAGGAAGAGAACTCGAGAAGGAGCATCGGCGAGGAAAGTTTGCGCCCTGAAAGATCGGATAAGAGAGCCCGTCTCTTAGATAGCAGCGATTTGAAATCTGATCCAAGTCAGCGATAGCCTTCTCCTAGATCCAGGCTGGCTCCACAACAGCGATCTGGTCCTCGAAGCGGGTTGAGTAGAGGCCTGAGATTTCGAGCATGTAGGTATTTGCGTCAAAGCGGCCAAGACCGCGAGTCTGCATAAACGAATAGTCCTCATCTAGCTCAATATTCCGAACTGCACCGTTGAATTCTTCAGCAACTTCCATCAATTGGTTGAGTTCCTTGCCGAAGGGGTGGTTAGGCTCGACACTCCCACGAGCGAATACCTCAGCCGGGCCACGAGCGCTGTCTTTTGAGTCACGGAAGTTGGGGACGGATCCATGGTGATTGAGTGATCGTTTCCGAGCCATATCCTGATGAGCACGTTTACTATGAGATGGTGCGCGCTGAGGGATCGACGGCACACTTTCGACGGAGAGCGTTTTGCCGTGTGATGCCTTGCTATGTAGAGAGGTAGTTGATCGAGAACGAGGAAGACCCTTCACTGGAGCCTGGAAGTACGTGGACAAGTGATTCGGCTCAGGGGATGGTGGGCCAGAGTCGGTGACGGATGAAGCATCGGTCATGGTATCCGGGGATGTATTCCCGTTCTCCGATTCAGGGATAGACCTGTGAGATGAAGATGAGGAGGTCGAAGTGGTCCGTATATTGGGCATATCCGTAGCAGAACCGGTGGAAGCGTGACGGATACGCGGGGTCCCTTGAATATCAGGTGCGTTATACGATAGCATATTTGTCGTGGACAGCAATGCAACTGGGCCGGAGATTTGGTGTCCAGTAAGGGATTGTTTACCTGGTGCTCGAGTACTGAATGCTCTTGCCATGCCAGTCGTATTTTGCGGTTCCGAAATCTCCGGGCGCTTGGCCCGGCGAGTCGTGAAAGCGCGAGCGATCGACATTTTCAGTCAGAACTGTTCGAAGTGAAGTGGATGATGACGGGTGATCGCGTGTGACCTCGGTTCCACGAGCGAGAGTTTCGTCGTAGAACGGAAGAGATAGCTTCCAGCGGCTTGTTCAAAGGGATGAGATTATCGTTCCTTGTATGCCACTCGTATTTGTAAGAAGGCAGAGCTGTGTTTGTATTCTTGATCAAGGCGGAGCCGATCCGACGCAGAACAGTGGAAGCCGGTAGATAGTTCTTTGTGGAGTTCCCTTTATTGCTAGGTCAGGCGTCCGTTGTAGCGTACCAGCAAATGAGCCTGTGACCAAAGCAGGTGAATCTTTGTTCCACTGAGCCAAACGAATCTGGGCGTGCCGATTTCCTTTTTCGCTGTAGCTGACTGGCAGCGATGTGACAGAGGGCGCGATGAGAAGAGACAGACGAGAAATGAAGTTGCAAAGCAAGATACAGACACGGTCTTGGTAGGATAGTAGAAGAAGGGTCAAGTGTGCTTGACAAGGAATGTAGGGAAGACCGGCCGATAATGAGTGAATAAAGCACCTGACGCAGCAGGCGAGAGATGCAATACAGAGGCGAGCGTTTAGCTCTTGTGATAAAAGAAGGGATGGAGCAGCGTCCAGCGGTAATATGGGTGTTGCAGAAGGAGCGAAGGGCGAGAGCGCGCGCAGGAGAGAGAAGTGCAGGATGGCGTGAATGGGATGGGGGGTCGCTCGAAATCGTTCATGCGGTCCAAGCTCATGGTTGCGTGGATATGCGGAACCTCTCTAGGATCACACGCCAAAGAGATGCTCCTCCTTCTCAATTGGTCCCTCGCTGCCGGCCGTGCCTCTGACTGGCTACAAGGCCTCTCGGAATTTTCGCCCGCTATCCCCCAATGGTTCGTCCAGCTTGTGATCACGAACTAAGGGGCCTGGTCGCCCTTCCCCCATTCAGTCTCGCTTGTCTGCATTGAAACCGCTCGAGAGTCATCTTCAGCCATGATTGGTGTTCCTTGCCGCGTCCCGGCTTACCATCTGGCCCATCTGCAGGCCAACGTGGTCTGGTCAGTTTCATCCTAAGCAGCACTTCCTAATCATCCTCGATTCCGAGCATCTGTTCGAAACAAGGGTAATCAAAAAGCACTTGCCGTTTCGTTTAGACCGAGACCAGAACAAATTGCGATTGAGAAAGAATGACGCAGCAGTTGGCTCCCTTGCCTCAGAGTAGCGATCGGGAGCGCATGATGAGATGCATTCGCTTATTGTTGTTACTGCCACGCTTATCTACAACGCATCTGCAGGTGCTCGATATGTACCGGTATCTTAGGTAAGGTAGGTAGATAGCCAACAGGTGCAACATTCCGGTCTGGCCGATGCGCGGGAGCGTGTCCGCGATTATGGAGTACTGTACCCACTTGATTCATGTTAAGATCCTCCTCGGCTCACATCATTCCACTGAATCTTAATCGTACCAAGTCTACGCGGAAGGGAGACAGTATTAGCCGAGCCCTTCCTCGGTCGGTGCATCAAGGCCTCAACTGATTCATGGTACGGTGGCCTTCTTACACTCTAATAATGCAGTACTGTAATTGCAAACATCGCAAAGTCCCTTTCCTCTCCTGTTTGCCCAAACTCAGTTTGATGAGCCTTCCTCATGCAGATGATCTGCTTAGCTACAGAGCTTTGCCCTTATGATCTTTGATCGACCAACGGAAGCTTTGAATTGCGTGAGCCGCATTCATATAGATCTTCACGAGAGCCTCGCCACGTGTGCTTTCTGAAACACTCTTGACGAAGAGGCGCAGTGTGTTCATGATGATGGTTCTATCATGGTATGGGTATCTCTAGTACATACAGTAAGTCGCAGAATACTCCCCATTCGGCACTGCAACTTGCTGCAGTATACTTCTTGAGTCGCTTCCTGGGCTTTCATATCTTTTTTGAGGAGCAATGAATCATAATCTCATAAACCCTCCAATCCTAGTATGCCCCTAATCTCAAGATGGGTAGCCAGAAACCGAGAACATCAGAGTGTCAACTGGACCGACATTAATAATAGACTTGAGCATGATCCTGTGTCGAGCCAGGAGTCCAGTAGCATTATCTTCCGCTGATGTGGAGGGTTAAGTAGATGCACCTTTCTTGGAAGTACAAAGTATCTTCCATTATCCTTGTGACACTTCTTCACTCTTCCATAGCGTTGCCTTGTTCTTCGCCATCTTCCCCATCTTCGGATTCGTCCCCGCTTTCGTCAAGAGCGATCATACGCTCCTTGACTGGATCAATCGCCCCATTTGGAGCTATACGACTTCCAAAGATTCTTCGAACTGCTGCATTTGTGGAGGTATCCCAAACCTGCACCGAGCCTTTACTACCTGCAACTGCGAGACGGAATCCGACATTGGTATCAGGGGCAAAATTTGTAGAAAAGACTTTGCCGACACCCAAGTTACGAGAAACGACCATGCTAGGTCCAGACGATTCGACGTTCCAGAGCTTCACAGTCTTGTCACTCGAGCCTGTGGCCAGAAAGCCCGGAATCGTTGGATTGATGTCGAAAGAGCTGATCGACTGGTCGTGAGCCTGGAGCTTCCACAAGGGGTTCGCTTTTGCTGGGTCCGCCACGTCCTGGCGAAAATCATAGCAATGCACTATCCCGTCATCCGTATTGACATAGAACGTGGTGGAATTATGAGGATCGAATTGGGCTTTTTCAACATCTGATGTAAAATTCCACCGCAAAGGCTTTTGGTTGGGAGAACGAGCATCGGCCATGACCACAGTTTTATCGTAACTACCGGTAATGAAGCAAGACTCTGTTCTAGGGTCCCAGGCCACAGAGGAGACCTTGTCGCTGTGAAATTCATACGAGTGGGCGCAATCCATCATATTCAGATTCCAAAGTTTGACGGTTGTATCAGCGGAGGCAGAAGCGAGAAGATTTCGATGGAGACGATTCGATGCTAAGGAGAGCACCGCATCGACGTGAAATTTATTATTGGGATATCCCTTCCGGACCTTTTTCTTCTTTTCCCTTTGCTTGTTGAATGCTGTTGGACCAAGGATTCCATGAGGGTACATGCAGTCCACCGTGTCAATATCCCAAAGCTCGATATCTGGTTCCATCATGCCTACTGCGGCTATGTTCTCGGCTGGATTTTTGCCCGTACGTAGTACTTTGCTACCATCGTGCCCAGGAGGCAAGCTCACCCATTCCACCGCAAGCGGGATTGCAGGAAGCATTATATCATGGTGTACATACAAGTTATCAACGTCATCTTCGTAGACGTAGACTTCGAGATGGGCGACCTCGTCCTCGACTCTCCCAGCCAAGATCAAATTGTCCGTTTGCAGTATCTCGAGTTCTTCTCGCTCTTCGTCCTCGTGATCTTGCTCCTGGATGGTGATATATGGATCTTCTGTATTCGACTTGTGATAGGCAAGCGATCCGACGTTTCCCATCATACTCAGCGGGTCCCCAACACCACCACGATCGCCTTCCTCATCGTAGTGTTCCAGATCATACTCCTTGAGATCGTCGTCATCGTAGCTATAGTGAATGCGAGGTTAGCAAGTTCTTAAAGTGCAAAGGCAATACATTCTTACCTTCTCGGATTTTTCTTGAAAGCAGTAGGTACTTTCACTCCAATTCCCAGCTCTCCAGCATCCTCGTCATTCAGTTTCTCTTGTGCTTCTGCTAGGTCATCCTTTGCTTCATCAAGCTGCACACGTGCAAGTTTCGATATTCTGTTGTATTCATCCTCATCGAAATCGTACTTTATAGGATATCGCGCTGCAAAACCCTGTCGCACCCAGCTTGTCGCCGTAATCATGGACATTTCGAAAGTGAAAAAAGAGTTAGGAAATTGGCCTCGTTAATCTCGCGCACTGGTGTCCATCCGTCGGGCTGCATGAATTCAGATATAAAATGAGTGCTAGACGGCAATTGCTCTAAACCAACGTGGGGTAGGTAGGCAGGGCAGGGCAGCCCCAGAAATTTTTTTTTTGGAAGGCAGCGGCGGCGGCGGCGAACGTCCAAGTCCCTGCAATCCCGTAATGCAACAACGCTTTTACAACATCTCGAGATTGCAAGTGCTATGGACGGCCATACGAATGGGCAGAATAGCCCAAAGCGACGAAAACTAGATCATGACGAAGATGGAGAGCAACCACAATTCTCCATTCGACGGCGGGGAAAGCCTCGTACGCAGCAGCTCCGCGATTCCTCTTCTGCCTCTCGAAACGGCTCAAACGTCAAAAGGGCTACCACACCCGCACAGACCGCGCTCGAAGGCACTGAACGTGACTTCTTTGATGACGAAGATGCAGCAGCACTCGACCGCGACTGGTACGGCGGCGAAGAAAACGGACATGTCCTTGGTGACGACTCACACAACCCGTTTGGTGGCGCCGAAAGCAGTTGGCTCGATGCTCAGCGTGAGGCCGCCTTGGCCGAGAAGAAAAAAAATAGAGGCCTTCTCAACCATCGCCAAGCACAGAAGCAGAAGGATAACGATGCATGGGAGACCAACCGTATGCTTACGAGTGGCGTCGCGCAGTGGAGAGACTATGCCGCCGAAAATGATTTCGCCGACGATGACGAAGGCACACGGGTACATATTCTTGTGCATGATCTCAAGCCGCCTTTCCTAGATGGCAGGACTATTTTCACGAAGCAATTGGATCCGGTCCCGGCGGTGAGGGACCCGCAGAGTGACATGGCGGTTTTCTCGCGGAAAGGGAGCAAGGTTGTAAAGGAAAAGCGGCAGCAAAAGGAGCGGCAGAAACAGGCGCAGGAGGCGACAAGTGCGAAAGGAACAATTTTAGGGAATATTATCGGGGCCAATGAGGACGATACCGATGCGGCGGGACCGGCGCCAGAGGGAGAAGGCACGCAGAAGGGCAAGGGCAACAAGTTCTCAGACCATGAGCCGAAGAAGAGTAAGGGACAAAGCGCCTTTTCGAGGAGCAAGACCTTGCGAGAGCAAAGGGAATACCTCCCTGCTTTTGCGGTCAGGGAGGAGCTGATGAGAGTAATTCGAGAAAATCAAGTTGTTGTTGTTGTTGGTCAAACGGGATCAGGGAAGACCACGCAACTAACACAGTTTCTTTATGAGGACGGCTACGCGGAACAAGGCTTGATTGGTTGTACGCAGCCACGAAGAGTGGCAGCAATGAGCGTGGCCAGACGTGTGAGTGAAGAGATGGAAGTGAAGCTTGGCGGCTTAGTCGGATATGCAATTCGATTTGAGGATTGCACGAGTCTAGAGACGAAGATCAAGTATATGACTGATGGTGTTCTCCTCAGAGAGACCTTGACTGAGCGGGATCTGGACAAATATTCTTGCATTATCATGGACGAAGCGCATGAGAGGGCACTGAATACAGACGTGCTGATGGGCCTCATCAAAAAGATTCTGGCTCGACGGAGGGATTTGAAATTGATCGTCACGTCAGCGACCATGAACTCTGAGCGATTTTCGAATTTCTATGGAGGAGCGCCTGAGTTCGTTATCCCTGGACGGACCTTCCCAGTCGACATACAATACTCGCGATCGCCCTGTGAAGACTACGTGGAGAGTGCAGTCAAGCAAGTCCTTGCCATCCACGTTTCCCAGGGTGCAGGGGATGTGCTGGTATTCATGACCGGACAAGAAGACATTGACATCACTTGTGAGATGATCCAAGAAAGACTCTCGTGGCTCAATGATCCTGCTCCAATGATTGTCCTTCCCATCTATAGTCAAATGCCCGCCGACCTTCAATCCCGAATTTTCGACCAGGCACCGCCGGGCGTCCGCAAAGTTGTGGTTGCTACAAATATTGCTGAAACCAGCTTGACAGTAGATGGCATTATGTACGTTGTCGATTGTGGCTTCTCCAAATTGAAGGTCTACAATCCCAAAATGGGCATGGATACCTTGCAGATCACACCAGTCTCACAAGCCAATGCCTCCCAACGAGCGGGTCGTGCCGGGCGAACAGGGCCAGGGAAAGCATTCCATCTCTACACAGAGCGTGCATTTCGAGACGAGTTCTATATTCAGACCATCCCAGAAATTCAACGCACCAACCTCGCCAACACGGTATTACTTCTCAAATCCCTCGGCGTTAAGAATCTCCTCGAGTTCGACTTCATGGACCCGCCCCCTCAAGATGTCATTTCAACTTCGCTGTTCGACCTCTGGGCTCTCGGCGCTATCGACAATCTGGGTGAACTTACGGACCTGGGCCTCCGCATGACATCCTTTCCCATGGACCCACCCCTCGCCAAACTCCTCATCACGAGCGTCGAGAACCACTGTAGTGAAGAAATGCTCACCATCGTTAGCATGCTCAGCGTCCCCAGTGTCTTCTACCGCCCGAAGGAGCGACAGGAGGAATCTGATGCCGCGCGCGAGAAGTTCTTTGTTCCGGAGTCGGACCATCTGACTCTGCTGCATGTGTTTAGCCAGTGGAAGATGAACGGGTATAGCGATGGATGGTGTGTCAAGCACTTTTTGCATCCGAAGAGTTTGCGAAGGGCCCAGGAGATTCGGCAGCAGCTCGGTGATATTATGACGAAGAAGGAGATGGAGCTGGTGAGCTGTGGTACCGACTGGGATATCTTGCGACGATGTATCTGCGCGGGCTTCTACCACCAGGCGGCGAAGGTCAAGGGGATTGGCGAATACATTAATCTACGCACAAGTGTGACGATTCAGTTGCATCCTACCTCGGCATTGTATGGGTTGGGATATTTGCCTGACTACGTAGTGTATCATGAACTTATCCTCACCTCGAAGGAGTACATGAGCTGTGTGACCGCGGTAGATCCGCACTGGCTGGCAGATCTGGGTGGGGTATTTTATTCCATCAAGGAGAAAGGGTATAGTGCACGGGATAAGCGCGTGACGGAGATGGAATTTAATCGGAAGACCGAGCTGGAGGCGCAGATGCGCGAGGACCAAGAGAGGGAGGCAAGAAGGCTGCAGATGGAGGAAGAAATGAAGAACAAGAAGCAGGGAACCGAGGCAACAAACGGACTCAAAATTTTGAAACGGGGAGCGGTGGCTAGGCCTGTGGTGAAGAGGAATCGCAGGGGTTTCTAAGAAAAAGGTCTAGGTGAAGCCATAGATCTAGGGCCGGCTTCTGTTTTGACTGCTTTGGATCATTTTGAAAATTTCGCAATTACGTAGATCTAGAGACTCTGTATATACTTGAAAGGGCACACCTCCCAGCTGATGGTGTAGCACCATGCACACATTGTCCACAGTGGATATATACGATAACGGCATGATATTTGATACATACGCTCAAGAAGCAAAACCGTGTACGTAATGGAGAAAGCATGGACTTCAGTAAGGTATGTACATGAACAACAGGGAGGAGGATGCTGACGCTAGAATCGATCTGCAATGTTATATGCCTTGATGTAATCATCCACCAACGCCATGCTTCGGAACCGTTTCCATGCTTGACTGCAATTGCAGCAAGGTGTGCAAAAAGATGAAGGAGGAAAGAGGGTTACAACTCGTCAAAGTTAGGATAAAAGTCAAGTTTCCACCGCCTGGGTCCAACAGGGATGCCGAGAAAATTGTCCCACAGACGACCCAGTTCATGGGCTGAAATCTGGATCCTAAATACAAGCATGGATGTTAGCTAAGAAAAGTAGGTGTAAGACTACCGAATTTGGTCACAACTCACATTTTCCCTGGCAGCGCGGCCCAGCTTGAGAGTACGAAGCCAAAAGCTTTCCAAACCCGGCGCCACTCCTCCCAGAATATCTCAGATATGTCCAGTTCCTCTTCATCATCTTCTGTCTCATCGAATCCTAAGTCTTCGTCAAACCCGTCGTCCACGTCTACTACCTCCACCTCCCTAGTGGCCGCCTCGTCAATCTTCTCAACAACCTGGCCGCCCATAGGCTTACCCTCCTTGTCTCTCCTCTCAATCATCGCCTCGAAGTCCGCGATCGCTGACAAACTTGCACTGATCTTATCTAAGGTATTCACCAGCGCCACCAGCTCCGTCCTCCTAAGAGGGGGATTCGTGTCCTTGCCACCCTCTCCCTCCTCGAACTCGAAGAGGACTTTTAGTGCCGTGCCCAACCCACTCGTCTGTAGCTTACCCCACAGCCGACACTTGTCGCAACCCACACAGTCCATGATGCGACTGACATTCCGAAATCGGTTTTTGAAGTCGTCTTTTAGCGCGATCGCGGTCGCATCGCTGGCGGGAAACATGATGCTCTCATCAAACACCTTCTTTGCGCCATTTGGAATGTTCTGCGCCAGATACGTCACCATGTCCTTCGTCTGCGCATCCAGTTCCAGGTCGCCCGAGCAGAATGTATACGACTGCAGATGATGCCGCAGTTTCCCGAACGCTCGCAGCAACAGTGCATAATTGAAGTAGAGGTTCGATATGCGCTCCGGATGTGAGTGTAGTCGCTGCTCGTAGCAGGTCAGATTCGGGCCCCAGGTGCCCGTGGACTGGTTGAGGTAGGAGTGGCAGAGGTGAGTGGAGATGCTTGCGTGCATGCCGCTAATGACGCGGTAGAAGACGCGCTTCTCGAGGCACTCCTCGGTCTCGTAGATGTCGAAGCCATCGTCCAGCGCTGCGGGACTATCAGGGCCGTGAATTGCTAGGGCTTGTTGGCGGCCGTGTTCCCGCATGATGCTGCGGAGATCTTGAGCGGCTTGGGCTTGGTTGCCCATGATCAGATTATTGGAGGGGGGAGAGCCAGAGGATGAGGCGTGGGGAGAGGGCTTGGAGAAACAATTCTCCCGGTAGATAGCTTCCCAGACTTGGTGTGCGGAAGGACCCGAGTATCCAGTGAAGCGCTCGGGGTTGTCTACAAGGCTGACGTAGTCGCCCTTGGCGGTCGCGGATTCATCTTCGGGGACGCAATAGTCCCTCTCATCGCACTCATCGTCATATTCTACCACGCAGCTCTCGCCCACGTTTTCCCCTAAGCTACCCTGCAATGGTCGTTGCTGGCGTTCTTTCTGCTGCTTCTTTCCTGGATGTTCTGCTTTCGGGCCCTCTAATTTTCCCAACTCTTCTGCTCGCCATATGAGCGGTATATCCTGCTCGTCCTCAATGGTATTGACTGCACATGCAATGTTGCCACACATGCCCGCCTCGTCTGACCAGAAAGGACATTTCTTATTATAGAGGTTCAGTCTGTAGTAGGAAAAGAAGTCGGTCTCGTGTGTCAAAGAATGTATATATGGTTGGAGATCATTGTTTAGTTGGTCGAGGGTTCCGTACGATGCGCAGGCGTCGGAGACAATGGCTCGGGGTTCAATCTGGAGTTGCCGGTATTTAGGATGGATGGGTTTAGTGGAAGATTTATATCTGAGTCTTACTGCGCAGACATCTGCTCGAGCAGTCTTCGGCTTGGTAGCATTCACGGATCTCCCATTGCTCGCATGCCCGGTTGTGGCAAGTAGCCCAAAAACAGCGAGATAGAAAAGTTTCGCAGCTTTCCGCATGCTTGCACCTTTTGAAGCCTTCGAAGATGTCAGCGCATTCTCTTCATGGTGTTTTCGAGAGAACAGTATTGTGCGAGAGGAAATCTGGCGTGATATACCTACCCTTGACGACTTTTGTTTTAAGCAAATGATGCTGAGATGAGACCACCTAGCAGAGGCGTGAAACAGTATGTGCTTAGAAATGAAGAAAAAGTAGCCAGACCAGAAACAGTGGTCATATCCAGCCACATCGGGGGTATCTTTTATGTACAAAATTGGAGTGAATGAAAGATGATTATCTCCTTTCTCTCTTATTCATGAGTCTACAATAAAGACAGATTTCCGTACGGAAAGCGGATAACGGAGCCCTCCGCATAATTTAGGTAGACCATGGAAAAATCAGGGGTCTGTGCCACACGAACGTCACGCCAATGTGGCGCAACAATGTGGTACGGAATAGTGCTGTCCCAGTCATTACGCCCCCTCCTGCTAACTAATGTCCATGGCATTTTGAACTCTAAGCTTGATTACAATTGAAGCTGCAATGTCAAAGCGTTCGTTCCCAAGAACTGCCTTCGTTTCATCTCCTGGTCTGATATTTGGCCTGAAGCGGTTACCCTGCGCTCCTTTTCACGTGACCTTACTGAATCCCTCACCCGCTTGGGCTTTGCACCTCAACGACAGCCTCTGCATCCGTCACCACCACGCGTCAATCCATCGCTGGAGGGTACCTCTTGACCGCTGAAGCCTCGTTCTATTTGTGCGGAAATCACTTCTAGTCTACGAGACGTGCCTCCTCACTCCCCCGATGCGGCACCCGTCCAAACCCGGGCACATGAGCGAATGAGCCTCAATCCGCTTCGCCATCAGTGCGCGTATCGACGGAAGACCAGCGCTGTCCGAAACTGCTGTCTTGGATTATAAAGTCTGTGGATGAATGATCGTGGGATAGGAAAAGATGGATACGCCATAGTAGAGCACTCGAACTACACACCCGGTCCGTTTTGGCGGATGGATTGGGACGTGGACTACTCAAGAAAAGACCAAAAAATCGATCGTATCGTAGAAATGGACGGCATGTTCAATAATTTAGCCGTTTTGGCTAGCATATACAGAGATTGCGGGGTCAGTTGATCGGGAGAATTTAGGAAACAGGACGAAAACCAGCCACTGCATTAGGCCATAAGGCTTTGTATCGTGATGAAGACTAGCATCATCTGGATACGTAGGTACGTCCAGGGCACGTTGGGTCCATTATGCGTCACATACAGGACACTCCTCATCTTCCGCCAATCCGCCTTCTTATCGACGTCTTGTGAAGAATTTTCCCTTTTTTCTCCGTCAAGTGTCGAAATTTTCATTTGCGTATCTGAATTCGCTCAGTTGTTTATTGTTTTCGATTGAGAACGTCGAAGTCATTAAGCTCATATTTCACACAAAAACTCCCTCCTTGAAATTTCCTCTAATACGCAAGTGCGTTCCTTTTACGTGCTTTTCGAGACTGATATAAGAGACGAGCATTTCGGGGTTGCTTGATCGTGGAACCGCTAGAACGGGAATTCGATGCTACTCTTTCAGGACCGCCGAATTTTGGTAGTGGTCTTGCAAACCCGCCACCTCTGTAGCAAATACGTCGAGGAGAATCCTTGGTAAGGTCCAGAACCCAGTTGTTGTTATTTGGCAGGAGAGGCCGATACTGACCATTTCGCACAGGAAGCACCTATCAAATTGTGCGGTGTTGGTCAAAGCTATGATAAGATGCGGCGGGGATGCTTGGGAGCAGCCCTATCAGGTCCAATGGCCGATTCAGAGACTGCTTGATTCTGGATGAAACGCATTCAATTAGCAAAGGGAACAGGGACAGCTCAACGATGAAGATTCTGGGCAGTGAGCGTGAGCCTGGGGCCGACCGAGGCACAGTCCCAAGCCACTTGGCACGTTGCGCCCGTGGGGTACGACGCGAGCTCCAGCGATCAACGGCTTCAACGCTGACCAGAAGGACGGGCAATGGGACTGAGATGCGTCAGTTCTCCTTGCGAGTTCAGATCAGCCTCACTGGGCATGCCACGGCCTCGGCCGGGCAAGACGTGGATGGCACGCGGACGGAGCGAATCCAGGACTGCGTTGTCGGTCGGCAGGGGTGGGTCCGGCCGCTGCTGCTGTGAGCCCGCGTTCCTCCTCTTTGACCGACACCCCCTCATCGATACTTTGCTTGTCTCCATCACTCCAAGATACTCCTCAATTCAATTTCACCGTCTTCGATTTGTCAAAGACTCGATCCTGACGATTCAGTGAGGTGGCTGGGCCAATCGTGACTGTCCGGGCCTTGTGTTTGGCATCCTCCACCCTCCCCAACAGGGTTAGGCGGTCCGTGCAGGCCTTTCCGTCAAAGTTCTCTCCGCCTCTTCCTGCTCTTCCCTCCCCTTCACCTCTCCGCTAGCTCAGCACCAATCTTCCTGTGGCATCTCCACGGCATCAATTTCATCAACTTGCATCATTCTGATCATCTCCCCATCCCTTCCCGCAACCACATTCACGCGCGCACCGCGCATTTCGCTGGGATCGCGCCGCTAGCCAGTCCAAAACGCGTCACACAGCCAGCACAGTGACTTTCACCAACTACAAATTACCCGCTCGTCATGGCTGATGGCAACAATGTCATCGCTACTGCGCCCACTGCTGAGGTAGTTCGGCCCTGACGAGCGCGCAGGGCTTCGTGCTGTACTGACTACCCACAGAAACCCGCTGACGTGAAGGATACCGATGTAGTAACTGATTCGGCTGAAGCGGCAGTCAATCCCGCATGTGAGTTGTAGATCAGCATACTTCCAATACACTCAAACCACACAATACTAACATCGATCATCTTGTTTAGCCACCGATCCTGCCGCTCCTGAAGACGCAGACACTGGCGCTGAAGCCGACACGAACGAGCAAGAGAAGGCTCAAGATACCAATATGTCTGATGACAAGGCCAACGCTCCCGGTGAGGAGACTGCTACTCCTCAAGCAGAGTCGGCAGCTGGTGCTAAGGCAACCCCAGCGTCTGCAAACAAGAAAGAGAAGCGAAAGTCAAGTGGAGGCGTGCCTGAGCACAAGACCAAGAAGCTCAACAGCAAGAAGTCTAAGCCAGACCTACACCTCGACATCCAGGCAGGTGAATTCTGGTGGGCTCGTATGAAAGGCTATCCACCTTGGCCTGCTGTCGTCTGCGATGAGGAGATGTTACCCGAAACACTCCTCAAGAACAGACCTGTTAGTGCTGCACGCACTGATGGCTCTTATCGCGAAGACTTCTTGGAAGGCAATAAGAACGCCAAGGAGCGTACTTACCCTATCATGTACTTGGGTACCAATGAATTGTCAGTCTCACATATTCATTCAAGGCCATGTCGGCCTCTAGCTGTCGACGAGGCTAACATTTACATCTAGTTCCTGGATCAAGAATACCGATTTAAGCAAGATCGACCTGGAGCAGATCAAAAAGGAAGAACAAGGCAAGAAGCCGAAGCACCTTTGGAACGCCTATGAGATATGTGCTGAGGAGCACGACCTTCAACACTTCAAGGATGTTCTTCGTGAGCACGAGAAAGCCATGAGCCGTGACGCAGAAGAACGTAATCGGAAAGAGGCAGAAAAGGAGGAGAAGGCGGCAAAGAAGGCGGAGCGCGCCGAGAAGGCTGAAAAGCGTAAGTCCAAAGGCAAAGCTGAAGATGAGGATGAGGAGATGGAGGAAACAGAACCGAAGCCAAAGACACCTGCTTCTAAGAAACGCAAAAGCCGCGGTGAGCCTGATGCCGAAGACGAGAAGGTAAACATTTCGCCCTTGCAACCATTTGGAGGTCCAAATCCGAATAAGCTGACTGGTATATAGCCTGCCAAGACTCCCAAGATTAGTACGAAGCTGAAGCTTGGTTCCAAGCAAACTCCTAATGGTGAATCTTCCACCACAAAATCTGGCAATAAAAACCGGAAGGTTGTCACGAAGCCCTCTTCTGATGATGACACTGAGAACAAAGAGGGCGAGAAGCCTCTTACCGAGGCCGAGAAACTCGAAAAGCGTCGCAAGACTGTGCTCTACCTACGCCATCGCCTGCAGAAGGGCTTCCTGGCGCGCGAGGCACCGCCGAAGGAAGAGGAAATGGAAACCATGAACGACTTCTTCACGCAGCTTGAGAGCTACGCCGACCTAGAGCTGAGCATTCTCAAGGCAACAAAGATTCACAAGGTGCTCAAAGCCATTCTCAAGTTGTCCTCTATTCCCAAGGAGGATGAATATCACTTCATGGATAGGAGCAATCGGTTGCTACAGGGTTGGAATAAGGTGCTTGTGGGTGACGAAAAGGAAGACGATGTCGATGAGAAGGCGGAGGGTGCGGTGAATGGGGAGAAAGGGGAGGCAGTGACGGGGTCCACTGGTAAGGAGGACGGGGAGAAGGCCGAGGGAGACGGCGACGTGGAGATGAAGGAGGCGAAGGAGGATGCTGGTGAGGGAGAAGCTACTGCCGCGTAAAGGCGAGACTGAACTTGCGTCCGGATGGCGGACTCCTGGATGTCTGATAGGAACTGACCGGCAGTCTACTGACTCCGACTTCTGAAGCTCCCAGAAGGCATTTCTGCTTTGACTTTAGTATATTCGGTGAAGCTGTGTATACATATTACCAGTAATGAAATGAGACTTTCAGTGGCAAATTACTCTATCTACTTAACCCCAGCGGAATGTTGTGCCTTGGCAGCCAACCCGATTATATTCGCGAGAAACAGGGTTGAAATATCATCTAAAGTTTACGGACTGTTAATTGAAGGTAAGTATTCAAGTCCAACAAAGTCGAGATGGGTGATATTATAATGCAACGGACTTTAAGTTGATAATTTCGTATTATGCAAGCCATGCCCAGCCGAGAAGCCTTTCCCCAGTGCGACTGCATCAACTGGACGCCACTGGTTCACGCCAGTTACAAGACAACCTTTATACCTCACCGGGACTCTCTATGTGGGTATTACTACTCCAGGTCAAGCAAAACTTTCTAAGTCTGCTCTTCTTGGTAGTTAATGTCTTATCCGTTCGACGAAGCTGAAGATAGTTGCTTAGTCCGTTCTGTGAGACGACTGCTATATCTATGTTTGTTAAATTCTTATAGCTATTATTACTATCACATCAGCCCATACAAGGCCTGCCCTGTTTGCAAGGCTTTTCTCAGCCTGAGCTGATGCTTAAGTGAGCAGATACTTGTCGTTCCTCTCAGTGTTGCTCAGTAAGCAGAAGTTGCTCTTGTTCAGTTTCGATACAATTTAGCGATGAGGATGACATTCATCCTCTACTGAAAGGATTTATCTGGTGAACGAGTCCAGGCAGTAATTAGTAAGTTTAGACACTGTCATATGTGATAGCGCTCGCGAGCTTCTGTGACAGCAAAGATCAATTTTTGGAAGCAGCGATTGCGAGTTCCTCGTGGAGGGCCTGGAGGCTGTTTATCGCTAGAGGTATCTAATTTCGCGTCTTAGAGCCGACGATGATAACACTGACGCTCTTATATCTGGCTTAAACTAACTAATAGAATTTATTAAATAGCTAATTAATGACTTAAGAATCATTCTTTGACGAGCAGTACGACTATCCAACAATACACACTCATCACTTACCAGCAAGGCCCCTAAAAATTTTCTGGGAGAAAAACAAATCGGCAAAGCATCGCAGATACACGGTGCGCATAGACTGCGAAGGATATACCAACGACACGATGATCTGTTGGAAAAACTTCGGCCAAGAGGGTGAAAATCATGGGACCCATTCCCAATGAATGGACGAAGAATGAAGATACAGGTGAAAAAGATGATGATCTGGGTAGGGACAATGTTACGGACTGGAATCAAGAGGCTGAGGCCGGTAGCTAGCATTGACAACGTGAGAAAAGGCAGTGTAATACGTCATAGCCATCGTCGCCTTTTGTATTGAAAAGATAGTATGCAGCGAATGGAAAAATAGAATTTGACAGACCAAGGTCACCGAGGCCCTAACTGAAGAGCAGTGGCTCGAGAGAATCTAATAGTCTACAGCGTAGCAAACTCCTCGCTATACTGAATGGGGTAACTGGGGGCGAAGGCGACCGCCATGCTTCGACCTGTCTGCCTGTCGACCTTCGGTACCAAGTACCCAATATATGCTTGTTAATTATAATGGATACAAAATCTGTCGAACCTCGAGCTTTCAACCCTAAAAATTTGTCAGCTTGTACGGTTCTTCCGCCGAGGAGATTTCTACATTTGTTAAAAAATCTCATTGGCCTAACGGCAAATCAATTACTACCATTGGGTATCATCAATGTAAAGATACAGACATGTTTCAAAGCAGAAATACGCGAACATCGAAGCACAATAGCCCCTATGTCAAGTAGTACAGTAACACTACGGCAACGGCCGCAAACCTCAGCCCTGCTCCACCGACCAGCCGGGCCCCCTTCCCCAGATGTGCGACAGGAGCCGACGTCGTTCCCCCACCGACTCCGCTATTAATATAATACCCTACTCCTCCACCTGCTCCCGTGTCTCCTCCCACACTCCCTATCGTGCTTGTCACGCCACCACTCACCTCCACGACGTCTCCACCCGGCGCTTCACTAACCGTAACTCCATCCGTAACCACGGCCTCACCCCCCGGAACCAGCGTCGCGCCCCCAACGACGTACTCGCCAACGCCCGTCGGACTCAGCGTCAAGACGACGCCATTCGGCTCCGTCAGCAGCGTTTCGCCCGCAGCCAGGCTCTGCGTCACGCCATTCACGACGCCGACGTAACCACCGTCCGCCAGACCATCAGCGGGAACGGAGATGGTCTCGACCTGTCCGTCTTGCGTGACGGTGATAGCGTGGCCGGGGAGTAGGGTCTGGCCGTCGATGACGAGTGCGGAGCCGGCGGTGGGTGTTGCGGCGAGTACGGCGGTGCCGAGGGTGAGGGCCGTGACGTCGCTGGAGGTGGGATAGCTATATTCCGGGCCTGGGGGGAGGGACGAGATAGTTTGGCCGTTTATTATGGCGGCGCCGGAGGGGGAGAGGGAGTAGGTGTCGCCAGAGACGGTGATGGGTGGGCCACCGGCGCGGAGGGTTTGGCTGCCGATTGCGTAGGCATTGGAGCCGAGCGGGGTGGCGATGGCGTTGCCGAGTGCGATAGTGGTTGGGTTTGAGTAAGCAGAGAGTGTTGACACTGTTTGGCCGTTCACTACCACAGCGCTGGATGGACCCAGAGAATAGGTCGTCCCTGAGACTACCACTGGCGCTCCGTTCACACTAAGCGTTTGTCCTCCGATGGCGAAAGCATTGGGTCTGAGCGGAATAGCAATCGCATTCCCCAAATTCACAGTTCCTGACCCTGGCTGGTAAGCTGCAATGCTCGAGATGGTCTGGCCGTTGACAACGACTACTGCTCCCGACGCGCCTAATGAGTACGTTGTCCCTGCGGCGACTACTGGAGCTCCACCAGCAGTGATTGTGTAGCCGTCTGGGAGAGCATACGCACTGGGAGCCACAGGAGTAGCGATTGCATCTCCAATTATGACAGACGCTGGTGTCGTTGCTGGTACTTGCCCTGGTTCCTCTTGGCCCGGAACAGAACTGTACTCTGAGCCACCATTACCCCCTCCCGCAGGAACTATAGTTGAATATCCTCCGGCATTATAGGTGTTTCCTCCTCCAGAAGGCCTCAAAGCAGATACAATGTCTACTCCTGCTCCACTGGCTACTTGAGAAATGCGACCGACATTGGGATTTCCACCAATACTGCTTTCAGAGTCGACTGCAAGAATTGTATTGCTGCTAGCTGCTGGAACAGATGGTACTGCCGCTTGCTGTGATCCTTGGGCTTTTGCGCCAGCTGCTTGCGATGCTTTACCGCCAAAGCCTGAACCAGAACCGCCACCGGAATCGGGCCCAGACCCAGAGCCAAGGCCAGACCCAGAGCCATCATTTGGAACGTGACTAGATCCTTGAGATTGAGTTTTTCCAGCACCTGCAGCTACTACTGAGCTCGATGAACCTGCTGACTGCGGCTTCGCTTGAGATGCACTGTCTTGGGGGTCTCCCGGCGATGATGAAGCTGGGTAAATGGAGTCTGAGCCCATGGGTAATGTCGAATCGGGATTGAATTGAGCTGTACCAGTCGGCGGTGCAACTACCTGCGTTCTTGTACGAGGTTGTGCAGGCTGACTTGTTGTTGAAGGATTTCCTGCCGCTGTGGTCACATCACCACCGGGCACTCCTTCAGTATTACCTCCGGCCCCGCCGCCTCCATCTCCGCCACCGTAGTTTCCACCTACTGGTATTGTGGTCGCTCGCTCAACAGTCAGTTCTGCAACGGGAATGTGAAGTGTAGGAGCGCCCGATCCATAACCGACACCGCATTGTGTAAGGAACGGGTATTTTGATTTGACGCTAGGCTGGGAGTCGATGAACGAGATTAATTCTGGAGAGAGATCGAAATGTCTTGCTGGTCCCCCATAGGTCCAATTGCTAATGAAGTCCAACCCTGGAAGCCAGTACCAGGGCGGGTTGAGGTTAATCAACGTAGTGTCAAGGTCGTCAAACTCCCCTCCACCGAAATCGGCTCCTGCATCGACAGGTTCGTCGACCCCTATAGCGCTTCCTGCCCTAAAAAAAGCCGTAGACACAATCGCAAAAGGTGAAGGAGAAGCTCTGTTAAGTAGTTAGTCTTGCGATGATGCTGATTTGGGAAAGTCCCCAAGTTGAGTACATACATAGATATATAATTGTCTTTCCAAATCGTTGAAGAATCGACTGCAGTGGCATCATACCAGTCTCCATCACCCCCAATGATATTCGGAATGTTAATGAATGAGAACCCTTCCCCGGCAATGTTCTCCCTCGTACCATATAGGTCGCTATAAGGATTAGTTGCATTGTTTATCACCGTGACAGTGGTTGAGGGCACAATCGTGTTATTGTACTGGGCAAATTCGGTGATGATAGTCTCTTTGGTATATTCCAAGGAACTATTATACCAAATATTGAGCTCCACGAAATCCACGTATATGGAGCAGCTGATTTGCGAGGTGTTCGTAGCTGCTGTTATGGTTGATAAACTAGATGAAAGCCTCGTGGCTATATTGGTAAAATTTGTGACAGACTTTCCCGCCGCCAGGCTTGCAAGGCACAATAATATTAAGATCAACATCACCGTTCCTATTCACTAAGAAATAGCTGTTTCTGAAGTGTCGCTAGGCCAAGCCTGATAGATTGTAGCCTTGTGATGGGAGGTAAAAGAACGATTGCACAGATTTAGGTATGTAGTTGGCTCACTCTTATTGACGGTCAGCTTGGAAAATCACGCTAAACCTCTTCCTGGATTCAAAAAGCATTGTGGACTTCTCCGCCGCTCGCACCAGCTTCCAAAAGCTGGCCATCTTTGGCTCTCAAAACCACTGGCTGGAGTTTAAGGGAGAGTGGAGACTGCGAAAAAGAAAGGTACAGCCGAAGTCTGATTGCAGTATATGGAGCTCGTTTATTGGTAGGAGGGGATGCAGATCTGAGGCTGAGGCAGAGTTCTAGACATTGAGCAAAGGTCGAGACGTGGAAAGGCTGCTCAGCTACAACGCCCCTAAATGACCGTTGCCTGAAAGCCTACTCGTAAAAACGTCGACAGAGTATTGTGTCCTAATTTTGGCACCCTAGTGACTGTTACCCGAAAGCCTACTTCGAAGACTGTGGATATTATGTTTTCAGTACTCTAATTTTAGCACCTTGATAGAGAGGCTGCATCGTGGCATTTCATTGTTGCATGAGCACGGAGTAGATGATAGAGTAATGAGGAATTTTAAAGAGTTGTATGAGAGGTTCAGTGCGATGCGGTGAGTCGTGTAGAGCGGTTCACTTCTGACCGGAATTTGCTAACTGCATAAGGTATAGTGCGATATTGTTCATTCGCTGGTCCATCAAGGAATCAGTGCACCCCTGAATATTGAGCGGCCAGTGCGCCTACGAACGTGTCGCGTGAAAAGACATTGCTCAGTGCTGCATTCAAATAAGCATTCGCCTTTGAAGCCGATGTTCCATTGCTCTGCCAGTCGTTGCGCAAATCTGCCAAAATCGTATGCCTCCTTCCATACCCACTCCGCTTGACTCTACTCTACACGGTCGTTGACATGGAGGTCCCAAAACACTGGCTGCGTAAATTTGGACGATGGCAGTCGTTACTGTTTGTCGGATGTCCGATCTACTTGTTGCTCGTCCAAGCTTTACGTTTCCAGAGGGCTCGGGAACTACCAAGAAGATTCAACATGACAACTCGGGAGTCCTTTAAGAGCATGACGGTTGGGGAGGCACAGTCTATTCTCAAAGAGTTGACTGAATTAGAGTTCCCAAAATTTATGGCCTTCTCAATCGTCTTTGCACTTTTCAAGGTAGCTCGATGAAATGAGGCGTGATACAAGTACGCCTCTTACTAATCCAACTGTAGACGTATGGTATACCTACCGTATCATCCCTATTGGTTTCTACAGGAGAACTGTCTAGTCAAGAAGCTGCTTCGAAACGAATAGCAGACACTGGTGTACTTCTCCTTGAGTTTGCATTCAACAAGCCTTCATCTCCGCGAGCTATGCAAGCCATAGCAAGGATGAACTTTCTTCATGCCCGATATCAGAGGGCCGGAAAGATCCTCAATTCCGACATGCTCTACACACTGGGCGTCTTTGCCCTGGAACCAGGGCGATGGATCAATCAGTACGAATGGCGCAAACTGACCGACTTCGAAAGGTGTGCAAGCGGCACCTTCTGGAAAGCCACGGGTGACGCCATGGAAATTGACATGTCCGTCTTGCCCTCCCACGCTTCGGGCTGGCGAGATGGTCTACACTGGCTCGAAGAAGTGGAAGCGTGGACTCTCGAATACGAAGAGCGCCACATGGTGCCAGATGAGAAGAACGCTAAGTTGGCAAATGCTCACTTGGACGTAATCTTCTTCAATTTACCGAGGTCGCTGAGAGCCGTGGCAAGAAGTTATGTATCCATAATTGTCGGAGAACGACTTCGCAAAGCAATGCTGCTCCCACAGCCTAGTGTCTTGCAATGCAAGGTGTTTAAGGCCGTCTTGCTTATCCGCCGTTTTTTCCTACGTCACGCCTCGCTGCCGCGCCCGGGACTTCTTCGTAAAGATTACATTGCTCACCAAGCCGAAGGTGGTACTGACCGCTATAACCTCAAAGAATATCTATCTTTTCCATGGTATGTCAAACCGACATTGGAAAGGCGATGGGGTCCAAGGGCTTGGCTTCTACGATTGATAGGACGCAAGCTTCCAGGAGACGACAATGACATGTATGCTCCAGAAGGCTATCTAATTGAAGAGGTAGGGCCAGCTTCGCAAAGAGGGAAAGGAGTTGACCATATGGAAAACACAAAACTTCGGCTCCGCGATAGAAGCAACTGCCCTTTTCTAACAGATCGAGAATCTTAAACTGGGGTAATGTGATTCGACCGCATGTGTAAAAATCTCGAAAATGATCTGAACTCAACCTTCATACAGACACACTAGAGGATTGTGCGTCTATAGGCGCTTGCCGAAGGTCTACTGCGCTGAAAGGTTCGCACCTCAAAGGTCTTCCTTTGACTGTGCAAGGATGCATGTAATAGTAGGGCAGCGCGCATGTCTGCCTTGCCAGAGTGCCAAAGTTCTACACCACGGATGCAACAAAGGCTGGTGCCTTCCAACACTACTTAGGGAGGACCTACGTGGGCAGTGCGAGGGCCAAGGCAAAGTCTCGAGCCTAACCCGGTCGAAGTAGGCTTTCGTACTTCTGAGCTACTACTTTGGGTGCATTGCAGCGCCGTTCTTCCGCCCAGGTCTTGCACAGCCACCCCGGTCCTCCCCAAGCTGTCCCAGTGCCTCCTTATTTTTGGACGGAGGCTGCCTATGAGCACTGTGTGTTAGGTAGATATGTAAGGCAGTCACTCTCATCTGCTCTCCGCAGATCTAGACAGCTATACGACTACGATACCCGGAGAAAAGTGTTCAGGCCTCAGCAAATTTCCCGCACCAGAGTGCAGACACTTTTTTTTCGCATGACTTTCCACTGCATCACGATTTAGCTATGTGTTTTCAAATCGTTGAGCGGTACTCAGTCTGTCGATGTTTATACTATAAACATCCGATTGATCGATGCCCGGCATTTGGCCAAAAGAGTCATGCTGTTCCAGAAAGAATAATTTTTGTCGGTTATAGCTGCGCCGAACATTCCAGGCGGATTACTTCTCTCTCCAGAAGAGTCACATCTTGGGTTGGACTTCCAATTCCGTCTCTCAGTCGGACTGTCCTCCAGAGTGTTGGGCCACACATTGGAAGCCAGACTGTCCAAGATCCGTTGAACGACGAATCCCCTCAGCGAGACGATGGATCTGATGGACCGTCTAGTCAAGAGGACAGCGCTTCAGCTTGCGACAGTACATTATCCTCTCGCTTATTTTCTGTCTATTTCGTCTCAGAGCCTCCCAAATGGCTCATGATTGACCTCGACCACATTGTGGACGTCATACTTCAAGACAATTGCTTAGTGGAGAATTGGCGTTTTATGTCAGAGACTCGAAGTGAAAAATCAGCGCGACGTGCAAGTGCCAGGTTACTGGAACGATTTTCGAATGATCTTCTTGCAGAGGCGTCGAGTTTGCATGAAAGAAAGGTCTGCCGATTTCTTCGGCGCAACAGGCAATTAGTAGCGAAGAAGATACTCAATGAGGTTGAGGAAAAAACGTCACCCGCATTTCCTCATCAGGAACCATCAGACCATAGTATAGATATCGGGGAGGAAGAGCTTGGGCCGGTTAGTTCGGAGACGGGATCGAGCGATGGAGATGGTTACGCGGCAATAGAGACAAAAGATCAAGAAACAGAGCATTTTGTGCTGTCGAGCGAGGCGTTCAAGCTGTTCAAAGCTAATCTCATCAATCATATTGCACCGGAACCCACCACACAGGGCTCCGTATCTTTGGTATTACAGCACCCCAAAAAGTTGGTCAAACTGATATTAGGCGAGCCCAAAGTTGCACCTGGAATGTCGCGTGTGAGATGGACCTGTGTATGATGCCCTACGAATCTCTTCCCGCGCTTCCAATACGCTTACTCTTTGCAGCATTGTGGTCGAGAGATGTTTGACGACTATATCGAAACGCGACCGGGAGGACTTAAAACTCTTGAGAAGATGCTCAATCGAAATCGTATGCTGAGCTCGGCGAACCCTGACCTAAGCAACCCCAACTCAGGTCGGACTGCAGGCTATGGACTTTTCGAATGGGTCAAAGGACTTATGTCCTTCCAGTACCGCTCTAAGCAGCCTGCCCTGCCGCAGCATCGAGACAATACGCCGAATCGGCAACAACCCACTCCACTAATGAGAGATACAAGAGTAGGAGATCTGGAGTTTCTGTTGTTATGCGTTCCGCATCGCCGACATGGAACAAAAATGATCAACGTTGACGTCGTTGATATATCTTCTGACGTTGACTTTTTCCTCCTTTTGCGGCGACAATACCATAGTCGCCGAGGCCGCTTTGTAAGCTTTCTTTCTTTAAAAACCCTTGTCAGTATGAGGTCTGTCGAGATGAGTGTTCTTCATCGAAAGGCAGGAAACAGAGTTCATGCTGACTATTCCATTAGTTTGAAGCATACGTAAATAACCTGGCAGATATTCATAAGCTTGATAGTATCCCATCAGAGTCAATGCGTGACGAGTACACATACTATCCAATGCCGGCTGAACACATCCCTCCAATAGGTCCAAACATGCTGAAGCATCTCTATGATCATCCAGAAGAGGCCAAGGCAATAAACTTCTGCTTTCGGAAGGTCCCAAAGAAGCGAAAAGAGAAATTAGTGGCATGTCCCATTCGAGGCAGCAGAACGGGCTGGGGTATTCAGTATATCGAAGGAATACACTGGCTGGAGGCTTTGATCTGCGGACTACTAGCTATAACTCTCAGCACGGTGACCGGCATTGGTTGGTCAGTCCTACGTGATGACGTACAAGGAGGTTTTACTATTGCCAGTTTCATGCTAACGGCGCTGACCTGTCTCATGGGACTCATCCAGAGTCATTTGGAGGTGCTTTAACCTGTGGAAGCCCCCAGTTGAATTCTGAGTGGGTTTTCGTATGAGTGGCTGGAATCGAGGATTGATGCCTTCCTATCTACAGGTTCACTACTACCGTAATGAAATAAACCCATGGGCTAACAGATCTAGCTCTGATGTATGATGTCAACCGGCCCAAGTGATGGTCGTGATGCCTCTTCCGTCTCACGAAGCTCCTTGTCCATATTCCGTATCCGTGGCTAGGTCAGCACAGAGAATTTTGTCCACAGACCTAGGCTGTGCCTTGCACATACTCTTGGTCTTAGCCCGCCCGAGTCCAACCCAAGACAGAGGTGTCTGGATATGGTTGCATCTATTCTCAAGCATGTCATGCTAATCGCTTCCCGCTGTCCTCCATCTTCCAGCTCATCGCTTCTGATCAGTGCCCACCGACTTAAAAATCATGCAGACTCAATCAATACTTTATTGGAGTGCAACGCCCAATTAACGCAGGCAGAAGTTATGAATACACTTTATTCCTCGGGGAACCGGATCACCATATACCAAGCTCAAATTCGAGCCACGCTCAGAGCTGAAGAAGCTCCCCACCAATAGAACACCGGAAGCCCCAAGAAAAATGCGAAGATGCGTGTGGGATAGTGAAAATGCTTCCTTGCCCTTACTATCCGTCTGCGTCACCTCGCCCAGGACAACACTTCTGCCCGTCTCCACAGTCGTCATCGCAGTCCAAGAAGCACGCATTCGCATTCTCGCAGAGACTGCCCGCTAAACTTGCTTGTTTGCTCCCTACTTTCGCCTTCCCCGTTCCGTCCAACGTACCCTGCCCGTCATTCGAATCCGATACTTCCTCCGGACTCCCCGCTTCATGATCGTGCTCGGGATAAGGGCAGAACTCGGGCTGGATCGTGCTGTTGTGTATGTTATACCTGTGCAGACACTTCTTTACAGCCTTCACGAGACGCATATACCGCTTACTCCCCTCGCCCTTGGAGTCGAACTCAATTTGCACGTGTACCGAGGCGATGAGCGTGGTGTCACTGAGCTGCCAGACGTGCAGGTGATGACAGCTGACGATGCCCGGTAGCTTTTTGATGTCTTCCTGGATGGCGTCGATGCTCACGTGCTCAGGAACGGCTTGCAGCAGAATGCGGCTTGCGGCTTGGCAGAGGGGGATGGCGGAGAAAAGGATGATGACGGTAATGATAAGGGAGATAGCCGGATCGGAATAGAAGCGCCAGCTAAAGGAGCTGAGCCAGATGAAAAGGGCGGAGGCAATAACCCCGAGGTTACCGAGAGCGTCGCCCAGGACGTGGAGGAAGACACCACGCATATTCAGGTCGCCATGGGAGTGGCCGCCGCTTGGACTTGTAGGTTTGTGTTTCGCATGCTTCTGGTCTTCGCGAAAGCCTTCGCCTGAGCGGCCAGGGCCTCTGTTGGGGGAGCCGTTGCTCTTATCTCGGCTCAGAAGGCCTTCTGCCTCGTCATTCTCGATTGTATCATCTGTAACAGCATCTTCATCAGTATTTTCATTACTAGATTCAGGAGAATCTTCCGCAAGGCGACCGGCTGAGATGATTTCTTTACGGAAAGAGGCAGGATAACCAGATGGCTCACGGAGAGAAGAATACGCTCGACTCCCTGAGCTCCGCCTTCGAGACCCGCCCACGTTTGTCCGTGAGGATGGAGAAAGAGGAGTATTCTCGTCAGCTAACGTATGACGGCGGTGGCCTGTTGACACATCCTTGGTCGGAGCGTTGTTGATTTTCTGAGGCGGCCTTCGTGTTTGAGGCCAATTTCCTATTCTGCTTTCTGGAAGAACGTCCGCCACATTTCCGCCCTCGTCTGCAACGTTCTCTATTGTCTCTTGCAGTCCTTCACTCAACCCTTGCTCAGCTAACGTAAGATTCCCTTCTTCATTGTGTGTATGACCGTGCTTCCCAGCCTCATGCTTATGACCATGTGCGTGCCCGCCAGATCCGTGGCTGTGTTCGTGGAATAGGAAAAGGCCGAGAACGTTTGAGGCAAGACCACAGCATCCAACGATCAAAACAAACATGGGATGTGAAACCTCCTGTGGCTCAATGAAGCGTTGTATAGCCTCTAGGAATATCGATAGACAAAGGGCGACAAGGAAGACTCCATTGATAAGCGCACCAAGTGTTTCTGCGCGTTGCCAGCCATACGTGTACCTCTTCGAATTCGTATTTTGGTTGGCCACTCTAACGGCCCAAAGTCCGACACACAATGAGAGGACATCATTGAGCTAGAAGATAAGCACGGAGAAGCAAACTTTGTGTAAGGAAAACACATACCATGTGAAACGAGTCAGCTACCAGTGCTAAAGAATGGACCGCGTAGCCTAGACAACGTGGTGTATTAGTCCCAGGTCTGCGATAGGAGTATCCGCACAGCATTCACTGACCGACAATGAGCTCAAGTAAGAAGAATGCTGAATCTATTCCCAGGAGAATGCATATTCGCGTCGATTTGGAGAGACCCATTGCGCGGGTGCGGTGTTGGATGTCGCACTACAGGTGGGTGGTACACGACCCAAATAGGTGCGAGCCTGCGCAGTTCTGGAGAGAAAGATGTGGTCAGGCTAGGCGACTGGCATTCTCGATCCCTAAAAGGTTGAAACAAAAAATGTCTGTGGATTGGTCCTTCACAGCATGACGAGGATTAGAAATTGGCCGCTCGAAAAGTGTCTTTCTCAGCAAAGGTCCGAGACGGATCCGAAGTTCTAGCAGGCGCGATTGACGATGACGCCACACGCGCAGTTCGCGCCGCTACCCGAACTTCGTTTTTAGAGAAACGGCAGTGACGGCGCCGATCGGGAAAGCAAGGGGTGGAGCGGAGTGCTTTCCTCCGCTAAGATCGAGGGGTTACTGCTAATCTACGGAGTAGAGGTACAGATTACACAGTTTGGGCAGCCTCGATACTATCCTTCATTTCGTCACGTACTCGGCAGAAATCATGCTGGCTATGAACATACGATCCGGATGCTGCCTCAGGAAATGGAGGAGCCAGGAATTCTCACGTCAACACCACCAGCAGCTCAAAATATCGATGCTCGTCATATGACTGAAGTTGAAGATGACACGCGAGAAGCACAAGAGCTGCAGCCAATGAACAGCAATGCAACTACTTTGACCGCCTCGGACAGGAGAACCGCGAGAAATTATGCGGAGAGCTCCTCGAGGCAATCGCGAAACAGTAACCGATCCCCCAAATTCTACGACGGGATAGAGCGATGGTGGAGAAGGCATATTGCTGCTTCCGTGCCTCATGTCTCCTGTAGAGACCATTTAGGTTGCAGAGTCTCGATCTTGCAGATATGGCCGATGCTGATGGGAAGGTTCTAGCAAATGAGCGGACCTTCCTGAGCTATCTACGCACTTCTCTCTCTTTCGCCATGCTAGGCATCATTGTTGCACAACTGTTCCGTCTTCAGCATAGCCTTGACCCTTCAAGGACCTTCGGATACTTTGTCTTGGGCAAGCCCCTGGCTGCCATTCTGGAATGTGTGGCAATGATCACGGCACTTATCGGGGCACATCGATTTTGGAGGCAGCAAACGGCGATGCGGAGGGGTACATGCTGGGCTGGTGGATGGGAGATTGTAGCTCTTGGTGTTGGGGCAGCCGTGGTACGTCTGCTATCTGATTACGTGCCTCGTTACTCCAGACCTTTCATCCATGTAGTCGCATGCTAAATGAGGATTCAGGTATGTGTGGGTTTGCTTGCACTGTTAGTTGGCGTAGATGTGAGCAAAGAGCTGTGATCACTAGGTAGTGGCTCGTGTGGTACAGACAGAAATTCCTCTCAACTAACACATGGCATAGCACAAAGAATAAACTCCACACTTCTAGGGGTATAACTGCGTATGGTAGCCGGATGGCAAAGTAGTTGTCGTACTCTCGAACCAGGCTTGGAACTTGCCCCATGTCGTCTGAGGTTTTGCCCAAAGCAGTTTTTGTTTTCTCATCTCCACCGCCAGCTGGAAAATGTAATCCAAGCTTTCACAGAGTGTCTTTGCTTTCACCACATTATCCCCCCAGATATAAATGCCATGCCTCCGCACAAGAACCGCGTATGCATCTGGGTACTTCTTGATCGCTCCCTCCAAGGTATCTTTGAGGTCCTCCTCATGCGCCGTATTCTCGATGATAGGTATCCTCAAACGGTCATAATATCCTAGATTGCCTTGCTTGCCTTTGCCTTTTGGCACGCCTTTGATCTGTTCGATGCATTCAATTTCGAAACAAGCATCCTTCCCCAGATCTCGCTCCACGAGTAGAGTGACAAGGACTGCCCACTGAGAATGGGTGTGAATACAGCATCCAGCACCTTGATCGTAGGCTGCGAGAAAGAGTGGTGTGCAGGCCGAGGGTTTCAGGCTCTATAAAGCAGATGTCAGCTTCCAAGCTCAATGCGGGAACTGGAGGTGTGGATTGAGGTCTGTCCTACAGGTGGTCTTCTGAGATAGTTTCGGGTGTGAAAGTCCATCACGAATATGTCTCTAGGCTGCATCATCTCCTTCTGAACTCCAGAAGGAGCAATGAATATATGGTCACCATGGCGAATGCTCGTACCGCCTCCAGTACCGGTGACCTATGTAGAGAAGTATCAGAGGATCGGACTCGCCCTTGCTCTGGAGATTGGACTCCTACCCAGCCCCAATTATAAAATTTCCGGCATAGCTCGCAGATTAGGTTTGCTGGGTGTTGAGCGCTGTCGGAAATTACGAGTTCGTCTTCCTTGGCGGCGACACTGCTGCTTGCGTCTTCCTCGAAGCTCTCCGCTGCCATGGCAGAGATTATGCTGTAGTCTGGAGCAGCCTGTGTTGATTAGATATCCAAGCAGCTACTTACTAGGCGGGGAGCTCTAAAAAATTTTGGTGGGGCCAAATTCGCGGGGTCAAAAGACCCCCGTGGGGATGATGTCACGTTTGGTAGAGTTTGCCGTCCCACGGTGGTCTCATAATCCAAACACTTCAATGTGAGACGTGAGACGATTCTCGGCTCTGGCTAGAGAACGGCAGACACTTTAGCAGTCATTTCAAGACGTCAATCGTATTCATTGTCGTTTCAAACTGCTTTCTATTATTACTGTAAAGCTAAAGAGACGAGGATAGACACTCTTTCCAGTTGAAGAAATATTCAAGTCAACAAGGTTCGAGTTCCTAGATAACTTACAATTGGAAGAGGAATCTCATCGAGAACGGCTATGTAGCCGTGATCGGGTGAGAATCGACAATGCTAAATTGGATTAAGTATTTCCGTACTTCTTTTTCAATTTTCATCCCGTCTAGAATATCCCATCTGACATTCCTCAATACAGCCTCAGAGCTACCCGTGATGATATTCGCATTCTGTTTTACACGTCGTAATCCCACAATGCTACTTCAAATGCACGAATCAGATGCTTGTCAACCGTCTCTCCTCGAATCTATCAATCAGAAGCCATTGCAAAACCTTGGGATGATCTCTTGCCACTGCCACTGCACTCAAGATACGCGATTTCTTCTGGTAAGCGACGTCAGCACCAGCATTGACGAGCAATCGAACGGCTTCTAGTCGCCCTGCCCCTGCAGCACACATGAGTGCAGTGCCCTCCGGTCCTCCTTCCGCGTCAACATTTGCTCCTGCATCCAGAAGAGCCTGGAGGACCGAAATCTGGTTTCTCGCCGTGGCTAAATATAACAGAGATACGTCATATGTTGGTTTGTGGTTGATGATTTGTAGAGCTCCGCAAGCCTTGAGCTTTCGTAGTACTGCCTTAAGCAGCGGCAAGCAGAGCTCAGGCCCTCTCAGAAATTCATGGAGGACGTTTCCATGGATAGGAGAACAGCAGGAGATATCAGTACCACAATTGAGAAGAAATGTTCGTATTGCAGGCTCTCGAGATGCGAAACCTAACAAGCAAACGTCGTTACCTTTGCTGTCTACGGTGTCAAGGGCTAACCCACACCACCATAGATATGCAGCGACTTGTGCGTGGCCACCTGTGGCAGCTATATGTGATGCTTGTTGCCCATATGTGTCATATAGTCTCAAATTCGCGCCGCAATTTGCAAGCAATTCCACGTGGTCGTAGTATCCGAGCGAGGCAGCCACCATAACTGACGTCCACATCCAATGGTCTTGTGCGTTGATAAATGCACCCCTTGACACTAGTTGTGTGGTGGCGGCGAGCTTCCCACCACGAACAGCAGAATGTAATGGAGTACTTCCCTCATAATCGGTATTGTTCACGCGAGCGCCATGTTCAAGCAGGATTATTGCCGCTCTCGCATTGCCGGCATGACTTACAAGATGCAGGGCTGTCGCTCCCCTTCCTGCCCCACGAGAAGGCACGCTGTGTGATCTAAAAAGACCTCTTTCTGTTCGAATGTCAACAGGGTAGGGCTCGACCATGGCAATCGATCCGGTGAGCAAGACATTCAAAATTTCAAACTGGCTATGCAAGGCTGTAACATGAAGGAGGGGTATCGGGTGGCCATAGTCTAGCGCAGTAGGCTCTTGCCTGATTATTTGATTGAACAGTTCCAGCTTTCCGTGGCAGACACAGTAGTGCAGTGCTGACCACCCGGGGTTACTCAACGATTCGCAACTTTTTCCCCCAGCGCTCCCGCCGTTCTCTAGCAAGATTGAAGCAATGTCCCACTGTCTGCAGGCCAAGGCAAAGAGCACTGGACTACACCCGAAACAGTCTGTAAATCCCTGGGTGAGATCCATGTCCTTGGATAATTTTCGGCACCAGTCGAGTTCTCCTAACTTGATGGCTTTTTGTAAAACGGTTCGCAGGTGCTCTTGAGTTTTTTGACCTACCCCGAATCGTCAGTAGCCTGGTCTATGTCAGGTAGTATCGCTTCACCTGTCTCTCCAAGATGAGCCTTCAGTATCTCAACAATCTCAGTCTTCTCATGACTTCTGGCAACTTGGATCGCGTTAATAGCCGAATCGAGGAGATTATTCAACGCGACTCCGCTCTGTAGGAACAGCTGCACCACCTCAGTGTAACCTCCTCGCGCCGCTAATTGAAGAGCAGTCCATTGACCAGTCTCATCCAAGACCGTCATGTTCACGTCTGCGCCTGATCGGATCAACTGAGACACAGCTTCTGCATTGCCACAGTTGGCTGCAACATGTAGAGGCGTACGGCCTCTGCTAGAGAGACTATCAATCTCACAGCGTGGTCTAGTCTCCAGAAGGTAGGCCAGGCAATCCTGGTTACCAAGGCTGACTGCTACATGCCATATTGTTGCCTCATCGGAATGATTAGATGATTTGAAAAAGGTTGCTCTTGCAGTCCAGTTAACGTGTGAGTCCTCAAGAAACCTCAAGATTGCGACATGATTGCAACTACAGGCATAGTAAGCAGCGTTGCAGCCGCTGATATCTGCCGAACTGGTGTCGGCTCCCTTTTCGATGAGAAACTTGACACAGTCTAGTTGTCCTTTAGCTGAGCCTATCAGCAGGGGAGTTCTGTGCTTGACATCTTGGGCGTTGATGTCAGCACCTTCATCAAGAAGTACCCTGCATACGTCGATGTGACCGTTAGCGACAGCGCTCATCAGGGGAGTCTCCATTGAGGCATTTCTAAGACCATGAGTTATTTTCAACCCAGCTCTTTTTCTGAAAAGGCGTTGGACGACATCGACCCTACCCCATCGACACGCACTGTGGAGTAGCGTTTCACCTGAAGGATACACCCTCAGTTCCTGAGCCTCCAACACAGAATAAGCATATATTGAAGCGATATTCCTGTCTCTCAAGAACTCATCTTGACTTATGTCGTCGCAGATTATATCCAGAACCTCGAACCAATGCTCCTTGTCATGATCAGGTTCTAGCGTTCGCGAGAGAAGCTCTACCAGCTTTGGAAAGTGAGATTGCCTGCATGAATCATCTTTGATCATATGGAGAACTACACTCCACGCGGGTCGTGATAGACCAAGAACTTCCGAAAGGGGGCTCGAACCGTCAATATCTTGTTCAGCTGGACTGTGCCCGCGATCCATCAGCATTCGTACTGTTTCTACAAAGCTGCCGAATATATACTGAGATTCGTTCTGGAAGATTCCGTCAACCGCATAGTGGAGAACACTGCGTCCACGATTGTCATAATTGTGCGTGTTACTGGAGAGAGTGAGAAGATAATCGAGTGCCATATGTTGCCCTCCCTCAGCAGCTGAGTGAAGAGGTAGCATTCCGCCTCTTGACCGACACTGTGTCAGCTGCTCTAGACCCTTGGGACGTGTGGTGAGGAACTGAATTAGATCGAGATATCCTTCCGCTGCTGCAATGTGAAATACGGTCAAGCCCCATATATCCTCACGACGGAGATCGCCACCGGCATTCAGAAGTCGTATAAAACATTCCTTGGCACCATGTAGGCTACTAACATGGAGGGCGGACATATGATTAGAAGGATCGACTTGGTTAGGATCAGCACCCTTGTCCAGAAGCACTTGAATAACATCGACGTGATTTAAAGAAGCTGCTACGAACAACAGTGGTCTCTCTTGGCCATCTCTAACGAGATCTAGGTCGGATTTTGAGACTTGATTTAGAAGTCCGCGGAGGATATCAGCCTGACCATGCCTTACCACGGATATCAAGGTTCGATGAAAGCTCGCAGTGTCGTGAGTAGTATCTGGAGAACGGGGCTTGTTTCGAGCATGGCTATGCGTTGCTACTAATTGACTGAGGGCTTTTTTGCCAGGACTATCCAGCTTTTC
Source organism: Viridothelium virens (assembly GCA_010094025.1). Taxonomy (NCBI): domain Eukaryota; kingdom Fungi; phylum Ascomycota; class Dothideomycetes; order Trypetheliales; family Trypetheliaceae; genus Viridothelium; species Viridothelium virens. The sequence continues at coordinate 147,948 of ML991794.1, forward strand.
CTTGTCGATAGCTCGAATGAACTGCGTGATCAAATTACGCGGCTCCGAGCCAAGAGTCCATAGATCTGGGAATTCTGCGGGTGCATCCATGATTGATTGAAGATCTCCAGTAGACGGGCGTGCACCTGCTCGACAGACATCAGGTAGTAATACTGGTGCCAGCCGCATACATAATTGTATGACCGTCCAGGGAATATGCTTATTAAGAAAAGACCGCCACTGTCGATTGGGGTCTGCACCAGCGGCTAGCAATACTCGTGCAGCACGATAGTGGTTTTGCGAAATGCAATTGGCTTTTTCCTTCCATTTTGAGGGGACGCAAAATACGAGATCTCCGAGGATGGCGCAATGTAGAGGTGTTCCGAGGCTACTCAAATGATTCGGATCAGAGTTTTCCGAAATCAGTACCGAACACCCAGCCGAATCGCCTCTTTGTGCAGCGAAGTGTAGAGGATGGGTCGTTATTATGTTTTGGGTCCATGTTCTCAAGTCGTTGTTCGAGAGCTTTAGCTGCTCAAACCTGCCAATCTGCATTACGCAATACTCTTGAGCCCAAGCCAAAAACGTCATTGGTCGCGCCTTATCGAGCAGTGTACGCATTCCAGCTGCCACTGAATCATGTTCTTCCGTACTTCTATACTTTAACAGGCTGTTGTCTGTCATTATTCGACCGCGGAGGGGATATTTACTGTACTTCCTCTTCAATTCGTCCCAACTGTCCGCTAAAGGGCCATTAAAGTCTTCTAAGCAGAGATATCGAAGTAAACTTCGTTGGATAGACACTGCATTTTCGCTTAAGTCAAGCCGATAAGCCGCAAAATGAGGATGCTTAACAGGATCGATTTGCGTAAGAAACTCCTAAGGGCCAGCATTAGCAAAAGTTATAATACGAAACGCTAAATTAGATAGTGGATAGAGGGCATCTAAAAGCTCTATCGAATACAGGGACGATTTGTGCATGCAATCACCACATGGGTAAGCAGGGAATATCCTTCTGATCAAGACGGGTGAGCATTGAAGATGAATTGAGTATATTGTGGGTACGTGTGCAGCGAGGAAACGTTGAGTGCTTGGTGCAATGTGAAAGAGCATTTTGACTGTACCGCGAGCAATTGCGGCCCAAAACACGTGAAGTCATCAAGACAACTAGACATTAAGAATGCTCATCTTTGAAATAAGCTTTGACGGCATTGTCATCACTTGAACTGTGTTAAGGAGACTCTAGAAAATTCAATGAATTGTCATGCGTAAGTGAACACAACACCAAATACAGCTACTCGAAACGCAAACAGTCGTGGTGATAGACCGGAGTGTGCGTATTCTGGAAAGTTCGTACCTGAACAGTGAAGTGAGTAGATTCTATAAAATCATTACTTGGATTTTGCCGGAGCAGGCTGCTGCATAGGCACAATATTTCTTCTTCATCAGGTACTGACCCTGGATCGATCCGCTTAGTATCGTCGTCGAAGGAAATAGCCTCACATAGCGCTTTGGTGGGGAGTGGATCAATTCCAGGCCAAGCGAAAGTCCAACGGAGAGCTTTCTGAACGATCCTTTGACTGTAGATATTTTTTCTATTTATTCTTTCAAGAATGCGCTCATAGGTCTCAAACAGAGTCGGAGGCAAAGACTGTAGCGCGGTACGGCGACTTGCATCGGTAGGGAGCTCACAGAGGAAGTCCATCTGACAAGCTACCCAGCGAAACATACCCTGTGCCCCATGCATAAGCTTTTGAGCGATGACTTCTTTTAGAGACGCGTCCCTCAATCGTAGCTTCTTGTTTGCGATTCGTTGCTCGAGCTCCGCAGCGACGTATAGCCGAATATCGCTACTTCTGGCCGCAATAGACATTTTTCCAAAATCAATCACTCGCTGGCGAATTTCTAGCTCGTCACGACTGAGGAGTAGTACTTTGACGACCGAGGAGCTTTCTCGAAGCTGACGTAGCATCTGAACGACCAAGCTCTGATTGTCGCCGCACTCATCAGCTCCATCGACAATGACCAAGCAACTAGCGAAGAACCGGCTAGCTTGAACGAAAAGATCTTCAAGCTCATGCACGCCGGGGAGAAACCATTGCCTTCCACGAGACGTACTGTCTCGAAAATGCTTCTCGATCACTTGGAAACTCGACTCATTTTGCAGTACCAGTTGGCGCAATAGAGAAGCTAGGACATTGGCGGGGACCTGCGAGTCGAGGGTCTTATAGTCACAGAAAAAGTAGACGACTGCATTCTCCGAGGATTCAGTAGCAGCTTGAGTAATTGCGTACTCGATGGCAGATGCGGCGAGAATACTCTTGCCCACACCAGGCTGGCCATATAACCATAATCCCGTGTTTGGTGAAGTGACCCATGTTTGGAACTCTTCGCTCTCGGTAAGCCAGATACCCATACCAGGATGTCTCAGCCTCAAATTCGTTTCATAATTCGCTCTGGGTACGATCTGGCTGAAGTGGTTGAGTATTTTTTCTCGGTCCTTGTCAATGACTATCCTTGTCTCTGCCTCAAATTGGTGCTTAAGGTGGCCCAGAATCTTGCTCACTCCGTCTTGCACGGCATGGATTCTACCTTGCACAGTGCCCAATCCTCCTATTGCAGCTAGTATCGCTTTCGTATTATTTGCTGCCAAGGCAACACTCAAAGTCGTCTTTTGTCGTTCAACAGCCTGTACAAGCTCCTTGGTGTCAGCAGACGATAGAGGCCATTTCCAGCGAGAGGCCGGCGTTGCGTATTTGTCGAGTTCAGCCTTGATCTTTTCCAGAACTTTATGAGAAGCATGGAGGTAAGGGAGTCGTATGGGTTGGAATCCAGGTTCATGGGCTAGTTCTTCGGCAACAAGCTTAAAACTTTGTAGTAGACCGTAAAACGTTGAGGTCTCTACGATGAGCCTATTGACCTCTTCTCGAGCACCTCGAACACCGTCGGCGTATTTATATAGCCTTCGTACAACAGCGTCAGCGAGGCCGATTAAGCCTGCAACACTTGCTACGAGCGATAGACCATCAGCCATAAGAGCCAACACGGTAGGGTGGTCGGATTGGAAACGCTGAAAATGCGGAGATCAAATAGGTTCGTACTCAGGCGCCCACGACCTTTAGGCTCTAACCACACACCTGGATTCTGCACCTCGAATGTATGTTGGAGCTTGATTATGCACTATAGCATGCACGTACGTGCGGCAAGGCAGAACAATTTCCATATTTTGATGGACAATCGGTCGGTTGGTAAATGAGGCCAGGCTGAAATATGCACCTAAATACCCGGCCTTGCTTTCAACCCTGTAGGTCACATGTTGCTGTACAGCTTGTCCAGAGTATCCTAATGTGCCTCTTCGAGAGATTGTACAGTCCCTCGAGCGCCGCAGCAAGAAGGCATTCCAGTAAAAATCGAACTCACCCCTGGCATTGAGAAGACGTTCCTATGAATGGCAGAATCAGCACGAGTCCCGGAAGGAACAGCCTTTTGCCTTCAAGGAGAGAATGTTAAGGATCGATCAGACACCAGAGTCATAAGCACCGACAGCGAGGCATTTGACGATACCAAGATGTCACTAATACGGCTCTTCCTATGTAAAGATTAAAGTGGTGGAGACATCTCATCATGTGTTCTGGAATGTAAGCATCGGGACGAATTGAAAAGCAGACACACCTATACTTGACAGGCACGGTTCTCTGAGACCTCGATGGTCTTGCCAGAGTTGTTGGACCACACGAAGAGATCATATTTTTTGAAAGCCTGAGAAGCTGATTTTCCGGTTTGGTGAACGGTTGCGCCTCCGATTACCATGGAAGTTGTTAGAGTAGCTCGTCGGCTTGTGGCAGAACTTTGTACCGAGTAGAGCACCAAGTACGGACGGAATCAACTCAAAGCTACACGCGTCAATGCCTCATTCTTCATGAATGCACATAGGTGGAGACTTCAGGCATTACTGCCTCAAGCCTCTCCGCTCGTTTCGAGATGGTGTTCTCGCTATGAAGGCTGTCGAGTGGCCGCGCTGAGACCTTCTACACAACTTCAATGGCAGACACGGAGCTTCAAAGTGTATCCGAGTCTGAACAAGAAACGCGATAAAGCTACTCGGGAAGAGGGCCGACCTAAGGGCGAGATTGCTGGTACCGAAGACCCGTATGATTTTGCTGTTCTGAATAGAGGCATTGAGGAATCGATGTCACAGTTGACTGCAGATCTCGACAAGCTGCGCCCTGGAGGACGGTTTAATCCAGAAATCCTTGAAGCGGTGACCGTGGCACTGGGCAAAGGCAACAGCGGACATAAGCAGAAACTGGGCAGTCTCGCGCAAATAGTGCCTAAAGGGAGGACTTTGACGGTTTTTGTGGAGGACCAAGATGTGCGTCGTTTAAAGGCAGAGCCCGCCTTGGACAGCCAATATACTTTGCACTTGCTGACTTGAATCTATGTAGCATGTGAAATCAATAACCTCCGCTATTCTTGCGTCGAACCTCAATCTCACACCGCAGCCTGCATCCGACAATCCGAGCAACCTTATCATCAACCTCCCGCCTACAACGAAAGAATCACGAGACCAAGCTGTCGCAACGGCACAGAAGGCGGCAGATGTGGCTAATAATAAGATAAGGAATGCGAGGCAAGCGCAACACAAAAAGCTCCGGCAAATGCAGTTGGATAAGAAGGCCAGACCGGATGACCTGAAGAAAGCTGGAGACAAGATGGAGAAAGCTGTTGCGGAGGCAACCTCAAAGGTCAAGACGGAGGTGGACAAGAAGAAGAAAGTGCTGTCTAGCGCTTGAAAAGTTTGAAAAGAAAGTCGTTCATCCCAAATGATCTAGCGCTCCAGCTACGACATAAGCCTGGCGCAGGCGGCGTCTTCGTGTACTGAAGTCAAAGTCTGGATGAATCCAAGGATAGTCATGAGACATTCTTCTCCAACCAATCCTCCCACTGTTCCTTTGTAAAGCTGCTCGAAATGCTGTTTTCGACAAGGCCCTATGATTCAATCAGCTCGAGCACTGGCAAGATCGGGCGTCTTTCGAAACTCACATTAAACAATACAGTTGGCGTCACATGGATCCCCACTAGGCGGTTCGCCTACAACTCTTGTCAGTACGATTCTTCGATTCACCAACTCCTAGTTCGGGCCTTCCGAGGCGTTCGGCTCCACTCACCTTAACGATAGGCTTCAAATCATTCGTCACCCCATTCCCACTATTCAGCGATCCATCCTCCCCTGGCTTATCACTGATCTTCAACAGCTCAAATATCTTTCCTTCATCTACTCCTTGGACGCTCCCTGCCAGCTTCGCTAAACGCTCATATATTTTGTTCCTGGTCTCATTCACAACGCTGACATCGAAATAATCCTTCTGGTGCTCAAATAGCTTCTCGCTAAACGCCCAGAATGATCCAGGTGCAACTTTTTGCACGGCGAGCGCGGCTTCGTGAACAAGTGTAGAAGATGGGTGCCAGGGTTGAATTTGTGGGCGAAAGATGATGGTCAAGTTAGGAGAGACACGTTTGTACGTGGTGGTGGGAAGGACGGTAGTGTAGAGCGTTTTGAACATCTTGGCGGAGAATGGACAGACGTAGTCAAGGACTGGAAGGCAAACCAATCAGCCATTGTCTCCTAAGGTCTGGGTTGGTGGAACCAGCGCGATGAAGGTAACCAAAATGACATACAAAATTCCAGTGTATGGACAGTCTGTTTGGAGCCTTCGGGACCCAGCCTGAGTCCAGCATATTTGGGAGCGAGTGCCATGATTTGTTGATTGACTGAAACTGATTGAAAATTCTTAGGAGAGGAAGATATGTGGCGTCCGCGCGAAGCTCGAATATATGGAGGGGTTGGCAAAGCTTTGGAGAAAGCAGATTGGCGAAGTATTATGACGTCCGGTGGGGTACTAATTAGAGTACCTTGCCATGCTTACCACGCCGTGCAGGCTTACCACGCTTCCTCTTCCATGATTTTGCAACCACCACACTAGGTACTGTACTATACTCCTTACTTCCACTTTGTCAGCCTTATCAATCAAATGTGTGTTATGCACGCACTGCTTGCCCTGCCACTTGCGCTTTATGATCCTTGGAAGACTTTCTCTCATCTCATACTTGTCGTCCCTGAAAAATAAAAGGGCCGCCTTCCATACTTCCTTTAAACAGTGCCCGATACCACGAAGTAGGATTGTCAAGAGCTTTCCTTTAGGGGTTCTCCATGCCAGAGTCCAAAATCCTTCAAAGCGTCTTGGTTGTTCCGGGTGTCCTGGAAGTTCCCACCCTTCTGATTCTTCCGACCCTTCTGGATGCTCTGAATTCTCTGACGACATTGGGACAAAATCGGTCGCTGATCCATAATATAAGGCATACTACCGAACAGATCCAAAACCATGCTTTGATAGCATTTGCGGTGAAGAATTGTCTAGTAAAACATGATCTGTGGCGCTGAAAAGATGTATGGTTCAAACAAGATGCACCTGCCCTACTATCTCAAACTGCCTCCGTGGTTTGGTTTGCGAACTGAAGGAGCTAGGCGACTGTCAGCAAAAACTGCAATTGCGTTGGAGCGACACGGAAGGAAAACGGCAGCGCTACTTCCCCAAACAATGTAAACAGAGATCGTGCATAAGGATCCTCTCATTCAAAGCTTACTCTTCCTCTTCCTTCTCCTTCTCCTTCATTTCCTTCTCATCAATCACTATTCCTTCAAGTCCTTGTTAACTCTCTACACTCCTTACGAGACTATTCTATTGACTGCTACGACCCCACCCTCAATCCTGAAATGCATTTTCTCAACATGAAATTCCACCGTCTTTCCGTCCTCTCTGCTCTCACTGCTCTCACTCCTCTCACCTTTACCAATGCCGAGCCACGTCCACAAGGTCCTGTACCGTTTGGTAGCACGCCTTCATCCTACAACCAGACTGGCCCTGGGAACAGCACCTCCAATTCTACATATCTCCAGATCCCGGCTGTGGTCACTGACTCAGACGGCAACTCGCAATTTCAGTGCTGGCAGCTCAACAGCCCTTTTACGTCTACACCATTCGGCAGCAATGGATCTCAGCTCGGCTTTGGAGATGTCTCCGGGGCGTCGATTACGGTACAGCCGCCTGACAGCAATACGGGCGTGCATACGACCTCAATGCCTGCGTACGTCTCTTCCAGGCTTTCCTTCTTCCATCTATCCTTGTCTTCGTCGCTTCTTAGCTCTTTCATATCGTATCTTCGCTCCTCCCGCACTCCCAATCTCATGCCTCAGAACTCTCCTCCTCTCCCTCGTCTCCAAACCCCCAACTTTCAACCTCTACTTCTTTACAAATTCCCACCTCATTGCACATCAGCTAACGTTATCACTATATAGACTACTCCATGTCCTCTCAGGCCTCCTCAGTATCACTCTTCCTAACAACTCCACTTCCACCGCCTGGGTACTCGGCGGCGTCTCCGGCTCGCTGATTTTAGCCGACACGACCGGCTCAGGCCATAACACTTCGCATCCAAGCGATGAGAGTACAGTCATCATCACGATGCCGTTTGCAGGTGCTGTTATTCCGGCACATACAATCGTCGGATACGATGTGTGCAGCACGAATCTAGGGGCATTAGGGCAGGCCACGTGAAAGGGGAACAGAGTAGGTATGCGAGTAAGGCAATGAGCTGGTAGGGTACCGGTGAAATAGAACCCTACGGAAATGGGTTTTTCGAGGGGTCACTCCTGTATCTGAGTATGCTAGGCTAAGCAATGTCTTCTATTGATCCATGCATACGTGTCCAGCTAGGCTCATAGCGATCCCGAGACCCGAGTTCTCCTTAACTGTACAATGAACCCGCTCGTTCTCAGCAACTAAGTTGTCCGGATATCATTGCATAAATAGCAACAGATGCAGCTCTCAGTGCAGTGCAACAGCAGAATCACTTTCGACTGACGAGGTAGGAACGGTGACAACATGTGACCCTAGAGCTCTCCGCAGCGACTCTTGGAGCATGGCAACATTTACTCTCTGCCCACCCCGGCGAAGCAACGTCTCGATTCGGCAACACCATGCATGAAGTCGGTCATCTGGAATGCTCTCCATGAGCACGTTTTGTGGGTCCACATCTGTGGGAGGGAAAGTCCAGGGCAATCTATCATACGTATCACCGTGGCGTAGCCAGCGTAGCCGCTCAGGCGTAATCACGGCCGCCACATTTCTCCTCAAAGAAAGATTTTGCGTTCGTGCATCATCAGGAACACGCTCGAGCGCGAGCTGCGAAGCCCTAGTGCAATGGATTGCACGCGGTGCGATGTCCATGGCGTTTGGATCGTGAAGCCGATCGTCCAGGTATGGACTCGATGGTATCTCTGCTTGCTGCACTTGTGATGGCCGATTGGCTTCGTTGGGGATTTCCTGAAGAGCAGAGCTACACTGGCTAATCTGCCGCTGAGTCCCTTGACTTCCGCACATTGTACTCATATGAGAGTGCTCGATCGGAGTAACATTGTCGATGTCCATGAGTGGCGAGGATGACGTACGACGATCGCCTCGCGGTACCATATACTCTTCGATACGTTTATTTTTAGCAGGTCCTTCCAGTATCATGGCTTCATCTCCTTTCGGTACTAGGACTTTAGCCGCATCCTGTATCTGCTGATGCCAGTTTCTACCAGATTTTGGTGAACCAGCCTGTTGAGTCGATGCTCTGTTGGAGACTCGTTTGCTTCGATCGACATTGAATGAGACTGGAGAGACAAATGGTTTATTGATATTCGCTGGAGGTGCGTTTTGACGACGGGGCCTTCGCTGAGAGGGTGGGGTGATGTCGGGAATCATGCCAAGAGGAGTACCCTCCGGACACTGTGGAGGAGTATAGTTGACTGGCTGGGGTCCTCGGGTAGGTTGCGGCGAAATACGTTCGGCTTCGTCCGTTGCTGGTCGCATGGAAGAGTAAGGAAAGATTCCCATTTGTTCCAAAGACGGTTCCGAGCCAGACGTCCTTGGAGGTGACGAAGATGCTTGTGGAGTTGGCAGGTACGGAATCTTGTCGAATGGATTTGTCGCCCTAACAGGAGCTCTGGACCTTGGCTGCGTTGATCCCGGCTGCAAGCTTCTCACATCGCTTTCGAGAGTCACGCTCTTGTTATTGGGTGTCGTTGCATCGACTGGTTTACGGAGGGGTGCATTCATTTTCGCGATTACCCACGGGTTCGATATGGTAACATCTTGAGATTCCTGATCTTGCTCTTCATCTATTCGAGTTCCGTTTTGGTCCTGCAGTCTGCTTGCAGGAAAGTGTGGTTCATCTTCGTCATCTAGCTCAATGTCGCTATGCATATTCGATCGAACACTGTCGCGTCGTCTATACGTAGGCTGAGTGTCTTCGTCAATGAGATCTTCGGGCACCATCTCCAATTCATCTGATGATATAGCTTTCATAGCTTCGGCTAAATGGTACTCCTCAGGGTTTTCTCCAGTCTTCATCTTATATGCTTCTTCGATCAATCCGGTCCAACCCTCCACCAATACTGTCTTATCCACGAACACGACGTCGTCTTTTCCAGGCTCAACATTCACGTCGTAGCTTCCAAGCGGACATGTCAAATTCAACAGCAGCACTGGGTTCTTTCCTCCCTCAACGCCCACCTTCTTCATCCTCTCTTTCCACAATCCCACCATCTTTCTCGCCGTTCCCCTCTTCTCGTTCAAAATCCTGCCATCCACGCTTACAAACTGTCCCACACCACTTATTTTCTCCCGATCGGCATCCGCCTTTGGCAACAATGCCTTGAAGCAGTACCCTTCGTGCTCCTTCGAAAACCATTCACATATTCCCAGACATGCTCTCCCGACTACCTTCCTAGCCGCCTGCTCGACTCCATCTCCCGCTCTCGGAGCATAAACCCAATCTCCCTTCACATCGCCACTCTTCGCACCCACGCCTTTCACCTTCATCGCAAACCTCACCTCCGGCCTCGCCAAAGCATATCCCTCCACCAACCTCCTCAACTCCCCAACCCACCTCCCTGCCTCCCTCTCCAACCCCTTCCTTCTCACCGGCCACCCAACAAACAACCCCGAAACCAGCACACTCGTCCCCACCGGCGCACTCATCCTCTCCAGCTCGCCTATACCCCCTCCCCTCATCAACCGCATGCCCACCGCCGTAGCTTCCCCTTCCACCCTCGTCACCACGCGCACCTCGTCCGCGACTTCAGCGATGGCCGCGAGCGCCTCGCCTCGGAACCCGAGACTCTGTCCGCCGAGAAGGCGCAGCTCGTCGAAGGAGGCGAGTTTCGAGGTGTGTGAGCGTCGGCCGAGGAGCGGGCGGGAGGAGGGCGGGATGCCGGTGCCGTTGTCGCGGAGGGTGAGGAATGGTGGACTGGAGCTCAGTATGGACGACGGTGGTGACCGGGAGGATGAGGGCGAGGAAGAAGGGAGTATAGACGAGGAAGAGGAAGTGGGAGCGGAAAGGAGCGAAGAAGGACAGAGGATGAGAGAGATGGAGGTTGCGCGGGCGTCGAGGGCGTTGTCGAGGATTTCTTTGGCGACGGCTAGCGGAGAGGAGATGAGAGTTGTCGCAAGGAGAGGGGAGGCTGTTGAAGGTGGGAGGGCGCGGATTGACATCTTAAGCAGCCTGCTTGAAATTCTGTGGTCGGCCCAAATGAGCTGGTCAAGGAGAGGTGCGTATGAGACGCGAACAAGTCGAAGACAAAAAGTCGTACGTAGGTAGAAAAAAAAGTGAACCGAACGCGAAGTTTTGAACGAGGAAAGAGCGCATTACCTTTTCGCGAATTCGTCGCCAAGGCACGTGAACACCATATCAGGTCCCGTCGGCTTGATTTTAGTCTCAAATACTGTCATTGTGTTGCACAAAGCTACATACACAGAAAGAGGAAAATATCGGTGGAGTTGTGAGTCGCTGACTGAAATGGTAAAATCGTATGACGAAGACCGTCATTAAAGGAGAACCGCCATGCATTCGTGGCATCGTCCTAAGACAAGAGGCCAATTAGGAAACCCACTCATTGCTCCATCAACCCAGAGAGAGAAAAGAGGAAAAAGAAAGCCAACTCTATACATTCTCCACCCAAATTGAAGTCCATTCTCCGATGACGAACAACACCACGTTCAGTTGTCCGTGAAAGCACCATCAACTTTTTCATAACTCACCCCAGCAGCCGATCACATTCTCCATTGCTGATATCATCCTTCAGCCATTTCCGTGTCATCGCCAGAGGTCAAGTTGGCATCAGCTTTCCACTGGCGGTACTCCTCATTGTACCCATCCACCTGCTCCTTGCTGAGTCCTTTCATCCACGCATTGTTCATAATGAGCTTCTCCTTCACATCCTCCACCGCCTTCTCCGCGTCGCCAGTCTCGCCATCGCCATCCTCTCCCTCGGCACGTCCTGCACCGTCAATGTCCCCGGACATGCCCTTGTTCCCACTGTTGACACCGTCAGTCTCGGTAGTAGGATGAATGACAGGCCGCCGAGCGAAGGCGTGAGGGTGATACAGCATGTCTTCAGAGTTTGGCGCGAAGAGTGGCGTGTAAGTGCGAGTGCAGATGCGCATTTCCAACTTCTCCTTGGATTTGATGTTGGTGAAGCGCTGAGAAGCCTCGGCTTGTGCAACAGTCGCTGCATTAGGGCTCTTGTCGGCGTCTTCTATCATGTTCTCACCATTGATCATGTTCGTATCAACACCATCAGAGGCATCGGGCAAATTCTTGCGTAAGACAGCGGTGTGCGTGAGGTGCACTGGCACACCTTCAGTGGGCTCGATGTTCGTGTAAGAGGAGATATAGTATGTCCAGCGGTTGGCAGCAGACATGGTGTCGATGTTGAATGTCGCGTCGTCCTTCTTGAAGATTTGTATCTGTGTACGCATCTCTACCTGGTCCTGTACGAAATTAACGTCAGCAGCGGTTCTGTGATACCAATCTTCTTCGTGCCACAATAGATTCATGCACAGCATCGTCAGTCTCACTAGTGCGCACAGCACACAATGATTAGGACAAAATGGGTTCGGTCTGGGGGATGCGGTTGGATGATGGAAGGGCAAGGTGCAGTGGTGCGGGAGAGAATAATGAAATCCAACTTACAAAATTGAATCGGTAAATGTCACCCTCCTTGCAGTACTTCTCCACTTGTTTGCGATAGTTCAGCTCATCTTGATGAGTTGTTTGTTCATGTACACGATCCTTCTTGAAAAGTTGGATAATGTCCCAGCTCTTGTCCTTTCCATCGTTTGCCATGATCGAGATTGCGAATCTGGTCAAAGAACTAAGGAGCTTCTCCAGCTGATGGAGCAGGTATCCGCACTGTAGATAGTAACGGCGAAGGGTTTCCTCAACTTGACTTGGTTCGATCTCTTGCTGGACTTGCTCACTCATCATGCGTAACATTTGGCTGTAGTAGTTGCAAGTAGGACCGACTTCGTAGAAGAAATTCGTGGGCAGTTTATCGATCATATTAAGATCTATCGCAGCCTTGGGTCCCATTGCGAGGTCCACTGTATGGTGAACTGCTTGCTCACTGTCTTTGAGTCGCTTTAGACGCTCGTAAAGGGTGAAAAACATCCGGAAGAAGCATAAAATGGAGAGGTTGGCATAGAGGTGATAATTGTCGCGCTTATACGGTTCTTCAGGTCTGAGATTCTGCATGTTGAAGTTGTTTCCGTCAACTGGATGTTCCACCCATTTCTCTGGAGCCAAGTCCTCGACGGGTTCGGTCTTTGGTGCTGGGATGTCCGGAGCACCCGCTGGATCATCATCGGCAGCAGATACGGCTTCAGGGCTGCTGCCCCTGCTTGAAGCAGCGATACTATCTTCCTTGTCACGCCGCGCTGGTCGACCGCTGCGTCCACGTTCCAATAGGCCGCGTCTCAAGTCTTCCTTCTTTCTGTTCGTCTTACGGGATCGCGCAAGGACATCATCTGAAACAGACTGGTCTTCGTCAAGATTATCATCCGCGGCCAAAGACTCGAAACGACCTTGGATGCTTTGCTGGAATTTGCCTTGGTCGAAGCCGAAATACAGGGGCAAGAGTTCCTTGATGAATGAAACGAGGCGGGGAACTTCGGTGGAGTGGTTGTATTCGGCGTAAGTGAGAAGAAGGCTGGAAGTGTCCAGAATGACATCGATATCATTGTGTGTAAACTCGAGTTGGAAGCTGGGAACGTTGCTGTATAGCATTTGGCGGGCACGCTGCTGTTCCTCCCACTTGACAGAGATCTCCTGCTGAAGAGTCTTCATTTGGAATTGTCGCTTATCGCCCTGTCGAGCAGCGAACCACTGATGGTCAAGACTCCTGTAGAACGACTTGCTCGTCTGTTCGCGCCAGATCTTATCCCATTCGCGCTGGATCGGATGTCAGTGGAGAGGTCAGGAAAAGATGTGGACGAAAGTGCATACCTGAGCGGCCTTCCACTCTTCAAGCTTTGCCTGGAGTCGATTGGAGAGAAGAGGTACAACTTCGCTTGGCTCCTCAGCAAGGCCACGGCAAACGACTTCTCCCTTCTCGCGGCCGTACATTTTCTTGATGACTCTCTTGTGGATGGTCCTGCTCTGACCGCCAAGACCCTCGGGTAGTCGCATGTTCTTACGTTCTTGTTCCGTCATATTCCTAAGTTGCTGTGCGTACGGCGTAAGAAGCTGGACTGTGCGGGACAGTGCCTCGATGTTGAAGTCGTAGTCGTGTCGTTCTTCTTCGATGCGGTGAAGTGTTTCTTCGTACTGATTCTTGCGATGTGCAACAAAGCCGGAATCTTCGGAGGCCCAAGTAGGATGAGAAGCCCATTCGTCGTTAAGCACGGCATGACAGAGCTCGTCTCGTCCGCTGCAAACTTTCATCTTCTCCTGTAAGATATCCAAAAGTCTTCGGTCAGCCTTCCATACGAACTGTGGTGCATGCAGAGAACGAAATATTGGTTCAGGGCTTTCAAAACAGAATCCATCAGACGTAACGCCAATGTATCTGTCGTAAGAAGGAGACATGCGATTGGGGCGGAGAGGGTATAGAGTGGGGCGTCTTTTTTTCCGACGATCCTTCGGCTTCTCCGTAGGGACTCTCGCGATGGGGGTCTCCATGATGAGTTCTGCCCATTGTGCACTATCAAGTGCTTCGAAGCTCGCCTTTTTGACTTGTGGGAAGATGGCGTCAGGTTGACAACCACGCACGTTGGATTCTACAACTTTGCGTTCTTCCTCGGCGATCTCTTCAAGGCTTGATTGCAGCCTTTTGCGGGCTTCCTCATTCATGGGCGAGAGAGCGCGTTTGCGCTTTTGTCTCCCCGACACAGGCAGTTTTGCCGCAAGGACCTGAATGGATTCTGCTACCGGAGCTTTGCTCCTGGTGCTAACCAATTTGGATGACAAGTTGGAAAACTTGAGGGATGATGGAGATGGTGCAAATTTGGGGAACGATCGGAATGATGAGGCAAGGTTTTTAGAGGGAAAAGTCCATGAAGGAGGGCACCATGAGATTTTGTACTTTGGCAACTCCAAAATGACAATAGGAAGCTAGCAAACAGCAACTGAAGAGGCTGGGACAATGCGGCAGAAAAAGACAACAATAACATGAATAGAGAAATGATGCAAGACTCACCCTCTTCGGTAACAGCCTGTAACTAGGGGTCAGGCCCCTGCAGTTCGGGAGGCTGGGACGGTCGAGCATCACACGAGGCCTATTTTCCACGACAGTATCTTTATCGTCATATTTCAAGAAAGCCTTGAAGCCGTCCATGAGATCATCACTGCTCCCGATGTAGGCGTAGGCGCGATATACGAGTTCCCCCTTGGATAAAAGGTCTTGAGAGAAGAGGTTGCAGAGCTTGAGGAATTCCGACATGGTGTTTTTATTACCAATGTGCTTCTTCACTCTATCAAAAAGGCCTAATTCGTCCTGTGTTGCAGCATAAGACGTTCCTGGAGCCATTGGCTCTGGCAGAGCGGGGACAAGTGTGGGCGAAACGTTATGCAATTCACGTTGATCGAGAAGTTTTGCGCCGTGTTGATATTTGGTACGCTTTGTAAACATCAAGTCAGCATATTTCTCATATAACAGAGGTCTTGGCATTCCAGGAAGCAGTCCGTGATCACTACGGTAGCGAAAAAAGCGTAGTGATCGACCGGCTTAAATCAAAGAAGGCGAGAATGCGACCCACTGCCAAACTAGCGAGGAGGTTGGTAGGGAGATTGGAGTGACGCAATTCACAGCACATGTGAGTTGCGAACCCTCCAAATCACAATCGTCCGTGCCCTATGTGTCTCACCCCGATGGATCATACAGAAACTGACAATAGGACTAAAGGCGGTGAGCCTGGTTGAAACGAACGTACCTTATTGACACTGCTGGCTGCTCCCGTACCACCTCGAGCTGCAGCTGAAGGACCAGGCTCAGTTGCTACGGCCAGAGCAGAACTGCTCGCGGCAGGCGGTTGCCGCTCAGCCCCGCGCTTGCGTTTGTTGTCCTTATTCGCACTAGGTGTCGGAGCGAAGTTGCCCATCGGTGGCAATTTTGTCTGTTCCACTCGTGGTGTTTGATGCATTTGCGGGGTCTGACTCGTTCCATATATTGGTTCACGCAAGTTGCTCAGCATCGTGACATCTTCAGGCATTACACCTCCAGCGGCTTGTCGAGCTGCTTGCGCACGCGCATGAGCAGCAGATTCAGGGAGAAATTGTTTGAAGTCTTCGAGAAGGTCGGGTGCAGAATTGAAAAGATGAGTCACTTGAGCGTAAACGTCCTGGATTGGTTTGGACTCGCGCTGGTAAGTTTGTAAAATTTCAAGGAATTGCTTGTAGATATCAGGTTGAGAAGCAAAGCGAGTCTAGGTTGCGGTAATTAGTCTAAAATTACGATCACACATGGAAAACACAGGACGTACCTTGATCTTGTTCACGTAGCTAATCGCATGGTTGAACTCCACAGGCCCACGCTTTTCAAGCCCTGCACCTGGTGGACCATCAGGTCCAACACCATTGATATTATGAGGTTGAGGTGTCACGGCCCGTCCAGATGGAGAAAGATGTTGAACTCCTGGCCCGCCCATCGAGGCACCAGCAGCGACCGTAACAGCATTCTGCAGTTGCGATACCCCACGTTGCTCTTGCTGGTGCGCGAGGGTAGCAGAATTGGCTGCTATCTGCTGCTCACGAGTATCTACAGGAGAGGTCTGATTCTGAGTGTGTGGCATAAACAGAGGGCCCATCATGCGACCATTTGGACTCATGCTTATTCCGCCGGGACCAGCTTCGTTCTGCTGCTGCGGCCAGCCGCCACTAGCGCCTCGGGCTCCGGCATCGTATTGTACGTCTCCTGTAACGGAGCTGGACGGAGGTACGGCTCGTGGCGAAAGCGGTCGCGGCGCCGGTAACGATGATACAGTTGTGCCCATCGGAGTAGTGACTCGAATGGAGTTCGGATCGTCGCCCATACCGCATTCAATGCGATATCCAGGAGGTAAAAAGGTATTAAACCCTTGGATCAGATTCGGATTACCGGCAAAGAGGGTCGAGACGCGTTCAATCACTCCCGGCGTATCAATTGCTCCGCTCTTGAAATCCTTCATAATGTCCAGAAACCGATTGTAGACATCCGGGCTATCTACAAACTGGACCTTGACCTGATCTAGGTAGCTAAGGGCATCATTAAGAATTGGTTGCTGCCCTTGACCCACGCTTGCAGCCCCGGACTGGGCACCTGGGCCGGCGGCAAATGGCATGAGAGCTTGTTGTTGACTTTGCGTCATCTGCATACGCTGTGGACCGTCCGTCTGCTGTACCGGGCCACCAGCAAAGATATTACTAGGACCGCTAGGAGCACCGAGGTTTGACGAAGTCTGAGGCACTGGCCCTGGTCCTGGACCCGGACCCGGTGCCGATCCCGGACCTGGTCCAACACTTGCGAGTAGACCATTAGGACCGTGTATGGCTGAGCGAATCTGCGGCGCGACTGCGTGGGGCTGATGCAGAGGTATCGAGCCCGCGTGAGTTTGATGCTGGGGCCCAGCCTCTTGCGGCTGTCGATCACGGGCCTCACGCTCTCGCTGTTCATGCTCGCGTTCATCTTGATACGTCCGATCCCACTCTCGTCGTTGTTCTCTGATTTCCCGCTCGCGCTCAAACTCAGACTGTCCTTGCGAACGACCTTGTACCGCCTCATTGATGTTCGGCAACACATATCCAGGACCTTGTCCTCCTTGTTGTTGCTGAGCAGAATTCTGCGGCCCTGTTGGGCCTTCGGAGGTCGGTGGAGGTGGGCGGCTAGGTATGACAGGTGATGGCTGCGTCAAGCCTTGAAGCGTGGGCAGGTTATGGCCAGATTGCTGGCCACCGGAAGAGAACATGGGAGCTGTTGTGGCTAAGTCAGCGATGCATAGACGCAGCACGCTATCCAAATGAACGTACCTGAAGGTGGTGGAAGCACTGGTCCTGGTCCTGACTGGGGTTGAGGTTGAGTACTCTGACCTGGCGGTGCCGATCTGAGCAGGTGGCAGTCGTTAGCATCGCGCAGCACCAGCAACAAAATAACGAGTAAAAATATATCTTTTGGAGTTAAGAGGGTAGTGACCAACTTACCCAAAGGATGGCATCGGCCTGGGAGCGGCCCCAGGAGGTTGCTCGGGAGTTTGATGAACTCCAGGAGGCTGCGGAGGTGGCCAACCCTCGCGGCTCATTGTCAAGGAGAGCTGATCAAGGACCAAATATCTAGACGAGAGTACAAAGGTTTGTAAACGGTTCCTGACGCGCGAGCTTGTGTGCGTTCAACATTCGAGAAGAAGGTTGGCGAAAGGTAAGTGCTTAGTCCCAGGGCAAAGGCGATTGGTGCGCGCCAAGCTATCGCGTGGTGCAGGCGGGGATGGTCACAAGTCCGCAGCAAAGGTCGTCACGGCAGACGAAGACGAGAGTCTGCCTCATCCACAGAGTCAGCGCAGTCACGAATAGTCGGCTCTGCAGTTCGCAGGTGGGTAAGTTGTAGGTGAAGAAGCACTGAACAGGAGAGTGGTCTCCGGACCTGAAAGATCGTCTCCACAGCAGGTACGTAAGTGGTATGATAATCCGCCCTTGTCCCGGGATGGCTAGTGTGAGCCAAGCTGCCGACCAAGGCAAACACAGGCACCACCGCGCCGGCACGCAAGGAGCCCTGCATCGGCGCCGGGACACCGGCGGTCAGATCACAATTGATTTGATTGGACAATCTTAGATAGCTATGTAAGCGAAATCTGCCAAAATCCACATGATTAAGGTACATTAGGTAGGTATCAGATGACAACAACATCGGAAAGTCAATTGGCTATCTCTGCGAGACAGAAACAAAACGCGTAATTTACAACTTCGTCTGAAGCGCGTCAAGCAACATTAGAGCCGAATAATGTTAGGATGCTAACTTAGTCACACAATTCATCGCTGAGTTTGCGCAACACGGAGCGTCTGTAGCTCACATCAGAGGTATGTTTTCCAAACACTTCAAGTGACTCATTACATGTGAATCGCGGCCGCATCCTCGTGTATGGTATGATACAATGCTTTCCCAATGGTGACAGGTAAAGTCATTCCTAAATGACATTGTGATCTAGCTACTTAGGTCCCAGGATAGAGTCTATGGTATCATCGCTTCAAACTCATGACAAATACACTCACATATCATCATGCTCACGTATCCTCCCGTGCTTTGCATAGCACCCAATATCGCTATCTCGTTTACGAGATGCATTGCATGAAACATCTCAGCCCGCAGCATCCAGATCAATCAAGCCATCCCCGTCAACTCCATCAACCCCATTCGCATGCACATCCCATCCCACCGGCCCTCCATACATCATCCCCACCCCTCTGAAGCCATCAAAGAGTCTCTTCTCAAAGTTCGAATAATCCCCCATCCGTCCTTGTCCCGTCCACCTCACAACCTCCTCCCAGTTCTTCTCCACCTCCCTCTGAATTTCCTCCACGAACCCCCAATACTCCAACTGTGCTCCACTCTCGTCCTCTCTCTCTCCATCCTCCCTCCGCTGCTCCTCCTCCTCCCCATCCCCACCACTCTCTCCCTCCAATCTCAATCTCGTCGCCACCTCCTCATACCTCGCCTGCCTCTCCTCCTCCATCACCGCCACATCCCCCGGCCTTACCATCTGCCCGGGCAACTGCCCCATCAACGCCTCAAACCCCGCCCGCAAACGCTCCTCCGCACGCTCATCTCTTCCCCACCCACTACTCACGCTCCGCTGCGACCGCCGCCTCCCATCCCCCACACGAAACGGCTCGCGCAGACGTCCTCGCTGGAACTCGCGGTCGCGGTCGCGGTGCCTACTGCGCTGCCCGCCACCCGCCCCACGAATCGTCAACTCGCGATCGCCATCCTCCTCGCCATCCGCAGCATACAGATCTGGGTCCGGAGCAGCGGCGTAGGGGTCGTGGTCGGCGGAGCCGGTGGAGCTGAGGGTGGTGCTGCGGGAGCGGGAGTCGTAGCTGTGGTTGTAGGCGTGGCCGGCGACGACGAGGCCCGCGCTACTACCGCCGTTCGAGGCGCGCTGGCTGGCGTCCGGCGCGAGGAGTCCCGCGACGTTTTGCTGTGGCTCGGATTGCGATTTGAAGTGGAAGGAGGTGCGGTTGGCGCTGGGGGGGTGGAGGAGGGAGGAGGAAGAGGAGGACTCGGCGGCGGTGGCACTGCTGATGCTGGCGCTGCTGAAGCTGGGATGGAGGATGCTCGTGCTGGCTTGGTGCTGGTGTTGCTGGAGGCCGTCTTCGTATTCGAAGGGGTTGCCTGAGGTGCTGACGGAGTGCGAGGAGCTGGCCGTAGAGGGGCGTGGGACGAATTCTGGATCGGCGAAATCCAGATCAATCATAGAACCCCGGTTGGGGGAATCGGAACCGCCACCCTGCGGGTAGAGGAAGTCGTCGAAGCTATCCATAGGCTGGGTGGCAGCGTGCTTGAGGGGAGGACGTCTCGGAAATGCGCCAAAGCCATCGTCAGAGTCTTCACTAGTGGAGGGTTCTGGAATCTTAGGTACAGGAGCAGGCATTGTAGGAAAAGTCCAGTCTTGTGTGCGGCGATTGCGGATCTCAGTTGCAGGAGCGCTCATCAAAGGGAATTTCCAGTCCTTGGTGGCGCGTCGGGTCCCTTGGTTGCGTTCGTAATTGTAGTCGCCATCAGAGTCCCGCAAACTTCTACCTCGATTTGCTCGGAGAGTAGGAACATTGGCAAGATCAACGCTGGCAATTCCCGGTCCAATATCAGCTGCATCGAGATCAATCATTGTCGTTCGGTTTTGATCTCGATCGCTGGAAATATTTCGCAACGGTAGATCAGACAGGGGCTGGCTTGTGTCCGAGTCTGAGCCGTAATGATAGGGCTCAGCACTCTGGTTAAATATACGGCCTAGCCCTGCTTCTCCTCTGCGAGCACGCTCCTGTGCCATCGCTCTCTCATAGTTGGCCATATTTCGCCTGCGCCCAACACGAGGGTTGCCTTCCGCGTCTGACTCCTCCAATGTCCTGCTAACTCGTGAACTCGGATGAGGTAGAGCAGGACGTAATCGACTGAGTCTCTTCGAGATCCTTTTGTCAAAGTCTGCAGTTGTGCTGAAGTTCCACTCGTCAACTTGACCATTCTCACTTAAAGACTCAGGTCCAGGAGCACCAAATGGGTTGAGAATCGACGTTCGTTGTCCTCCTTGATGCTCCCATTGCGCATAACGTTCAATAAGCTCGACGAGGCTGCTTGTTGGATATTGCTCTTCCGTTGCGGCCACGAAGGGATGGTCCAGGGTAGCGCTTGCAGAGGGCCGATCCTGAGGTTGTTCTTGTAAACAATAAGATACAAAATCTCGCAGCTCGTCGGAGTATTCGCCATCCTGAAGTCGTGGGGCCTTGTCTAGAACATTGCCCAGCATGTGCGGGTTGATCTTTGCGTTTGGCGGCATTCCGGTTGCCATTTCGTATACTGTGCACCCAAACGCCCAGCAGTCAACCTCCGTCCCGTAGGCAAGTCGGCTTGGCTCATCTTTGTGCATTTCCGGAGCCATCCAAAATGGAGTGCCGATGATTGTAGTTCGTTTCGAGAAGTCACTGTCGAGTACGCCTGAGACTCCAAAGTCGCAAAGTTGAACCTGGCCATCTTCAGTCACGAGGACGTTAGCACATTTAACATCTCTGTGAATAATGCCGGCTTCATGCACGAATCTGAGGGCAACCGCAAGCTCTCGGGCTATGGGAATGATGTAGTTCTCCTCGAGACCAGGCTTCGAATTGGCGCGCATCAGAGTGTGAACGCTTCCTCCTGGACAGTACTCCGCAGTTATCCATAACTGACTATGGAGGGAGAAGGTGTCGAGTACGCCATTGATGTTTTTGGCACCGCTATCTTTGAGTTGCCGCAAAATTGTGATCTCGTTAACGAAGTCCTTGATAGCCTCGTCCTTGTTTTTGAGGTCAAGCTTGTAGTCAGAGCTATCGACATCAATAATCTTGACCGCAACGATTTGCTGGTTACGGCGGTCCTTGCTATACTGAATTAGTGCAAAGTTTTGGGAGTGTGATGTTTTTTTCGGTCATGCCTTTTGAAGACTCGGCCGAAGGACCCTTTGCCGATGAGCTCTAGGAATTCATAAGGAGGGACTTCAACGCCGATTCTGCTTGCTCTCTCCTCTACAGCTTTCTGCATGTCCTTTGCCTCTTCGGCTTGCTTAAGCTTCATCATGCCCCCCGGACCGGGGACTAAGTGAGATCGATCCATGATCGTCTCAAATTGACCACAGCGACAAAGTTCTTACAACAAAGATGGATGCAAAGGTACTTAGGAAGGCTTTTGCAGATCCTCTCGTTCAATGTAGGATCATTCCCATAAGGAGTGTCATGGGAGTCTCCTTTGTCGATGAAGTCGGTTGGTTAAATGATTCGCGGTTTGATATCCGGGGACAAAGCTCCTGAAAAGTCCGACTAGCCTCATACAGCCCTAGCGCGTTTCTTCGACATGACGGCCACTCTGCAGGAGCCGCATCTGACGTCACAAAAAGCAAGATGGCAAACTGGCGCGCCGAAAACCAAGATTCATTTTCGCATCTAAATCTAGACCTCCACCCCTCCCGCGCTTTCATCATTCACCTTTCAGCTCTTTCAGCCCTTTCAGCATCGATTATCTGGTCATTCGGAATCAATTCACACTGTGAACGGTCTATCTGCCATCAGGCTCGTTACTCGGGACCATAGCGCACGGGCCAGTCATGCCTGAGCAGAACTGGCTCAACCGCCAAGTCCAGAACGGCGTCGCCGGCGTGGGCAGATTCGCCGGTAATGCAGTCAACACAGTCGGCAACGGTGTCTCCAACGCTGGCAAAGGCGTTGGAAACAGGTATGTCTCGGATTTTTTTTTTTTTTTTTTTTGAACCTACTGCGCTCAGAGCTCAAATGCCCCGAACCGCCTACGTTCCGCACTGGTCCCGTCGTAAGACATTTGTGTCATGAGCGTCTTTTTGATCTTTGCTCAAGCCTTGCGCCGCGGCTGAGTGGCAAACCCCTAATTCTCGACACGGATAAATCATTTGCAAAACCATGTTGGGAAATACAAGCTCTGTGCCTGTCTCCTGCATTCATCATGCCGACTGTCGATTCTACGCCAATCCTACCCTGTCTCCAGTTCATCTGCAAGGGATCGATAATCAAGTAGCCGGATCTTCCGGGCTACCCAGTGCTTCTAGGCACCTATTGTCTTCCTCTGACCTTGTCCAGCCTGGTCATTATCTTCCCCATGCTCCCTCCCCCCTTTCTCGTCAATCCCCGGCCCATTATCCTCCTTTGGTTCTCTCGTCACTGACCACCTGTCTCGAACAGCATATCGCAAGCGACCTCAGGCTGGGGCGACGGCGTCCGCTCTTATGGCAACAATATCAAAGACGCGTCAAACGCTTCAGGACCCCGCGCCCCAACGGCAAACAATCCTTTGGGCATGAGGGGTCAGGCAATAGGTGCTACTGGTGGAAGGCCTGCAGGGAGAGCTGGCGCAAAGGGCGCACAGAGCGCTGGTAACCCTCTGGGCTTGTGATCTAAACGCCGAGTCTCTTGACTCCGAGAGGGAAATATCGATTACGAAAGACATAGCGTGAGAAAGAGATGATTATATGATCTAGCCGAAGAGCCTACCAATATGCTGGATGATAGGTGCTGCTTACTTGTTCTAGATGGACGAGGACATTGATGAAAGCGCTTTATGGTCAAATGCAATGTCTCGCATGCTTTTGTACGAAATATTGGTTGTATGTTTCTATTACTTTAGTGCAACTTAATGCCCAATCAAGTTCGTGACATGTAATCGTTGATCTGCATTGGATTATATCACCACCCATAGAATCCAGAGTAAAAGTATGATAACTATATGAAAAATGCAGGAGATTCGGATTTGCGGGCAACATCCTTTCCTAAATGACTGGGACTCTTTCAGCCCTACCTATTCGGCTATGCCAGATCGAAAATGAGTTATGAGGAGGATAGAGACACCCAGCTAAAATTCCACAGGTCTTTCAAACGTGATGTAGACGTCAAAAGAGCAGATGGTAAAGGATGGGCTGTTGTCTGAGGTACTAGCGTCAGTCAGTATTGACGTCCTGATCGCGTGCACTTTTGCTTGAAGGAGCCTCCCGCTCTGGTGTATCGATTTGCTATTGTTCTCTCGGCTATGGTATGAGAAGGATTTGCAAAGGCCCTGAAAGCGTAAAATGGCAAATTTCCGAGGTTGAAATAAACCCATTTCTTCAAGAACA
Source organism: Viridothelium virens (assembly GCA_010094025.1). Taxonomy (NCBI): domain Eukaryota; kingdom Fungi; phylum Ascomycota; class Dothideomycetes; order Trypetheliales; family Trypetheliaceae; genus Viridothelium; species Viridothelium virens. Next base: position 171,656 of record ML991794.1, read on the forward strand.
GGGGCGCCGGTCTAAAATTGATCGACTACTTGCACATTGTGCCTCTCCGAGTTCGCGGATGGAGACACAGCAGTTCGATCGAGACGATCCGATCGCCTATCTCCGATTCATGGATCTACTCGATACTGTACGATCTTACTGAGATGCCGAGGCTTGCATGCGTCCTTGTGCAGCCACGTTGTCCTCCAGACTACAACCAGGTAATATACCTCGACGAGTCTCTGATTGTGCAAGCTCGATGACCTGGGCGTGCATGCAGCTTGTCTCCGGGGCGCCAGACCATGGAATACAGTGGATAGCGTCTCGAATATGGGAACAGTCCACGTGCTCAAACACATATACTGGGCTTTCAACAAGGTTCTAGACGTAATGGGGAGTGGGAGTCGTAATCCGCAGTGCCTGACGTCCGCAACGGTGCTTGCTACCGCTCATTATCACTGATCGAATGTATGGATTTGCGTCAAGGCAACGGCAACACATCCGGAGGACGTACTTGGCAAGCCAGGGTATGAGCCAATAGAAGCATCGGTACCTCTCCTTCCTAGCCCTAGCAAAGAAGGTGGTAAAGTGAGGCAATGGTGTTTTCAAGGCGTCGGAGTTCCTACAGATGGGCATGGCCCGAATCGATCACCTAAAGGAAATTGTGAAACATCATACGGAGTACTGGTGATACTTACACGCGGTCGAAGATTCCTCACCCGCAGCTCTCCGCAAATGCAATAACTCTTGGATCTGTATTGGTGGAGATCGCTGTAGACCGAGGCAATTACAAGTATGGCAGCTGGCCTTCGCATGATGTGGGCGGCAGTAGTGTGATACACAAGATTACCCCGTAAGCCTTGGTAATTGTCATTTCGGTCTGGATGAATTCGAGAGTGCCACCGTATGTGTCTCCAGAAGTCCACCCGGAGAGGCGTTCAAAATTGGACGAGGTCGGCTATCATTTGGGCTTGACCGCGATTTTCAAACCCTCTGGAAGCGGTTAGAGTACGGGATACTCCGTACCTTCCTCTCGAATTTTCCTGCCGAGCCGAAGAACATCCGCATCAGTGTCGATGGTCGGAGTACCACATATTCACCTAGGCACTCTAGCATTACTATACCAAAAGGGTTTCAGTCGGAGCTAGCTCGTTAAATTCTGTGAAACAATTTTTCAAATACCGACGGGGTTTGCTCAACATCGGTAAGGTAAGCTGCAGAAGCTGCTATTTAGACCCCGTCCAACGTTTCATCTAGCCCTACAATAGCCTGAAACGCCTCGTGGAGAAAAGGAGATGCAGGGATTTCGTTGATAGTTTACTGCAGGTGCAGCTCTCAATGAAAGCACGCTGCTCACGCGAAACACATATGGACTGTGACCGACTTCAATAAAATTTCTAGACGCATCTTGAATGTGATCCGTCTTGCAGCAAGGCGATGAGCTCTTTCCTGCAAGGGTCGGGAGACTCGCAGCCCTAGTGCGGATCATGGGTAGCCTGACGAGACTGACAAAGTCTTCTGAAAGAAGCTCAGACCTTATTCGAAAGACATCCTAACTCAATCGCATCCTGCCGTTGTGTGGTTGAATGTTGACTTATTGTCTAGAACGAGTCTCAAGTCGTATAATATTCCGTCTTCGAGACGCGTTCGGACATTTGATTAAGGTTGCAGCATCTGTGTGGGCATGCAGGCGCCTGGCTGCCGACCGCTAAGAAAATCGCGGCGGTGTGGCCTGCCAATGGCTGTACAGCGATCACATATCTGTTTGGCTTACGAGAGACAATGATGGCCTTGAACGATAGAAGACGAGATCCTCCATCACTGATCTGCACAAGCTGCTTTGCGATTGGATCGCTTTCACTTGTCCGTAGCTAGTGGGATCCTGCGGGAAGTATCATTGCGGTCCGTTTCGCGTGGGCTGCCTGATGTAATTACGTCTCACGCAGTGCGGCAGTGGAAGGAAGAGGCGTAAGATCGATTTGTTCGGGGGCCAACACCGGCATGTCTTGCATGCAATAATGCAAAGGAGATTAAGCCAACACTCGACCACAGAGACGCGGTTCCGTAAGGCCATCGACAGCAAGTGGTGTCTACAAAGAAAGACGGCCTCACCGAGGATGAAAAGTAATCATTTAGTTATCTTCGACCGAAGTCTGCTGTGTGTCACATTTGAGGTCCACATGCAGGCTTCCACATCCAAAACGTGGAGTAATGGCCTTTGCTGGGCAAGACCGTTCGTGGATCATGTTCATGGCGTGACAACAGGCAGCAAACTTTCAAAGAAAGGGACAGCTTCCCTTGGTCATAGCGCAGTTGCTTGCATCCCTTGTCATGGCGTCACTTGGCGTAATGCTCATGGAAACCCTGTACAGGGGCACGAGGGAAAAAAGTCTAAGATTAGCGCCTTGGGTGATTTTCGCTGACTGCCTTCTAGCCATCGTTTCGTCTGCGGAATTCTCCAGGCCCGAGAAGAGGGGCGGAGCAGCTCACCAAAGGCCCTTAGTCACCGAGGTGATCAATTGATCGCAAAGGGATACGGATGAGGAGCAGATATACAAATGCTGACAGACTGCGAGCGCTCCAATAGGATAATGGGAGAGCAGACGAGGAGATAGTGGCAAGATGAGCGATTTGTGATGTGATGCGAACATCCAACAGCCTGGGAAGGTGGAGGAGGAGGATGTTTGAAGGATGTGTTTGGGCCATGGGCACCATGGGGTTGGGAGGGTGGAGGAGTGGGTGGGAGGTGGGAGGCCGTGGAGAGAAGACCAAAAATGGAGAAGGTGGAGGCGCGAGAAGGTCAAGGCGCCGTGACATGCAGACCGTGATCAGCCATGAGCCCCCTGGCTGGGTCCATTGGGTCGCCTCCGGATTTGTGATCCCAGTTGCGCCGCTAAGGCATCTTCGTTCAATGCGGCGTACTTTTCCAGCCGTTCCTGACATGACTTCTGTTGCCCACTCCACCCACTCAGCGACCACTGTGCCCCGTCGCCTACTGCTCTTCTCCGCCTAATCCGTCCCCTGCTATGATCTTGTCGCGCGACTGGCTGCATTCACGGCGCATCCGATGCAGATCGCCCTAGCACAGCTGCGTCTGCCCTAGCCCATCCCCCTGGCACCGCGACTTCGATCAATCGTGCCTGTAGAACGAACAGCACCTCACCGGCGAGGCTTATTGCCAGCTGGGAGAGTCGACGGGGGCGCCTGTCCCACCATAGGGAAGCGACAGAGCCAGATGGGGGCTAGACGCTATGTCTGGGCCGTCGAGCTCTGTGGGGACGGACAAGAGACGAAAATGCTATCCTAACCTTTTGGGCATGGCGATAGGTACACGCTTTTATGTACTAAACTAACTCCCAAGAGCCGGCGGCCTGGGCGGCCGTAGAAGTTTCTTTTCGTTGCCTTAATATCTCCTCCACGTTTTATCCCGCAAAAAGTCGCAATCTTGCATGCTTCCTTCTCCTCTCTAGGTCTTTCCTCCGGCTGCTCTTTTACTCACTAAATTACTCTATCTGTGCTCCACGCTGATCTTCTGCGCCGTATCATCTTTCGTTACCCCTTCCATCTCTGCCCCACCGTATTCACCCACTCGGGTTTACCTCCTGGAAAACACTCAGACTCTGAACTGTTCACTCTCTATCCAGTTTCATCTGTGCTTGACGCCGGTTTTAAAACATCATCGAATAACACACCATCGGTTAGAGTCATACTTCCAGTGTGAGCTCATTCTCTACGGCAGACCGGGCTATACACCGGGGTTTCCTTCTTAATGCCTTGATCTGCCTATTGCAGATAGCCAGCTTTTCTGGCCCCACGTTTGAACTTGATGGTTTAGAATACTATATACATTAAGACCGCTTGCGGCTCTCTTCTGAGGAACGTATTCGTCGTGAACCAAATCCATCATGGCAACTCCACCAGTATCTCCATATCAAGGCGTTTGTCCAACACCGTTCTTACAAGAATCGTTATTTCCCAATAGCGGAGGATGTACGTCACGAAACCACAAAAACAGACTCATACCTTGCTCACTAAATATTAGCGATTGCGAATCGATTTTGTGCGCCTTTGTCACTCACTGATCAAGCTGCACCGTCATGTTGTCTACCTTGCCCGACCACAGAATGGCTCTACCCTCCCAGTAAGCTCGATCACAAACCCATATTAGGTTCCCATGACTAATTCCCTCCAGGTTTTTCGACGTGGTATAAAGTAGCAGAATGGTTGAATGTCGGCACTCTGACTGTCGTCTTCCTCCTGGGCATTTCCTACCTTGTGCTTCCCGCTGAAGCTACACGACGGCACTACCTCAGTGTGTCATTGTTGATCCCGATTGCGATGATCACAGTAGGCTTCCATTCCATGTCTTATTCGTTATCGACCTACTAACCGGACCAAAGCTCGGATTTATCATACCACTGGCCGTCAAACCAAACAAATGCTATAATGAAATCACGCCTAATGACATGTATACAAGCTTGACTTGCGCATGGTCCGGCGCCTTCCTTTTGGGTGGGGCCATCGGTAGTGTATCGTGGAGTAGGTTTTTACATTCAGTATAGTCATTCCAGTCTTACTGACACCTTCAGTCTGCGTTCGGGCTGTCTACATGCATTTGCAAATAGTGTGGGACATAAATCCCGGAACACGATTTTTCTATGCCTCTCAAGTTCTCGGCTGGGGAATCCCTGCAATCCTCTTCACAGCTACTATCACAGTCACTGGCGTCTCCTTTCGTCTCGGTGATCAATGTCACATTAATCACGAGCACTCAGTCGCGGTGTTCTGGGGTCCATTGCTTGGGTTCGCCAGCCTTGCGATGATCATGCAGATTGCAACGTAAGGTAACATTGCTTCTGTGCCACCCCACACAAACTAACCCAATCTGCAGATTTGCATATTGTCTCAAGGTCTACCTGCTTCATTTCTGGGCCGACGACAGTATGTCTACCGAAAACAGTTCGAGCTTGCCGTCGTACACCGCTAGTTTGCGAACGCAGTCAGCCAAGGCAGTCTACCGTCGTGTGATGAAAGTATTGTGGCTCCAATGGCGGGGAATGGCTATTGTTTGTGCTTTGATCTGTGATGTGGTTGCATTCGCTGTCGTCTTCATACAGCTAGATCAGACCCAGGAGAAAATCACAAATGGCCGAAGTGGAGAAAAAACACTGGATTGGCTCATGTGCATCATCGAGTCTGGCGGAGATCGCACCAAGTGCTACGCATTAGCAAACGAATTCATGGTCAAGGAGGCGACGATTGTCGCCATTCTGGTTCTACTTTCGGTAAGCATTCGGGTGTCATGTTGGACAGAATAAATGTAACCATTCTGACCGCTTTGTTAGATAAGCGGCCTACAAAGCTGCGGCCTCCTCTACCGGAATTCCATTGCTCAGGGCTGGAAAGAGCTTCTCTGGAGGATGAATCCGCACAAGAATCATGAGTTTGTCTCCTTGGATGCACTGACCAATCCTTCTACAGCTGGCACCCCTGAACCTCTCAAAGACTTCAAATCTACTACCCCGGCCAGAGCTCCCACCTCACCTCCCACTTATGAGAACATTCTTCGCATTGGAAGCCCGCATCCGATACCGGCAGAACACTTGCAAGGTACCGATTTCAAAGACCCCAACAAGGTTGCTACAACGTTGATCACGACCCAAGAGATTAATTCACCCTCATCGAGCTATGCAAGCCCTGTGGGAAGCGTCTCAAGGAGAGGGACGGACACACCCGAATTCTTCCGGAGGAGTGAAGAACGAACGTATCGCAGCCCCAGCATGAGTTTCTCTACACCACGAACACCCGGTGGTGGTCGAGTGAGCGATGTAGGGCGCGGAGACTTTGATCTACGGACTCCTGCAGCAAGAGGAGGACTGGGATTACACCCTCCAATAGAAGATGACCCTGACGTGGGTGGAAGGATTTGATTGATACCGGATCGGCTTGCTCCACTCGTCTACACCAAAAGCTGTTGTACCCCAAAAGCTTGTGTCTTGTTACAAAACTCCAAAAGAATCAGGCGTGTAGTCTTGTACGTTGTATTCATGAGGTCTTTAGCGCTGGTGTTCTGGCTGTAACCATATCAAGATGTATCTCGGTCTTAGGATGGGCACAGAATGGGGTTTGGAGGATTTCTATTCTATTCTCTCGTTAATACCCGGTATCAATACCGAGCTTTAGAGAGGCTCATGTAAATAATCACCTCACGCAAGAGACTCGTGCTCTTCGTAATCAGTAGTCATACTGTATAGATATCGACTTCTACAAGGATCTAGGAAGACAAGCCGCCGTGAAATGGTCCCAGTGTCACAATGTCATGATCAATTTAAATTGAACGCTAAGAATTTCTGGCCACCAACGGCGAAATTCATGGGATGACCCCCCACGCCCCGAATTGACACGTCCTTGTCGTTTCGACTTATCTCTGACATCTAACGCACTACTTAGCACCTCACACTCTCTATCAACCACACACATCGTCATTCCCCCATTCTCCGCGCATGGCCAGTTCACATCCGGAAAGTCCAGCTTCTGCTCTTGATTCATGGAGCGTAAGAGGTGGCTGTAGCCAGGCAGCTCGCGAGATTGATAGATCTGCAGACACCCTCATGGCAACCTTCCAGACCGTGCTTACGAATTCAGGAGTAACAATTTGTGGGAATAACCGTTTCGAATTTATTAAACAGAGATTCTGGTTGGTTGAAGATGGCGAATAGGGGAAGATAAGAGATTAATTTTACTTTTAGATAAGAGGTAGATGGTGGAGATCCGTGGCTTGAGGAGCCGAGGATAAGGGAGAAGGTTAGGCAATAATTTAGCAGGATGGCGGACATGGGAAGGTTGGTGGCTTGCAGTGACAGTTCGGTGGATCTGCAAGTAGGACGGAAGGTAATGCTCCTCGCACGGAGCATCATCAGAAGCAATTCCAGTCAAAACGAATCGCCCTTTGCATGGTATCCCACTGAAATTATTCGTACGGACGATCGCAGCCGATTATGAACTCTTACCTCCTGAACGCTCAGTAACCTCGACCCCTGTTCACAACATTCAACAACTTCTCGCCTTTCTGCCATCTCTTCAAGTTCTCCCCAAGTAACAAGAATGCCCGGTCGGTATATGCCTCTCCTATACCACTGACATGCGGCGTTACGATCGCGTTATCCAAATCCCACAACTCACTGTCTTCAGGCAACGGCTCTGGATCCGTTACATCTAGTGCTGCTGCTCTTAGCTCGCCTCCCTTCAATGCGGAGATCAAGGCTTCAGTATCCACAATCTTTCCCCTCGCAATATTCAGCAGAAGCGGTGGCTTCCCATTCTTGCCCAAGATCTCAAACTCCTCCTTTCCCAACATCTTCTCCGTATCCTTCGTCAACGGCACGCTTACCAACAGCAAATCCAAGTCCTGCCTCAAAAACTTGTGCAGATTCTCCTTGTCCAATCCCGAATACCACTCCTTCGGTATCTCTCCCTCTGGATCTCCTAACCCTGGCAAGATGAAGCCATTATCTCGCCTCTTCTCCTTCGTATTTTTGGGCGTTGCCGTATACGCCAGCACCTCCATTCCCATACTTTGCCCCGCACGCGCAACCTGACGTCCAATGCTTCCATAGCCGAGCACACCAAGTCGCTGGCCTACAAGATCATTGACATGATGGTAGTCGTCGTCTTGTCCCCGCTTGCCCCACTTGTGCTGTTTCTGCAGTTCGTACAGCTGCTTGTATTTGTGGTTCGTGATAAGCGTGGTCATGATGGCCCACTCAGCGATTTGGGGGCCATGAATGCCGCTCATAGTGGTGAAAAGGACGTCTGTGTCGCGGTAGATAGGCTTGTTCGCGAGACGATCGGTGCCGGCGCTGAAAACTTGAATCCATTTGAGATTGGGCGCATCGGAGGTATCTTGGGGGAAGGTGCCGAGGGTGACGAGGATGGTAGCAGATTTGAAGATCTCGGAGGCGATAGTCGCTCTGTTGCTGCTGGTCTCGTACCAGGTGAAAGCGTAGGCAGGGTATTCTTTTCGGAGTTTATCGAGGAGGGCTTTGGGTTCGGGATAAGGGAGGGTGAACAGGATTTGCTCCATAGCTTCGCCGCCTCCCATCTTGAAAGTTACCGTAGTATAGACCTCACGAAGGAATTTGAAGAACTGTGCAGGCCGTGGGGTAAACAAACGCGCAAAAGGAACGTGGAGCACGAAAGTTCAAGTTACGATGACGGCATGACAAGTACTTGCATTATCTGATACCGGATCGGCACGTCCCACACTTTGGACTTGCTTGTGACCGCTAAGATACTTATTCATTGTCTTCCTGGTCCGTATGCGAGGCGACGTAGAAATATGCCGAGTGGTTCTACTATGCAAGCTCTGTCAAGAGGGAGAATAGGTGAATAGGGGACGAGTACCGACCTCCTCCACTTCGTCATCACATCATCTCTACTGCCCTCTTCCTCTATCCTAGACAGGGTACTCTTTCCTGAGTAACTATTCCAACAGAACTGCAGCTAAAATGGCCAGTCACCATGAATCAACTTGTCCATTCGTTAAAATGAAACATCCTGGCAAAGCCAAAAGCGCCGAGCTATTTCAACCTCGGCATGAACGTGACAAGTGCTGCATCCGTAGGTAGCTATAACGACATAGCCCATGAGCATCACAATGGTAAATCCAGATTTTGATTTCATTAATATCTCCTAATCGGGTTTCTTCTACATCTGTTCAATCAATCTCAAAATGGCCACGCAAAAGAAGGAATCAGATGATGTGAGCATTCTCGGCCTTCTCCCTGTCTTCCTAAAAATCAGTATGTCAAACCATCCTATATTCCCTATCTCCAACAACTCATCTAATCGCCCTTCCCACCTCCAGCCCTCGCTCTTGACTACCGCCTCCTCATCTCCCCCTTCCGCGGCACCAAATCCAAAGCCCGTACCTACCGCCGCGACGTCTCCTACGCCACCCTCCGCAGCATCCTCTCCAACCTCAGCGCCCTCCAAGGCCAACGCCTCACCCCAAGCACCACGCAAATCTACGAACGCATCGCCCGCGCCCGCAACACCACCCCGACCTCCATCGACCTCGGCGCCGGCGCCTCCGCCCACTGGATCGGCCCCCGCAGCGCCAAACACGTGCTTCTCTACTTCCACGGCGGCGGCTACATCGCAGCAGCGTCTCCCGGCCACATGAAATACCAATTCGATCTGCAGCGCGCGCTCAGCCGGTCGGACTGTGACGTCGCGATTCTGAGTCTCAGCTACACGCTTGCGCCGGGCGCGACGTATCCGACGCAGCTGGCGCAGGCGGTCAGCGCGCTGCGGTATCTGCTGGCGGCGGAGAACCGAGCGCCGGAGACGGTGCTGCTGGGGGGCGACTCCGCGGGTGGGAATCTCGCGTGTGCGGTGTTGCTGCATTTGGCAAGGGCGCATCCGGATCAGAGTGTAGAGCCGTTGGAGCTGGGTGAGGGGAGGAGGTTGAGGGGGGCGGTGCTGATCAGTCCATGGGTGGATTTCGCGACGGGGGAGGAGAGTTTTGAGCGGAATAAGGAGACGGATTATTTGTCGATTCGGGCGCTGGATCGGGCGAGTAGCACGTTTGTGGGGTTGGGTGGGAAGAGGGATATGTATTGTCATCCGAGTGAGGCGGAATCGGAAGCATGGAGGGATGTGGCGGGGAAGGTGGACGAGATCTTGATCTGGGGCGGAGGTGGGGAGATATTGATTGATGGAATTAGGAAGTTCGCGGGTATTGTCGAGAAGGGATTTGACTTGGCTCAGGATGCGGGTGTGGATAAGGAGACTGGCGTTGGAAGCAAAGAGGTGGAGGCTGAGGTTGGAAATGGAGGAAAGGAAGGGCACAGAGAAAAAAGAGTGAAATACGTGGAGACGCCAAGAATGGCTCACGAGGAGATGATCATTGATCGTGTGCTACGAATCAAGAAGAGGGAGCGAGGAGAGGCTGAGATTGAGAGCTGGTTGTCGAGTCGTCTTTGACCATAGGCGCTGCGGGAACATCTACCAAGCAATGTTTTCTTCTAAGTTTGACGAAGCCGTAAGATACCAAATGTTTTCAAGTCTCTGGCCTAGCTCTGAAGCTGCTCTGGTTGTTGTTGGTGTGATCTTTACTATTCAATATCGGCATGGGATACTCTATCACTTAATCTCAAAGCTCATTGAGGTACCCACGTTCAATACGCTGTGGGTCAAAACTTCTTGAATGGTCTTTGTTCAGTATCTTCATTATCAAGGAAATTTGTTTTTCTGCCTTCGCAAGGGAGTGGTGGGCAGCAAGTATGGCAGTCTGTCAAAGGCCAAACATGGGTTTCCTTTTCGTCGCATTTTATAGGTACCTTAAAATGTTAGCAGCCGACCGACCCTTTACGCAAATACACTCATCCTCTCCAGGCCCTCTAGGGATTCCTACCGTGTTGCCTGTCGTACACCTTGTCCTCCTTGTTTTGTAGCAACAGGTAACAGCTCCTTCACCTTCTTCATCAGTGCCTCTTCATTGCCGGCACTGTAAGTCCCATTACGACTCAGATACCTGGCAACGGTTTTCATGGCTCCATCCTGAGCCTCAGCTACAATATCCTTATTGAGGCCACCCTCAACCGCCTTCCTTACCAGCTCAATTCTCTCTTTCTCCCCAACTTCCCTCCACCCAACCTTCTGCACCCCAACCTTTGGTGTCTCCCCCTCCAACACACCCGCCTCATCCGTTGCCCTCTCAACCAGCAACCCCTTCAACGTCCTCGCCCTCTCACTCGCCAAGGTAGTCGCTCTCGCCAAGACCAGCCCCTTCTCCTCCTCATCCCCAACCAACACCTCTTTCCTCTCCAACAACCTCCCCGCCACCCCCGTCACCCCTCCAACCGCCACCTGCCTCACCTCCGCCTTCGCCCTCAATTCCTCCTCCACCGCCCTCACCGCCCCGCTCGCCGCCGCATACAACCCCATCGGCATACCAAGCAGCTCCCGCAGACGCGGCGTCCTTGGCGCAAACGGCACGGGGCGCCCTGCCTCCACGGACCCGAGCGCAAGATAGTGCCGTGCTTGTGCCACGGACGGAATATCGGATGCGGTTGCGGTGTCAAAGTCCGCGGCGTCGAAATCGGAGTCGCTCTTGTTGCGTCGTGGGCGCCGCTGTGGACGTCCCTGTGGACGTCCCTTGCCGCCGGCGTGACGAGGGGTTTGGGGGTGTCGTGGGGGTTGGGAATGTCGTCCTGGGGAGGGAGGCGAGCGTTGGAGGCCTTGGGGGACGCGGGTGATGAGGCGGGGAGGTTGGGGTCGGGGTTCCTTGGGTTCGGAGGCGTTGCGCTGGATGTAGGCTGGGCGGCCACCTTGAGGGTCGCGGGTGGGTCGGGGAGGTTGAGGTCGGGGTTCGTTCGGTTCGGAGGGGCTGCGCTGGGTGTAGGCTGGGCGGCTGCCTTGGGGGTAGCGGGATGTTGTTGGGGGCAAGGTGGATTCGATAGTTCGGGGGGAGTTGGTCTTAGAGGTCCTCTCTGAATCGAATGGGAATCTTCGTACAAGATTGCTGGGGTTTGGTTGTTGGTTGGAGGATCGGTTCTCATTGAGGGATTGGAAGCCCTTTGAGACGGCGGCAGAACGTTCACGGCGAGAAGTCGCTCTAGGGGGGTTGAGATTCGTCCCGGCGACGTTCGACTTAGAAAAATTTTCAGCTGTGTGGTTTTGTTTAGCATAGAAGGGCCTCTAGAGCAGGTGCAAATAATGCTCACAGTTGTACGGAACTCCTTCTGGAGAGGTACCCTCTTCAGCATCTAAGAGCTTCGTTTCGTGAAATTGATAAAGGGAAGCTGGAAGATGTTGTGAACCCTTGCTAGCCAAAGGCCTTCCTTTGCCGATGGCAAGGCAGCTCTGCCAGGACCGCATCATGAATGATTCCGGATGTCAACGACAGTTGTGGAGAGCTTAGCTTGGCAAGGTTGATTAAAAAGGGTGTCGCTCAAGTTCATCCGACCGTCCCGTAGTCTCCGAGCGGAGTGCTGTCTATGCGGCGCCGTAGTTGCAGAACAGATGAGGATTTCGTACGCGGATAAAACCTCAACCACAATGGTTTACGGAGGTTGGTTCAAATCCGGGTTTGTTCAGTAGTGGTACTCGAGATCTTGATGTTTAGTTTTTGCAATTGACCATCCCCAAAAGGGGTGTACCGGTGGTAAGTTTGTATGTAGAAAAAAATGGCTACTAGAGCAATTGGTGCTTTTGCGCAGCCGTAGTAAACAAACAATGACGTTTTTGAAGCTTGTTTCCTAGGTAACAAACAGTACCATCTGATTTCAGCTTCAGACTGGAAGTCTCGCTACTGGAGTTGAGTGAGAGTTGCTAGAAAATCCAACTCAACACTCGGGCGGTGAGGGATTCTGCCAACCTTTTACAAAACAAATCGTCAACAGTCGGCAAGTGCTCAAGACCAAAACATCATTATCCTTTGGCAGATTCAGCACATACTATTTCTCAGCAGTGCCCTGCTTCTATAAGCTAGCCATTGCTAACTGAACTATCCTCGCTTTGTCTATTTATACAGCCCCCAGCCGTTATAGTCATGCTCCGCCGCCCACTCACTTCCATCACCCTCACCCCCGAAGACGTTGCCGCCTATGAGACGCGACGCGTTCAGCGCGAATACGACGCTCAACGGCGCTACGAGGCCGAGTCCTCTAGCCGACATCAAACCGGCGGCGTCTCCGTCGACATCTCCTTCACCTCCACATCATCACAAGAATATCCGGCGAGTACGGGAGGCGCGGAGAAAAGCAGCAGCGAGCACAACGCGGAAGTGCGCGCGGCGATGCGAGAAATGGAGCGTGCAGAGCGCGAGTTGCTGCAGAGAGAAAAGGACAAGAGAGAGGCGCGCGAGGGACGCGAAAGGGCGGGGAGAGCGAGGGAGGAGCGAATGGGTGTGAGCACTCGCCAGGGGAGATCATGAGCATCTTTTAGAAAATATCCTTACTCTCTTTGACCATTTGGAGAGCTTCTTGCTAAAACTTTTCTGTTTTTGAGATTGAACCAATTGAAGGGGACGACTCGGACGGATCGTCATGCGAGCGGCCCAAAGTCCCAAGAAGCGTGCTTGCGGAGTTGCAGAACCCGCTGCGAGAGAAGGGTGGATTGTGGCGGTGAGGACATTTGTTCGGTTAGCCGGAAGTCATGGAAGGTGAAGTTGGGACTTTCCTACTCTTTGCTCTTCGCATGAGATACAAGAAGAATGATGTGATTGAAGGGCGGAGGTGAACTCGGACATCCTTGAGATTGTCAGGTGTGGCGGTTGATGTGAAGGAGATTGTAAATGTTCATACTGACCTCAAACAAGGTGGAATGATGGGTTGGATGTCTTTGCATGCAACTGCGACACTGCTGGTGCCGGACGCTTTGCTGTGCGTTGGAGGATCCCCTCTCGGTCTACTCTCTGCACTCGTTTCAGGTGCATGTGCGGCTTCGTCATGAATGTTAAGGGACTGGTTAAGGATTAGCAAAAAGGTTCAGACCGGTTTGTCCTATCCAGTGTCTGATGTGTAATACACAGCTCAATGTCCTCGTTTCTCGTTTCTCTTCTTTCAACTGAAGACTGCATATTGAGGATTTTCCTGCGCTTGCAAAGGGCAATAGAACTCCCTCGCTCTGCACCATTGAGTTGATGTTTGCAGAAAAGCTAAAACTGTGGTGAGACTGAAGTAGCTTTAACAGGAATCAAGGCCTCATAGATCATTTTAGGGCAAATGCCAATTATGACCGGATTCAACTTATCAACGAGCTAAAATAAAACGCAAGCAAAGTCCATGTCATCCACCAAATCCGCTACAGCCAATACACTACGTCGAATTTGTAATCAAATCTAATATACTTCAATCTTCTAATTGTAACGTCATCTTACGGATACTCAAAAATTGCCACCGTCTGACAGAAGCTATCTTCATTCTCGCTCTCAGGCACAATCGCCACTTCATCGATGGACAACATAGTTGTCGCTGCCTTGGTGCTCAACGCATACAGATATACGGCCTCGCTCTCCTCAACACTCACCATGAACTCCTGACACGACTCCGTGAGTAGGCATCCCTGGTCGTAATTATTGAAAAATGAGTACAGGCCCGCTCCGTAATTGAAGATGTATGTCGAGTTATAGATGCGCAGGCCCCAAGTCTTCGGGCAGGTGTAGACGACCGGGGAACACCACCCGAAATCTGGGTCCGAGAAGGAGCTAGACGGGGTGGATGGAGTGAGGGCGTTCGGATTGTTTTGCATGTAACTGTCATCGCTTCGTCAGTGCATGCACAAGTGGGGGTAGGGTAGGGCAAGGGAGGGATGGGACAACTACATACGCTGTCTCCGACTGTATCACACCCATATACACATTCTTAGCATTGGCGATCTGGTAATTGTATAGCATGCTGTGCTCGAAGCTAGTCCCATACATCCAGACACCTCCACCTTCGCTTTCGATCAGAGCGCCGCGGCCATTGTAGATATCAATTTGGTCGTGATCTTGGAGGTCGAGCTCATGGTCTGCAACCCAGCCCCAATTATTTGCCATAAGGACAGATCCGGTCTGTGCTACGTGTAGGAGCAGGAAGGCACCGATGCAGGTGCTGTTGGCGCCATGGATAACGCCTGGTGCCTTCGTACAGCGATCAGACTGGAGATTGGTGCCGGCGCTGCCACCGATGCGCCAGTGAGTATCCCACATTGCTAATGCTATCGTAAGCTTGGCTCAGAGAGTAATTTTATGTCGATTTCTTACCTGCGGCGCCAGGAGTAGTTCCAGCGAGGTTCCATTCGGTCAAAATGGCTCCGGGGGCTGGACCCAGCGTCTCGAAGACAAGTTCAGTGATCTCGATGGTTCCAACGTCTCCTGGCTGGCCAATGCGGAAGACCGGTTGTGGATTATTCGGGTCTGAAAACGCGGGCGAGGATCCCAACGCCATGATCATTGGCCATATCTCGCCTTGGATTTTGATATCTTTTGGTACATTTACCGTGCTGGAAATTACATAAGCACCGTGGTCGAAATAGATGATCTGACCTGGCTGAGCATTATCAAAAATGGCCTGTATTGCAGCTGTATCGTCTGTAACACCGTCTCCCTTTGCATTATGGTCCTTGACTGAGATGAAGGCTGACAACTCAACATCTTCATATTGCGGTTTCCCCCGCTCCACTATAGTTCCATTCGCTGTGAGTAGCGCTAATGGCTTCGGTGGTGGACCAACAGTTTGTTGGATCCGAGCAGAGTTTGCTTGCGGTAGATAGCACGTGAGGTTCCCTACTTGCTCCTGTGCGTAAAATGCGGAGTAAACTCGTCCCTGAACCCAAGATTGTACGTGCGAGCCTCCGGGTAGAATTGTGGTCCCGTTTGGGAACGCGATAGCGACTGACGCTCCAGTGAAATCGACATTGTCAACGACAGTCGTACCACCAGAGACAGGCGTCGAGTTTGTAGAGAATGTTGTTAAGATTCCGGTCTGGACGTTGTTGAAGACGCTATCCTGCAGTATGACCGAGCCTGCTGTAACTACCGAGCCTCCTTGTGTGATGTCGATACCAATTTGACAGTTGTTGAAAGTAAACGACTTGTAAGCCCACACCCAACCCCAGTTTTGAAACACCGCAGTTGCACAGTTGTTGAACGTGAGGTTGCGGGTCGTGAACTGTTGGTTGCCAAAGAAAGCGCAAATCCCACCACCTATTCCATATCAGATATTTCATAGATCGAACCAAGGGCGCCTTACCATTGAAGACTAAATCTTCAAGCAAACCTCCTGATCCATTATCCATGAATATTCCCTCTTGCTTGTTGGTGCCGTCGTCCTGGCCGTCCGTACGCATGTTGAAAACGATATTTTGTAGGGATGTCGCTTGTGCCACTTGCCAGTGTATGCCATGTGCATAGCCCAGGTCTACACGCGTAATATCAATGACGAAATTGCGAACTTGGCGATAGAAATTGTTCTGATTTGTGTACCAATTGATCCCGTAAGGGAGATATCTGTCAGCATCTAAGACGCCGATGCCTTGGAAGTTCGGAAGAGCGAGTAACGTCGGCATATGTGTCGGGTCACCGACCATCTGTGTCATATAGTACATGATGATTGGCGTACTGACGGCATATGTTCCAGCCGGGAAGTATACTATTGCCGGGCTTGTCGTGCTGGAGTCACAACCGAGACCACAGCGATTCCCGTCCGAGATGGCATTGTTGATCGCAATCGTATCATCCGTGACACCATCCCCTACGCTTGGTCAGGTACTTCAAGCATCTCCTTTAGAAATATTACGTTCGTACCAATAGCGCCATAATCCTTGACATTGCGAAAGATATTGTAACTTGTGTTACTATTTCCATATGGTATTTTGCCTTGGCGTTTGATATTGGCAAACCAGAAGCTCGAAGTGCTCTGGCGCTCGTGCAATGCTGGGGATTTAGACTGTTCCCGCGATTCTAGTAAAGTAAGCTCCGGAGATGGTGCAAAGTTTCTTGGGCCTATCCATGGATCCAATAGCTTGCTCTCGACCTGACAAAATCATCAGTCACCTCCTACGGACAGTCGATCGAAGACTTACCGGAATTGCAAGCAAATGAACCAGAACGGCGAGGCGGGACAGGCTCAGTGCCGATGGCGCCAGAAACGCTATCATGGCAACTACCGTTCGAACAACCCCTAAGGCCCCGACGATAATATGGAAAGAGACAAAGTCTACTATGTGCGACCCAATCTTGATGTAGTCTACAGCGATAAACGGAGGATATACCACTTGGTCTACCAAGACAGCTTAGAAGTAGAGGATTCGACAACTGAGAAGAGCCATTTTGATGAATATTGAAGTGCACTCGGCAAAAATTGACATTTTTTGAATTTCTACAAAGACTGAAAGCCGCGATGTTGACAGTTTCGTCAGGAATGTGCATTCCTTACATTGAGTAAATCGCGTGGCAGACAAGATACCTTCGCCATAGAAGAACTTTTCTTGAAACCCCACCCCTCTTCATATCAGGGCATCAATTGAGATGGCCGGTGAATGTTCTAAAGAGGCCCTTCTGAAGAGAGTAGATTTTTGGGCAACTGATTTTGCCAAATCTTCGATGGGTGCTGCCCCAGAATCTGAGCTACTAAACTCCTTCATACCTACAATATCGCTTTGCTACAGTTGCAAAAAGTGATCTTCAGTATAGTAACGAGACGAGGTGGGTTCATAGAGGGTTTGTTAATGGACAGAATTCCAGGGATTCCGTCAAGGTAGGGTGCTCGATTGTATATGGTCCGGTTTGACATTTTCGTTCCATTGAGATCAGCAACTACCTTGCTGCAAAATATCAAAGCGGCAATGAGTTCTCGATACGTCTTCGCTATTTGCGGAGTTTTGTCGTGGGTGTGTCGAATGAGTGCTGACTGTCTGAAGCTACAGAGCATGAGGAGTAGTAGTACGGAGTGGAAATTCAACCTTAATGACGCTGATAGCACGTGATGATTTGGCATTCTGCCAAGATCGATAAGGTACCAGAGAAATCCTGCACTCCTACCTACCTAGGTAGTTATTCTTTACAATGAGGATGGCTTGGAATTTCCATTATTTTATATTCATAAATTGCTAGATGCTGATGAATGACGTCTAATGCAAGCGATTGCAAATGGTGGATAGAAAAGCCCTCATGAGTGCGATAAATTCCTGCCTCTGGTATAATATTTATTGTACAAGAATCCAACATGACCATGTAGTGTTTCGATCAGTAATTCAATCTGTCCTTCTGAGACTCGCCAATCTCCATCTCAATCAACCTCTCCCAGCCGGTGACCCTCATCGAATGCTTGCAAATCGCCCCTGCAGACAATGCATACGCGACCAAAAATGTATCTTAAAACCAGTACTCCACCCTTACGCTCAAGACCAGGAAGCGATAAATCCCCCAGACCAAATAGAACAAGACTCCTCCAGCTGTCGTGCAATCTTCAATATCCAAGGGCTCACTGCGCAAAAGCCTCCGGTCCAAGATTTGGCTGCACCGCGGCAAAAGTCTCGAGCGCAGCCTGGAAGTTCCACTGGCTCTGCTCCAAGCATTCCTTCGAATACTGAATGTTCATGCCAGTTTGGCGCGCGAGCTCAGTGAGCATCTGCGTCTGCTCATTCGTTAGCGTCGGCAGAGCTTGCTGCGGCGCTTCCATCGTCGTTTCTGTGACGGGTTGATTCGTGCCAGTATTCGTGTCTGTAGGGGTGAACGCAGCGCAACCGCCGTATGAACGAACGGTCAACATATCACTAACAACACGAATGCCGTTGAGGCCACCAGGCCCTAAGATGAAGCTCCGATCGAAGCTGCGCTTGATGCGGGCTTGGCCAGCAGGTCCGTCCAGTTCTTCGTATTCGCCGTGAACGGTGATAATGAGGCCATCGACCCCTTGTGGAGAGTTACCAGAGGGATCGGGAATACTGGGCACACTTTGGCATTCAATGAGCCATTTTTCGGTCTCGGATTCGAGGTTTGGATGTCGTGTAAGAGGTAGGGACTGCCAGAATTTGGTGATATCGTCCGAACCGGTGAGAAGGCGATTCATGCGCGGATTTAGATGGGTAATCTTCTTCAAGTTTCGACTCTGCTTTATATACCTGTCCCAGGTCTGCAACTGCTTGAAGCCCTGCTGCGCTGGATCTCGTGGTGCTCCTGGGTTGACTGCCAGAGAGAAGGTGGATTGAGGGTCGTAGCAATGTCGTACTAGCCCATTACGGTCCGAATCGAAGGCCGGGAAGAAGGTTTTGATGAAGCTCTCTCCAATACCGCTTATATCTTTGAAGTTCGCACCAAATATGGGAATGATTGCCTTCTGTTTTTTAGCAATCTGCTCTTCTGTCCTAATTTGAATGCCGTTCAAGACTCGCAAGGTTGGAAACCACCCAGCCAGGTCGGCGGCGTAATCTGCATTGTTTTGCTCTAGCGGATTGCCCGAAACAATCAATTGATCCAGATGCTTGAACTTAGTCTTCCATCCCGAAAGGGAATCAAGGCTAGGGAATTGATTGTTTGAAAGATCCAAATTCAGAAGGTCTGGAAACGTTGGGGCCACTTCCTTGACCGCCACGAGGGAGTCGAGAGCGTTATTCGCCAGAGTGATACTTTGAACGGTATCTTTCTTCTCTTCCGCTGACTTGAAAATTCCGTCGCAAACTTTCATCAGGGCTGGGATAAATTTTGACTGGGTTGAGGCTGTAGCGAACATGCCAGTATTGAGTATCTCCTGGTCTTGACCGATAGCGCTGAGATTCAACAGTTTCGCACTTGGGTCGTATCGCCGGTGGAGGAAATCTTTGAGCATCTGACGCGTCTGATTTCCAGCGCTCGAATCCTGTTCCGACTCCTTCGGAATTTCTTCGACCTTGATCTTGACTCCAGAGAATTCAAAGTTATTCAGATGTAAGAGGTCCCCGACATCTGACCCCATAGCTGATATGATGAGTGCATCGCCTTCCACATGATACTACTTACTGTTAGAATGACTTATCGAAAGGCAAGAAAATGGCAAGGTGTCGCTGCTGGTTCGTCGTCGTACGTACTTTGTTGGGGGCGAGCTTGAAGGTACGAGGCGGCGCGGTCTTTCGAGGTGCATTTCGCTTCTTGATGGAGATATTGACACGACGTTCAAGCCATGAGATCAAGGCACCAAGACCGCCGTCGCTGCTTGCATATGCTTCGCTCTTGGTCCATCCTGTAATCTTGATATTTCCACTCTGAGCAGGTCCGTTTCGTTCAGTTCCCCCGGCACGGATGCTCCCCTGCCGAAGTGCGCTCAGAAGCTGTTCTTTCTTGAATGATGAGTTGTGTCCTCCTCGTCGTGAGTCCGACATTCCAGGTGCAGGCGGTGGCCGTGTTGGCTGTAGAGCGCCTCTGCCGCCCCTAGCTGCTTGAGGTCGTCCACGGGGAGCCGTGCCCATGAGCATATCACCGTCACGGTCGGTCCGCATGTCCCTTGTACGTTTGGCAATTCCCCCGCGGTTGCCCTGATGGCGACGAGTCGCAGTAGTGACGGGCATGATGCCCGAGCTAAGACCAAGTTGCCCGATTTGAGCGTGAACTTAGAATGAGGTCAAGTCTATGCCCTGCAATAGACTTTGATTCAGGTTGAGGTTCGATGGAAAGGGTGCGGAGGCAAAGAAGTAGATTGAGAAAAGTGAGCAAGTGGTTGAGGAGAGGTGGTGATAGTTGTAGTCGAGTTTGCCCGTTGAGTAAGGTAGGTGCAATTGTAAGTACCTATTGTAGCCTATTGTCATGAGTGATTGCGTTGTATTGTGACTTAGCGGCATCGGTAGCTTGGTTAATCCGATCCGAAACTCCAGCCACGCCTGCCACCGGCGTCTTCCTTCCCGCCGCCGGCCCAGGGCCACGTGATGTTCTTCAGCACGATGCCGTGATGCAAGGGAATGAGAACGACTTTGCTTGGGTGTGTCTGCAGCTGTGGCTTGACAAATCTCCGAGCATCCAGCAACTATTAATGTTGCCTCTTACAAATTATGAAGGTGTACAGAACCATCTTCTTCTCTCGAAGTACGTTTTAGTGACTTTTTAAGTAGCTCATCAATGACTATGCGCTCCATTCCCATCGTGTCACTAGATTTCGTGCAAATGGTATTTTACTAGAGTGCAGCCAGCAAAAACCCCAAGGAACTTGTCAATCGGAGAGAAGATTGGCTCCAATGAGCTGATTGCTTTGAGATTCGTGATCTCAATTGCGGCTTCACGAGTATGATAGGACGTGATTGGAATAATGGCCCTAGCCTGATACATGAATACCCTTCGCTACTAGCCATTATGTGGTTCCAACAAGTGCAACGAACTAGATGGAACCATAGAGCACTTGGACCCCTCTTCATCTCACATTCTGACTTTTGAAGAGATTGGAATAGTTGAGACTTTCATTAGCGTCCTTCCAAAACAGCTATAGAGCAGCAGTCAAACTATCGGCTGTAGTTAATGTGTCCGGCCTTCAGTCGAGATTGGGAATAATAAGTCATTTGACTATAGCAGATTCTTGGATTGGTATTACATGTGGCCATATATGTAAGTACTTAAGGTATGTACAGTAGTCCTACTACACGGCTGTCGGCAATTCTGTTGCCATAATTACCTACCTAAGTTATGTCCACCGGTTCACCGGTTAGCAAGAAGGCGCCATGACTTACCAAAGGAACTTACTTGTGTCATTGCAATGGCGAGTCATGGCATGTGCCTTTCTTTAAGATTCAGGATCTGGGTCCCTGTCGCGCTAGCTATTAGGCACCTTCTTGTTGTAGTGTCATGCACGATGTTTAGCTCTGACGGGAGTGAACGCTCCTTCTAAAATTCTTAAGCACTGTCGTTCCTTCAAAAGACAACTGGAGCAATTCCGTACTCTCTTCAAGAGCCCACTAGTATGGAGGATAGGGGAAAATTGAAGGAAACGCTGTCAACGTTCATTATTGCAAACCATATCCTCGCCCAGCATGGCATCGTAGACGGTTTCGGGCATATTTCTGTACGCAATCCAGATGACCCCAGCAGGTTCTTCACCACAACCGGGTAAGTCTTTTTCTATGCTGTCAATGTCAAAGAAATGAAAGAAGATCATGTCGTTGCCAATAATTCTGTCCCTTCATACTATTTTTCAGGCCCAAAATGTAATTAATCTTTCCTGTTGTCAGAATGGCTGTATGTTCAAACATAGACCACCTTTGGAGAATTCCACATTAAAGTCATCCTCCTCCCAGAGTCTCCCCCGCCCTCGTCTCTCCGTCTACAATTGGCGAATATACCGTGGAAGGCGCGCATCCCATCCCTTCCAATCCAGGGGCTCCGACTCTTCGGCTATCTCCCTACTCCGAGCGCTTCATCCATGCCTCTCTCCTGGCCCGTTTCCCGTCCGTCAACGCCGTCATCCACAGCCACTCGCCCATCGCCGTGAGCTTCAGCGTCGGCAACGTGCCACTGCGTCCAGTGTGGCACATGGCGGGCTTTCTCGAGGCAGATGGAGTGCGAGTGTGGGATATTGACGAGGCGTATCGGGCAGGGCAAGAATCTGGAGATGATCGCGTAGGAGAGAAGCACAACTTACTCGTTAACAATCAGCGACTGGGCGATAGTCTAGCGGAGGCGTTTGCGGCTCCTGCCGGCGCGCGGGAGGGCGCGGGAGAGAAGGGGCAGGGGCAGGGACAGGGGATGGAGACGCCGAGGCGGCAGGTCGTATTGCAGAGGGGCCATGGGTTTGCAGTCGTTGGACGAAACCTACAGGAGGTCGTTTATCGAGCCGTATATACGCAGGAGAATGCGAAGGTGCTGCGGGATGCGCTGAGTATGGGAGGCGCTGACGCGGTACGGTATCTTACGCATGAGGAGGTGAGGGATTGTTTGGAGATGGCAGATGGGTCATGGTCGAAGGCGTGGCCACTGTGGGCTAAGGAGGCGAGTGTGGGCGCATTGTTTCAGAATCAGCTGTCGGAAGGGTGAAGGTGATGATGATGAAGGAAAGAAAGAGATGCCGATCGCTGTATCCATGACGTAAAGACTAAGTACTCTAGCCTGAATGAGCCGACGTAATCTTCAATGTCTATTCCCTTTTCATGGCTGTCTTCCTGCATTCCGACTTCATTGGGCATTGCCAATGGCAATGGGAAACCCTGACCGAGTCTCTTCCGCTGAGTTTCGAGAAGAAGCTTCGCTATCACACGCATATGTGCATGGAGGTGGACATAAAGATGTCGTACAGCGTGTAGGGCCACCAACAAAGCACCAAAGGTAATGAAAGTTTGAGACAATCATCCTTCCGTCCCATCTAATTGCATGTCCTAGGGTGCTAGGTTCTGATTGGTCTAGGCCTGTGGTAAACTTTAGTTCAGCCTTGCAGCCATCTTTACGCATGCCACTAAAGTAGAGCCAACAGTCTTTGGTGCTTTGCTAGTCTCCTACCTTCCTGGCTATGGGCATATCTTGAAGCCAAAGGATTCCTATGACTAGATAAATCTAATCTATGTATCCGCGAAAAGGCAGGGAGAGGCTGCGGGATGGATGCGGCACGATGCTACAGCGGTTCATCGAGGATATCTACAATAGCAACGTATCGCTTACGCCTCTGGAAAGAAATGAACGGACTCTGCTCTTGCTGCCAGAACTGCTGCACGCGTGGCATGCGAAGGGCACATTAAGCTAATTGTCAGCTTCCTAGATGAGTGCGATTGATCAATGCGGTGATTGAATACTGACGGGAAATCAGAGCCTTCTGCCACCGGCAGAGGTACAAAAAGCAGCATGGTTGCATGAACCAACATGCACCTGCCGGGACTAAGAGTGTGTCTACCTTCCAGACTCGCTTGGCTTGCACACGACTTGGACCCAACTTTTCTGGTGCGTTCTGCAGAACGGATCGAAGCGTGTAGTAGAACTGCGATGAATGGCTCCAATGGAAAGCTGCAAAGACCCTCACGCATCGCCCATACTGCGCCTGCATCGTCTTGGCAGCAGTAGGATGATCTTCGACGGTCCGCTTGCCGCTCTGACATGCAGCCGAGTCTTCGGTAAAGGAATGATGCATTCGGGGAACCGGGGCTCCACGTTTCTTGAGTTGTAGTTCAGCGCCAGTGATTAGGGCGGTTTTGGCCACTTTCTCCGCTGGTGGTGGTTGCAATGGCACATTGGTGCTCTGAATAAGCATTATTGTACCTCTCAGCTGGTCTCGCGAGTTTCCCGTGAGAATGGAGAATTATATGTAAGTATGCGCCGCTGTCTCTTAGTTTCCAGGGGGGGAAGGAGCATTCGACTAATATTACCATCAATCGTGTTTCAGCATTATCTCTTGCGTCTTTTAAGTATTTCGCTTGAGTGATTTCCTAGTAGCGCTCGTGCAATCTTCCCTTTTGAGACTCTCTAAAGGGACCGAGTGAACCTCATTCCTTGCGACCACACAACAGCGCCATATCCTACATGGCTCCCTAGATTGAAGTGCAACAATCATCGTCGCAGTCAAGAACAATCCCAGCAGCGAAACAAGAAGTCCACAGCAAACCTGGCCTACACCACCCTGCACGATAGCAGCAGACACCATACGGTGACGCACAAGGCCTGGCCCTTTCCAGTGTCACGGACGGCATATCAGTAAAAGTAGGAGAGAGGCCACGCTTATATCTACATTGGGTCGTCCCCAGCAACTGGAGACATTGGTTTCGCAAAGGGTTCTGTGAGAATGGGCGAACACTACTATGCTACACCGGTCGCCTCTGCCTTCATTGGTGCCTTCTTCCCATTCATTGGACTGCTGGCCATCGTGGTACGATTTTACTTCCGCTACGCGAGAAGGTCAGGACTGGGATGGGATGATTGGCTGTGCATACCAGGCTGGCTATTCAATCTTGCAATAGGTCTTGGCCTGATCATCGGTATACTTCCACTCGAACACGCAATAGAATGTGTTTTCCTAATTGTTGAATACTAGGTGTAACAAAAAAGTCTGTTGGGTATCATTCGACGGCTACCAGTGTGTCTGATATCGAATACGGCGGATATGACCAGCAGCATGCCTCAACCGTTATGTACCAGGTAGGTGCTTTAATAACACAATGACATGCCCTAAGCGCTAATCCAAAAATACACAGCTAGAGTGGCTTTTGACCTCTTTCTGTTTCCTGGCACTTGGTTTCATGAAGCTTTCGGTCCTCTTCCTCTATCGTCGAATATTTTGCCATGGGAGCAGTCACGGCAAGAGAACTTTCGTCATCCTCAATTGGACGCTGATCACACTTGTTGTGATCTGGACTGCCGTATTTTCTCTCAGCAGCTTCTTCATGTGCGGGAAGCATTTCTCGTACATGTGGAGCAATTGGTATCTCTTGCAGACAAACTGCATAGATATACTCAGCCAAAACATTTGGGGCTGTATTTTTGATGTCGCGGGAGACGTATTGATCATGCTGCTCCCTATGCCAATGGTGAGTACGCAACCTTTGTGAAGTGCTGGACGCACTTGTCTGATAAAAAGAACTAGATTTGGAGATTACAAATGCCCACTGGAAAGAAAATAGCCATTATAGCGACCGTATTCACGGGTATCATTTCCCTTGTCTGTGGTATTTTCCGGCTCTACATCAACGCCAAGTACAACAGCGGCGTCGCCGTCCAATCTGACACGCCTGAATACGTCTTAGGCGTCAACTCCTTAGACGTGATCGGAATGACTACCATCCTACTTTTCTGGACTTGTGTAGAAGTCGGGGTCGCCAATGTTGCAATCTGCCTGCCCGCTATGCATCCTGGTCGACTGATAACGAGCAAGAAGTCAAGCGCATTGTTAGCAAGGTTTAGAATGACATGGCTAAGCAGTTCGAAGGGAGAAGGTGCCGGCTCCAGAAGTGGAAAGCCCTATGACCAGCAGGAGGATGGGGTACCCCTCGGATCAAACATCCATCATCCTCAAATTGACGATGAATTCATGGTTGAGACTGAGAGTGGAGGCATCTCCAAGAGTATAGACTTCGATGTTCGATCGATGGCTAGGCATCCCTTGGAGCCCGAAACTGATGCAGCATCTCGGTATCAGTTTTTACAGTATCCGCCGAGGGTTGCGTCGATACAGTACCGTCCATTAGAATCCGTCTGAGCTAGAACAGACGGTAGGACGCTTGTAATTAATGTCGGGTATTTGCAGAGAGCGATTTGATACCCAAACAAATGATTTTCCTCGAAATCTCCTCCCTTAGGGTAAAGCGAGCCTGGCCCGTTAAGTATTGTTCGGATGTCACTTCAACGATAGCAAGTTCTTCAGTTGGTCTACCAGCTGATCAACTTTGTAAGGCTTGCTGATGACATCATCCATTCCAGCTTCAAGCATCGAGTGGCGCTGCACTTCCCTCACATTCGCGGTTACCCCAAGAATAACGCCATGAGTGACTTTTCTGGCCGCTTCAAAATCGCGGATTTCTACTGTCGCAGTATTTCCATCTTTGATCGGCATCTCTTGATCCATAAGGATACAGTCGAATGCTCTTTCTCTCGAGTTGCTACTGTTCGCTTCAATTTTTTGCTTGACTGCATCAATGGCTTCTTGGCCATTTTTAGCGACTGATACCTGGAACCCACGATGTTGTAGCTGTCTGCGTAGCACCTTCTGATTGATAAGATTATCCTCCACCAGCAAGACGGTAGGGAGCACGTCTTCTCGTTGCGCGTCCTGAGTTTGTTGCAGTTTTTCAGAGGTCTTTCCAGCAGAGTCTGCCTGTCGGTTCGTTTCGCCCTGACCCTCCACAAGCGAGTCTGGTAGCGTATTTTGGAGACCCTTCACACTCGATGCCCTAGTCTCGGGAATATCATGGGCGATATCAGCGGTCTGTTTGTAACGATCATCAGAGCTAGAGCTTGGATGCGCTTCGTCTCGCATTTCTACTGGCGGTTCGTCAAGTGAAGGCACCTCTGGTGTGCTCCCAATACCGGGATGGTCAGACAAAGATTGATCAAGTGGTGGCCGTGCTTTCTGCTTGTCACCATTCGCTTTCGCGTTGTCGGGTCGTAGTTCTGGATTAGAGTCCTCTTCGATCGTGCCTAGAGGAGAATTGTGTCGCTCCGTTGTAGGTTGTTTCGCTCCATCTACTTTTTCCTGACGTTCGCTGTCCGGCTTTGAGATTGCGGCTTGCGGGACTGACGATTGAGAGGATCCTTGACGGTTAGAAGGAGGCCGCTGAGTATCGCCTGGACTGGCGCGTCGAACTTTGAAGAAAAATGCAAACGTCGAGCCTTCACCTTCCCTTGAGCTGACGCCAATGTCGCCTCCATGCAATTGACAGATTTTTCTTGATATGAAGAGACCTAATCCAGAACCCCCATACTTCTCTGATGTTTTTGGAGTGGCCTGCCTAAACCGCTCAAAGAGCTTCATTTGATCTTCTTCGCCGATACCTATGCCAGTGTCTTTGATAGCAACCATCAAGTACATCGCTGAGCCCTGTCCCCAATCAGCACTCATTGTGGAGTCGTAATGGAATTGGTTTTCCTTGGTCTCAAAGAAGACAACGTTAGGAGGGTAGGACGTTGGTCGTTCCGTCGTGGCGCCCATTGCAACCGATATTCGCTTCGTCCCTTTCTTATTGGCCGTAAACTTGATCGCGTTAGTCACAAGGTTGATGAGAACTTGTTTCATCCGATTGAGATCTGCCACTACATAATCCACACGAGATTGTTCATAAGAGACATCGAGGGCATAGTGGAACCCAATATTCTTGGATTTTAGCTCCGACTGAAAGACCTTCAAAGCCAAAGAGAATTCCCATTTTGGCTGGACGACGCTTGGCGCGAGTGTTAACATCATTGCGTCTAACTTTGAGAATGACAGAATATCATCAACAAGCACATTTTGATGCTGCACGCAGAGCAAAATTGTATCGGCCGCGTCCGCAAGTTCGTCTAATAATTCGTCGTCCCGTTTCGCTTTGAGGAGGTTCGTCGTCGCCTTGATTTCATCAGTAAGGTGCAGAACCGCACTCAGTGGATTCCGAATTTCGTGTGAGACCATGTCAATGAATCGTTCTTGTTGATCCTTGCGATCGCGAGCCTCGATTGCAGCCTTTTCCTGTGTGATCTCCGCAAGTTTGAGCTCGGTAATATCAATCACAGCACATATGAAACCAGCATCAGTCTCCTCTTTCAAAGGACGTAGAAGAAAAAGTCGCCACAGCTCTTGCTCTTCGTCGTGGGTGGCGCAACGGAACTCAACCCGAAGTTCCTGCCTCGAGGAAAACGCGTCCCGGTAGGCAGTCATGACACGATCGTAGTCACGCGGGTCAATACTTTCAGGCCATGCCCGGAAACTTTGCTCGCTCCGATTCGTCGTGAGTTTGAAAAAGCCGTCATTCACGAACACAGCTTCTGCTTCACTGTCCAGGATCGCCAGTCCGTTCGGGAGTATCTCGGCGAACTTTTGAAATAATTCGGTTTGTTTAGCATCTCGCCCATTTCGGCTCGAGCCGGTGGATTCGTCCGATAGCTTGTTCGGCTTGAGCTCTTTCGCCCCTCCGCCAAGAGTTTCCAAAAATTCTGCATCCAAGGTCGTCTCGCTTCTCGGTGTATGGATAAGCTGGGCCAAAACACCTTGTCGGGAGTCTTTCTCATCTAGCAGAGTGCTGAGGAGTATGGGAGCTTCGGCATCATATTGGGGGATGTTCGGGAGAAAGCTCTTGCCAGCTACACCTTATTAGAGATATGTCGATTCATGTATGCTTTGCTGTGGGTAATGGCATTACTGACCAACTTTGACGGTTCGTCCACGCACACTCGACCAAAGAGAGCCAAGCGCTTCGCCAGAGAGGCAATCCGCCGCGTCTGCGCCCTGACTTTCATCGTTCTCTCCTGTAGCTTTTGTCCACGCTATGTTTTGTATTGTTGTCAAAGACTCGCCCCAAAAGATAGCAGCTGGTTGTGGTAGGGTGGAAATAAGTTGGACGTAACATCGTAGGGCAACAGGCCATGTGCTTCGTGCATCGAGTGGACTTTTGGACCAATCAGTTTTTTCCAGATATTCATTGTTCAAGTCGTATATGGAGACGCCAGCATTGGTTAGTTTATCTAAGTTTTCCATTGAGGGCGCTATTTCAGTATGTGTCCCGCTCAAATGGCCTCAGATCAGCGCGGGCCTGCGATTAGGCGACTTGAAGCAGGGCGAAAGGTTGCTCGTAGCCGATGATAAGACATCGCGTTCAAGTTCGATTTGATGATAAGGATGCTTAGTGTTTAGGATTTGCATCAAGCTTTGGAGGTGGTGTTCTGAGGGAGCGATGACGTACTTGGCCATTGCAACATGCCCATGCTTACCTGTCAGGCGAGATCGCTCTTGTGACGACACTCTTCTACTAGAAGACACGAGGGACGAGGTACGACCGAGCAGGCAAGCTAGGAAGCCGCGCCCCTGCTGCGTTGTGTCATTGTGTTCTCTGGTCAGCTTGATTTGAGCCGACAGCCATCGGTGTCGCGAAGTGGCTGTGAGCCATTTAAAGTACGCGTTTTGGTGTCGTGTCGACCCTGCGCCATCTAAAATGGCCCATTCCGCGAGGCCGTGGGCCCCTGCTCCTTGACGCGTGTGTCCCAATCGCTTTAAAGTATCTTTCTCAGCCCTCTCAGCTCCCAGGCAGATCCAGTACTAATAATCTCAACCTGCCAGAGTGAGATTTGGGAGCGGAAAGTAACTACGCCGTGAGTTGGCTTCACCATGACACTTCCACACGAGGAACCAAAGAAGCATAGGCGATACTGCACCAAAGTAAAGACGGGATGCCGAACCTGCAAG
Source organism: Viridothelium virens (assembly GCA_010094025.1). Taxonomy (NCBI): domain Eukaryota; kingdom Fungi; phylum Ascomycota; class Dothideomycetes; order Trypetheliales; family Trypetheliaceae; genus Viridothelium; species Viridothelium virens. The sequence continues at coordinate 200,923 of ML991794.1, forward strand.
ATCCGACGAGTCAAGTGTGACGAGGCACATCCCGCTTGTCGAAGATGCACAAGTACAGGTCGAAAATGTGACGGATATGCAATCCAAGAGAAACCGAATCAAACCATAATCCCCACCAAGTCACTTTGCTTGGACAGAACAGGCACCTCCCTGACGAAGATCTTGGGTACCACTGCGGAGAGTCGCTCACTGGAATTCTACTTTGAGCGAGCTGCTCCAAAGATCTCAGGTTTACTCGGAAACAACTTCTGGTTCCGGATCGTCTACCAGATTGGCTATTCCGAACCGGCTGTTCGTCACGCCCTCATAGCGATCGGCTACCTGTTCGAAAAGCAAGGCCATGATCCCCCGTCAAAGTACCATCATCTTTCCATCTATACCGATGACAAGTTTTTGCTCAATCAATACAACCGTGCCATTGGCTGTCTTGTGACCCGAATGTCCAATAAATCAAACCCGGTGGACATTTCTCTTGTCACCAGCGTATTGTTTGTATGCCTGGAGAGTCTGATGCAGCGACCATGGGGCTGTCTCGCACACTACAAGAGTGGACTTGAACTTTTGCTTAATATGCGAGCCAAGCAAGCCATTGCTCCAGGGCCAGCTACCCAAGCCGAGGAGAATCCAGACAGATCGATGTCTTCCAAGTCGAAGTTAGCGTCAAAAGCTCTTGACGCCGACCTGGTTGAAGAAACTTTAGTCCCTCTCTTTACGCGTCTGAACTTGACGGCATTACTTCACGGTGCCTCCGAACCGCATATTTCGTCTATCGATACCACCACGTTTAAACCACTGCCAGTCATGTTTGCAAGTTTTGAAGAAGGCTCGTCATTATTGCTCGATATTATCAACCACTCACTAAGATACGTTCAATTGGCCACCGTCAAGAGATACGAGCAAACACTCACCCAAGATGATTTTGCTGTTCACTCATATCTCCTCCTCTGTTTGGATCGTTGGCTCAAATTACTTAACAAATGGGAGCACATCACTGGTAGAAGATACAATAAGGATCCTCAACTATGTACCCTCCGTATCTTTCATATGTGTATGTGGATCTGGCTTTCTTGCTGTAACGATCCGCTCGAAATGGAGTTCGACGACCACGTGAGCGATTTCTGTCAGGTCCTTTCCCTTGCAGACGTACTTGTGAATAGTTCCTCTGCTCCAAAGTCTCCTACGGAACTGGATTTCACCTACGATATGGAATATGTTCCACCGGTCTACTTTGCAGCGGTCAAATGTCGCGATCCTATGGTACGACGTAGAGCCATATCTCTTCTGGACGCACGTCGACGTCGTGAGGGCCTATGGCACTCTGAGCGATGTTCGGCTGTGGCCAAGCGAATAATGGCTATCGAAGAGGCTGGACTTTGCGGATCTCTCACGCGTAGATTTCCTCCAGCAAAATACAGAATCACCGATGCTGTTATGGCCGAGACTGGACCAAGCTTTCGGACGACTTTGTTCACACTTCCCCATGCTCTGGGAACTACACGATATCAGTGGGATGAAATGGTACACCTCGTGCCCTGAGAGTGAAGCGCTGAAACTAGAGAACTAGCATCTGAATGCACTCTGGCATCTCTGAAAAGGAGCATAAACACAGGCATGTTTTCTCAGAACGCAGAACACTCCTCATCGAACGTGTCGCATCAGGGGGATACCGTCAGAACGTCTCATCTGACACTGGACTTGGCCTCGTGTGATCCCGGCGCTTACTTTGTTCAGTCAATGGGTAACAGGAAAGCAAATTCCCTCTCGTCTCTTGCGACGTACTTGTTTCTCCCAAAACTAGATGGATAGATGAACCTGGAAAGCTAGCCTCAGCTACCCATTAGAATTCTCGGAATGGGCCGGTCCCCTGTGACCTTGGTGCGCATGAGACCAGGCAGTGGATAGGCATGTTTATCTTCCATTGGACTGGTTGCTCGCCTTGTTCATCAGGAATGATTTGGTAAGGATAGTAGTCTTTTTTTCTCTTTCGTCTATTCGCGTTCGGGCACGTGCGGAACTTGGTGGATCTCAGGCACGTGACCTTTGCGAGATTTAGCGCGTGTCTCTACCCTGAGAACGGCAAAGGCAAAGCAGGCCGTGTATCGGCCATCGTCATTCATTCTCGTACCTATTTCCATATCCTCAAAGCTGAAGACCGTGGAATGGGAGATACACTCTGAGAATAAATCCCCTGCTTCAGCTACTTCCCTCATTTTCAGCCTCACGAGGGTAGCTCCGACCATGCATCGTTTGCTTAGCTCCGCGGTTGGATGAACAAGCGAGCGTTGCCTTTGATGCGAATCTGGCAATAGGTCGAAATTGGCGTTCTGGTCCCTCTCCCACAAGTGATCCTTAGATTATAAGGCTCGCTTCGGTCACGTGTGGCCAGAAAAGCTCAGGTATGGGCATTTGTAGCGGTGCCAGGCTCGTGGAGGTAGTTTATTGCAATATCATGACTGTATAAAGCCTCGGAGATCTCTCACAAAAAGGTAAGCTGTTATCTCTACTTACTTTTCACCCTGTCCTGAGGTAGATTTTTCTTCGTCTCTGAATTCCCCTTTCGAAACTTGAAAATCATGCACGAGCATTTTCTTGTCACGCTTGGTTTGTTGCCCTTTGTTTTGGCCGAAGGTCTCACAAACTGCCCAACACTTGGACCAGTCTTTCCGGCCCCTCGTACGCTCAACACAAACAGCCTCCAGGATGTCTTTCAAAACCTTACAGAAACACTCAATCACGCTATTGCGACTGGTAATGGCACGCATGGAGCTGTGGACAACAACACAGCATATTCGGTTCAATTCTTTTCTCTGATTGAGAATATGCCAGCTTTTGAGTGGTATTATACTCCGGCTCCCATCCAAAATGCTTCCTTCGGTACCAAGAAGATCGACGGCGACTCTATCTTTCGTATTGGAAGTCTTACCAAGCTTTTCACTGTCTATGCTCTTCTTTTAGAGCTTGGTGACATATACTGGGATGAACCTGTGACCAAGTTTCTTCCAGAACTACAGAAACAGTCCCAAGAGAGCCTCTCAGATGCAGTTGACTTCGTGCGCTGGGACGACGTCACTCTTGGGGCACTCGCCAGTCACCTCGCTGGAGTTACAAGGGATCTGGAAACCCAAACGTCAATATCAACCGAAGTTCCCGCAGCTCAATTGGCGGAATACGGCCTCCCTCCTCTTTCACGCGCCGATCTGCCTCTGTGTGTTGAAAATGCGACAGCGCCATGCAATCGCTCCGAATTTCTAGCAGCGCTTGCGACTCGCCAGCCCACATATGCTCCTAACACGACGCCTATCTATAGTAATTCAGGGTTTCAGATCTTGGCCTATGCGCTGGAAGCTATAGTTGGTCGGCCGCTGTCGGAGATTCTTCGGGAGCGCATGTTTTCTCCACTCTTTCTTTCCAACACTTCAACAACTGCGCCGGTGAACGATTCCAGAGGTGTCATTCCTGGAGACCCAGGCAGCAGTGGCTGGAACTATGCTCTTGGGAAAGCGAATGGTTACTCGGGCATCTATACCACTGCGTCCGACATTGTCAAAGTCGGCAAATCGATTCTCAATTCCACACTCCTCGACCCTAACATCACCCGTGCCTGGCTCAAACCCGTCGTCCATACATCCTCGCTTGCTCTGAGCGTCGGACGTCCTTGGGAAATCGCACGACAAGCCCTGAATCCCCCATACGAGCACGTGGTCGACATCTACACAAAAACCGGAGACGAAGAAACATACAGTAGTCTCCTCGCTCTTATTCCCGACTACAACGCCGGCTGGGTCAGCCTTGCTTCCGGTCCCGGCCAGGACACCGTCATCGACGAAATTATTGTTGACGCCGTCATCCCGCACCTAGAGGCCGCAGCGCGGGAGCAGGCGCACATGGTTTTCGGAGGGAGGTACACCGCGTCGAATCTCAACAGCAGCCTCACAATCGGAACAAATCCAAATGTGCTAGGCCTGCAGCTCACGGAGTGGATCAGCAATGGTTCGGACATACTTGAGGCTTTGGCTGCCGTCTATGGGAATCCTGGGGGTAGCATAACGGTGGTGCTCCAGCCAACAGACTTGGAGATGCCGGTTCGATCGTCTGCATTTGCGAATGCGACGGGGACGATGAACGGTTCTTCGGCTCGGAGCGTTCGGAAGGTCGCTTTCAGGGCGATATACGAAGTACCGTCAAAGTTCACGGACTCGGGGGTGATTGCTGAGGCCTGTACGAGCTGGTTCAGCGTGGACGGTCTCCCTTACGGCGACTTTGCGGATGATGAGTTCTTGATTGCTGTTGCAACGGATGAGTGTGGGGAAGAGAGAGCTTTGAGTATCAGTCCGAGGTTCTTGCATGTCACCTTGGAAAGAGACGAATAGACATGGGGAAAGGGGCTTAGCGCTGCGAGAATTATTTACATTCTGATCTGTAGTTGTGTCTGCTAATATATAATTTTGTAGATTGCTATAAGCATAATTGACTCGCATTCCTCTAGTCCATCAAGATATATAATAGTAGCCGCTAAGCAGTCCAAATTGACTACTTTGTCTGGACCGATGTCGTCCCTACACAGTTCCCCCACGGATTTACTAAGTCAATCTTTCATCCGTGATCGGAATTTTCGCCGGGCCTTTTCGGTCAACACAGTAACAATGGGAAGGAGGTATAAGTAGCTCTCCTTTAATCCTTCCTTAAATTCACCCACCATTTTTTCCATTTCATTCTCAAGAGCCATTGTTTCTTTGGCTTTCACTGCAAACGTCCCCGAAGTTGTGGGAGGTGAAGGTATTTGCCGTCTCTCTGACCCCCGTCCTTGAGTGGACCCCAGATCACCGTCACGGCGGGCTATGGTAATGGCCACCTAGCAAGTTGTCCTCGAGCATGATACCTATCTTCTCCAAAGTACGATTTGCCGTCTCCACTCAAACTAGCCATATCCATAGTACCATTCCGAGTGAAATACCGGCTAAGACGGCAAACACCATCTTGAAGATCTTATTCAGTATATTAGCACGTCTTTTTGGCTATCAAAGTCCAGTAAAGCAATTCATCAGTTTGATGAGACTGTTGATTCGCTTCCTGTGCCGCCAGAGGTAAATTTTTCGTCAGAGTGTTGCGGGGAATACCGATCTGCGCGACACGGAGTCGCCCTACGGAAGACGAAGCTCACGGACGTGCCTAGCTGCTGTGGCTGCAGCATAACTATTACGTTCTACTGCTGGGGCCGTGAAGCCCACCTAGTAACGAAAATCAGATCTGAGATTGTCCAGAGCCGGAGTCGGGATCCGTCATATCCGCGGAACGGCATCAGGGTGGGTCGCATACAGGAGGTATATGGGGCGGATATTAAGCAGGATAAGATGTCGGCGGCCTCAAGTATCGAAGTGCTGCATGTTGGGATGGGTGAGGAGCACATTGGGTAAGAGGTCTTCTGATAATAGTGGCGAGGGAGGTGACGTTGTTGTCGAGGCTGGTTAGTTCGAAGAGTAACCAAGGGGTGTTAATAATGCAGACGATGCCGAGGGACTGTTTCCGGGATACGCTGCATGATGAAAAAAAGATTGAGCTGATGCAGAGGCCAATGAGGTCCGGCCAGGGTACGTTGCTGCTGGTGGAAGGGCAGCAGTGCTTAATAAAGCAAAGCGATCAAGATGCCAGATTGATCACATAGTACTTTGTGGCAAATTAAACAGCTTTATTCAATGCCTTTGACGTGACACTCTCTGCTGAAGAGGTATCTTCCTTGCGGAAGAGCAGTGTATTAGTTCTTTGATAATGCGTTTGGCGACGAGCCTCTCGATATTGCCTGTAGAATAATTAGATAATGGCCAATCCAACTGCGAAGAGGGATACGCTTTCAATTGTTACTAATGGGCTGCAACATTCCAAGCGTGTCCAGAAAGAGAAGGCCAATCGACAAGCTACTAGGAAAGGTTTTCAGTTGGAGCTATAGTCATCGCCATACCTTGTCGACGATTGGGCCGATCGTGGTAGTCGAGGCGGATTAGGCTCAACCAGGATGGTGTATGTGGATCCAGTGTCCTACCCAAAAGCGTAAGCTGCAAATAGTCCCGCAATGCGGTAGAGCTAAAGCTCGAGCCTTACCGTTATGCATCTTGATCATTGCCATGTGTCATTAAATGTAATCCTCTCCCGTGTATCGATGGGGATCAGTGTGAAATGCCGGTGTTGGGCTCAATTAAGTAACAGGAAAAGTCTTGGCGTCTATACGTCGTATGGGATCCAATCTCAGCCGCGGAAAACCTTCCTGCATGTTGTCTGACTTACGAGATGAATACGAAAATGTTAAGAAAGCCCGGGCATATTGCTTCGCCTCATGCAGCATCTAGTATTTTTAGTACTCAAAGCAATTGTGTCGAGTCCTGTGGAGAGCCCACAATGTCTTGGCGTCATTACTGTAGTCAACGAGAAGCACTTCGGTGGTTGGTACGAACCCCTCCGATCTCGCTAGCACACAGGCGGCGGCGTCGATAGCACGCGTGGATGGCTATTCCCGAGCCTGCCGCCTCTCTAGATCCTGGTAGTTGGACAAAGCACCTTTTCGACTCGTCCATTGTGCAACATTATTGGCTGACGGTATTAATCAGGAAGCCATGGGTATCCCTTTGATGGCATGGCATTGGTGGAGTAGTACTTCTTTTGTATCGAAGGAGTAAGTAGCACAGCATCTACAATTTATTGAAAGAAAGTACCATATCGCTGTTAAGAGAATAGGCTAAATTTGCGAGAGTGACCATGATTATGACGCAGGATTCTATGCAATGTATGGTTATGTTGAAGCGCAGCGCTAAAAAGGGCGAGATTTCTGACACATTGACGAATCCAATACTTAACCACTCACCTCTATTCGCCAGGCGGATGAATATAGTTAAGCCCATACTGCTACTGTACACTTCAGCTGCGGCCATTGTCTCCGAATCCAGAATTGGATGATCGCCAAGCTCTTTTGAAAGGGTGGTCAATCATTTGCATGCCTCGAGACTCGTCTTAATAAATTAATTGGAAGAGCTTTCGGCATCTTTGTCCTCATGTGGCTAGAGATGGTAATACGCATGGCTCCGCTTTCCTTGTAGGACTCAAGTGCATGCAACTGACGATCGGAGGCTGTATGTCGAACAGTAGTAGACATGTCGCTTCAACTTATGGCTCGAGATAAACAGGTATAGACTTGTAGCGTGGACACTAGAAGAGTGTGTGCAGGTGCTAAACCAGGCCTGCGTGACAGAGATTGGCTGATTGGTATCATTCAAAGTGCGGAAGGGCTCCTGAATCAAGTTAAATCAAAAGAGCTTGCGCCATTCTCGGATCAATTCCTCGCAAATGCAGTTAATGCAGAGCCGACTCCTTATCGCATCTCATGTTGCTGCAACTGGCATAGCTGAGTAGCTCCATGGACAGTAATTTAGGGAATGATCGTAGGTGCCCATCAGGTATACGTCCTTCATACGAGAATCTATATCTTCAACAGCCAGTCTGTGGAACGACTGTGGGACCAGAGAGATCCGAAAGTGACGTAAGAAATATCTCGATCCCAGTGATCCATTGCATTTCGCATTTCAAGGGTTTGATGCAAACTTTTCCCTGCCAGTGCAGGTACTTGTCACTGGTGTCGGTGGCTGTGGCGTCCTTCTTCTAGTCAGTAACAGTGGTGTGCTGAGAAGACTTTGTTGAATATGCCCTTGGAATATCCGATGGAAGAAGCCGGCGTCGCTGACAGCACCCTAAGAAAGGTGTGGTGGACAATGATCTTTGACAAGAGAATAATGTGGTGCATCTGCATGACTCTAGTCCCCGGAAATAATGCCGCAGTTGTAGGAACAGCGGTGCATTACGGCCAGGTAGTCGGGAACAGGGACGGAGCACTTTTCTCACCCAATACAGTATCCCTTAGCAACCGATTATTGAAGGATGCAGGACGCATCGATGGAGTCAGTCGTTCGGCTGTCGGGCACCCTCACTTCTCGGATTTTTTTTTTTTTTTTTTGACAGCTGTGGGCGAGTGTGCGTACATGGTACTATGCTAGAAGCAAGTGTGATCCTCATCTGAGAGGACGGAACCTGCGGGGTAAACGCGGTGCTTTCCAGGTCTGGTTGGAGCTTTCGCGGATCATGGGGTGTTGCGCCTCTGATCCAGACTGGGAGAAGACCATTCCACGCAAGGGCAGAGGGAAGACTGGACCCGTATTTTCCAGGTTGATGGCCGTCGAGCCGAGTTGAAGCGGAGGCCCATGGTTGAAGTTTCCAAGGTAGGACGTACCTTTGTGCCGATCAAGACGGCGTGGGGGTCTGCCAAGAGCAGCATAGGGTGAAAGGGTGATACCTAGTATCGTAAGCAGCCTCTATCCCAACAATGACCCCAAGCGATGCCCACCGCTCAAAGAGCCACAGGGTGGGAGCTCTGAGGTGCCAACGTCTCCACGAATGCAGAGGTTTGCAGTCAGCAGCCTTACGCAGAATTGCGGCTGAAGGCCACGTTCTCGGGCGGGAAAAGCAAAGAGCTATGTCCTCGTCACCCGGAAACTGGTTGCGAGATCGATGCATTGTTGCCCAAAGCAGTATGGGCATCCCCCGCGTCTGGCGCGTGGGATGTCAAAGAGGCAGCATGCCCATGTGGCCCTGCAGTCGTAAATGCAAGTCATGAATGCCATCCGGGAACGGGCAGCAGGACGCTGCAAGAATAATCTGATGCCTTCGCCACGCCACCTGCGTTGATCTTACTCGGCGTTTCTGCCTCTTGCCAAGGACCAGGGAGATTCCTTGCGCCTCAGTACCCCTCACCACGGAGGACGGTTGCCACAAATCAGTGTTGGAACGGCGTAGCGAGCGAACGGGCCTGCTGTGGTGAAGATGCGAATCGCGGTGGTGCCTCTCTCTTGCCATGCACCTATGGGTGCTTAGCAAAAATGGCTCAGCCCAGCAGTGCCACATCTGCCCGGGTCCATGGCGTTGAGAACGGCAGCACCAGTCAAGCCAGCAGAACCCCCACGCACTAGATGAACCTTCGTGCCTGTCCTGAGTCGTGGACGACGATGAAGCGCGTAACCCTGACGTCGCGCGTTCCTGCATCACCCAATGACGGGAACCCAGCTGACCGACTTAAGCACCTTAAGCATCACCTGAACTTTCTCAGCCTTCAAGAAAAGCAAGTGGTCATGGGCCTTCCCTGGGACCTGCATCCCAGATTGGCAAATCGGTTATTCTCCAGCGCTTCCTTGCGCCATTCATGCACCCACTCAGCTCTTTTTGCCGTCCAGGGTACTAGACACTGCAACCCGCATGTTCCCGTATAGCATGGCACCACTCTTGTCAAGAGCTGCTAAGACGGCAATCTTGCACTGTATTCCGCACACCGGGAGCCCGTAAGCCATTCGTCGACCTGGGGAAAGCGTTCTTGCGCTCATCATGACAAGGCCTGGAAGGGTAACCCCCACGTGCGTTAAGGCCTTGTGGAGAAAAATCTTTCCATAAGTATATAAATCTCGTAACTTTCGGTCATAAGCTTGAAACGGTGGGTCGCTTCGCAAGAACGCAATCACCGAGCTACCTTGGAATCAAGCACCGGCAAGCGAAGTCTATCGTATCAGTTCCTTGACCACTACAGAGCAACGCTTGTATTTTTAAGCCGTGCTTTCCTATCATGTCTCCCCATCACGACTCTCCTTCGACTCCTGAAGGCTTTTTGACTTCTAGTTTCGACGACATGTCTATCAGAACGGCAACTTCCTTTGATAATGTTTCAATCGACTCTTCCGATATCAGCTCCAGCATCAAACGACCTCTAGCGCCCGGTGTCTATGTCCCTACCGTAGCTTTCTTCGATCCTATTACAGAAGATTTAGATATAAAGACAGTGAGCCAGCATGCAGTACGGCTAGTCCAGGCCGGAGTGGTGGGCATCACTACCCAAGGATCCAATGGCGAAGCAGTACACTTGACCCACTCGGAGAGAAAGCGAGTCACGATCGCTACTCGCAAGGCACTGGATGAGGCCAATTTCAATGACATACCGATCATCGTCGGTTGCGGCTCACAGTCCACACGAGAGACCATCGAACTTTGCAAAGAAGCAGCACAGTCTGGTGGCGATTACGCTCTTGTACTCCCCCCTTCATACTACAAGACTCTGTTCGCTGCCGACTCAGTCCTGGACTATTTCATGGACGTGGCAACCGCATCTCCTATCCCTATCATCATCTACAATTACCCCGGCGCTGTCGCTGGCCTTGATCTCTCATCGCAAGATATCATTGAGCTTGCAAAACATCCAAACATCATTGGATGCAAGCTCACCTGCGGTAATACTGGCAAACTCAATCGTATAGCCTCAGCGACTCGTGCTGCCACATTTTCCGATCCAGGATCAGGTTTCATGTGCATGGGCGGATCCGCGGATTTCACGCTCCAAACCCTCATCGGAGGAGGCTCTGGTATCATCGCTGGACTCGGCAACATCTCTCCGAAAGCCTGCGTCGAAGTTATGAATCTCTTCGAGGCCGGCAAGTTAAAGGAAGCGCGCAAGATGCAAGCCATCCTTGCTCGCGGTGATTGGGCAGCTATTCAAGGCGGTATCGTGGGAACCAAGAGTGCGATGCAGAGCTACCTTGGCTACGGAGGCTACGGAAGGAAGCCGCTACCGAGACCAGGGAAGGCAGAGGCTGGAAAATGGGCGAAAGACTTTGAGGAACTCATGCTATTGGAAAAGTCCTTATGATAGTATAGGAGGCTAGCTTAATTCATTCCCTTAATTGAAGCGCTGCATGCTTTGGATTGGCTAGGGGTTTGCTTCTCCTGTACATATCTTATTCAAATCCACTGGCATGGAGTTTCAATGGCGGTTATGTCGGAATCTAGTTACAATAGGATTGAATCCAAGAATCTTATCACAAGTATCTATACCCGTGGTTATACCTCACCGCGGTACACGTACTGTTGGTGACTCCTAAAATATGTCCTTCGGAGTTTGATTATCGTAGTCGGCAGAAAAGGCAAACATTAATTGGGGCTGGGCTGGAGCAACGCTAACTTCGCTCGCACCCAACAAAAGTGATTGCCTAGGATCTGTGCCATATCACAAACACAAGTTATGAAGGCATAAGGTATGTTACTAGAATGATTCCACCATTCTGGGCTACGCTTGAAATCCTCAAATGACGTGACAAACTTGAGCGCGGACACGATGACTCTCAGCCACATCAAGGACTCAGCCGCAGTGACTCTACTATCACGCCGGTCAAGTGTGACTCAATGTAGCTCTTCATTTAAACGAGGCTTTACCCATGCAAGTTTATATTTTGTTGGAAATCTTCAACTTTCATATTCATATTCATTTTCATTCTCTGCAAAAGGAAGTTTGGCCTGTTACTTCACTCTTCTGCCAAGTTTCCTTAACATTCCTTAAGCCTACGATAAAGCATTTATCCCCAAGAACCATTGCACTCTATCCTTCCCAAGTCCATTCCATTCCATTGGTGCCATAAGAGCTCCTAGTCTTAGTTCACCCTATACCTGCTTTTCCACCATGACCACCGACACCTTGACCTCCCTCCCTTCCTCCCCTTCGTCCGCCGACCTCCGTGGCCCCTCCACAGACAACCATCGCGCTCGCGCTCGCAGGCGTAAATACGATGCTTTCCAAAACGTCCACGAAGGTCAACTTGGTCACCCCCACTACATCTCCGGGATCGATGGTGTCCCCTCTATCTTCTGCATCTTTCCTGCTGATTTATCGCAAGCGAAAGTGGCAACGATGACGAAGTGCGATCTCTGGGTGGAGGCACAGCATCAGGGTCCACCGAGATATCATCGGAGTCATCGGTGGGAGAAGCTTGGGTGGGATGGATGGAAAGGGAAAGGGAGGGGTAGGGGCAATCTGGAAATTGATGGTTGGGAGGAGGCGAGAGAGCAGATAGGGGAGGAGTGGGAGGCGAGAATGGATGCTTGGTACGAAGAGATGAAGATGTGGGAGATGTCGGGCCCTGACGGAGAGGTTGAAGAGGACAGCGAGTGGGGTGAGGCAAGGAGGGAGGGAAATTTTGGGGTGCTTGTTGATTGGGCGAAGGCCGATTGGGAGGAGAAAAGAATGAGAGAGGCGGAGAAGGCGGGTTGGGATGTTATGAGTGAGGTCGGCTCGGTGGAGTCTGATGAGATAGAGGGTGGTTGGGGCCTATTTTGGGATGAGTCTGATTTTGAGATCGTTTGAGAGTGGACCGCGGACGTTCTCGCGCAGTCCTGTTTACCATGATACCCCAATGCAAGCTTTTGTCGCAGAAAGGAAGACATCCTTGCCTGAATAACTTGAATCACTTAACACTATGGAACGTCATAACTTGTCACGATGCATCTCTTCACTTGGCCCGTCTGCCGATCTTGCCCTATACGACTCTTCTGTCTCTTGAATCAACGCGTCCTCATGATCAGGAGGATCAAAAATATAAGTCCGATATTCAGCGTTCTTCCAATCACCGCCTGTCTGCCTCCCCTGTTCGTCAATATTACCCGTGACGTGATGTAGAAAGTTACCGTGCGATATCACCACAATCTCCTTTTCCTCTCGCGCTCGAAGCAACAGCCGAAGCTGCCGTGCCCGAAGTTCTACGGTATGCCAATCTGGGGCCCATAAACCCTCCTTGCTGTTCCAGTCTTCCTGCACCAGTGAAAAGTCCACAAGCTTTCCAAATTCGGCTTTTAATGTACTTGGGTCATGGCCTGTATTGGACGGTTGGGACGAAGATTCCTGACCACGGGGAATAGCAAGTACTTGGCGCTTGCCGCTCTGTAGGTACGGCTCGAAGGAAATCAAGGCTGTCTGAATCGTTCGTCGGATTGGAGAAGCGCAAACCAGCTGGATGCGGTCGTGATAAGGGAAGATGTCGCGTAGGTGCTCGCATTGCGCATAGCCATGTTCAGTGAGATCAGGATCTGGAATGTTTTGGTCATTGTAGAGATCATGAAGGCCTTGACCGTGACGGACAAAGTGGATGTATCTTGGTGTCATCTCATCAAAATATCGAGTTACCGGTTCGAATATTTGAAAAGGACCTTCCTTCAAGAGATCTTCGTGCTGAAAGACTCAAAGAGCCACTACACAGGCGTAGGGTCGAGGAATGAGAGTTTTAATCAAATCTGCAACGTTAAAGACGATGTGCACCTCACCGTTTTGCTAGGAGACCATGATTCTGGTATCTTATCTTCATATCCAGACATGTCCACAAAGCTGCGTCATGGGACCAATAGCGCTTCTTCAGCCAAAAAGAAGCTGCGCCTCTAAGCCAAGCCTACCACCGACCTTCGAGGCGACCTCAGCCTCATCTTCCCAACTTTGTACCACGCAACGGTTCCTCATTCTTCTTGTCTTCATACTCATCAGCTCCTGGAAACACAACAGCGGCATATTCAACGCAGCTCAGAGGATCTCCTAGCTTCCCCTCAGCTCGCGGCCCATCTGATAAGTGATTACTGAGTACGTCTGGAGGGATGCATCACCATGCGGCTTCGAGGCAGACGCAGGAACTCAGGATTGCGGGGTCGTTCGTGGCGCGAAACATGTGCGGAGTGGCATGCCAGGATCGACCCAGCAGAGCCCGGTGGAATGGTGAGAGATCTTCCTCTTACTCAGATTCTAGATCGACCCTTCCTTGTGGAGGTGAGAAAAGCGTGGGGGTTTTCGGGATCTTCCAGCGGCATGGCATGGTGGCATGGTCTGTCCAAGTGGCCGGGTTGAGGTTCCTCCGAAACTGTCTCTGTCAGCGCTACTCTACTGGACTCAACTCTCTCAGCTGCTAGAGTAAGCGAGAATGGCAACATTCACTTTCCTCCGGATTGAGGCTCCTCAGGTAGACCTCGAATATCTTCGGCCATTCACAAGTCTGACCTTTGTCCGTTAAGTTTATGAGCGTTCCTGGCTACTGGTGTGAATCATTCTCTCCTTTGACAAAGCAGCAATCTAGTGGCTACTTCGCAACTTTGTCTGTGGTGAGTAATTGTCGCGAACCTGTAGGTATCTCGGGATGGACTCTTTAATCTCCCCGAGTAGCGTGGGCTGGATTTTATGAAGTCATTTGCACGGTCGAGTAGTGGTCGTAGCAACTTGCAATCGTCCCTGTGAAGAGGAACAGTGGCTGAAGGTATAAGTATACTCTATCCCCTCAGAGCCAGATCATGACCAGGAGGACCTTCAGCTTTCATAAATCTGCAAACCTCGACCATTTTCCTGAAGTGTCTCAGCTCCTTATTCATTGAATCTTTAATACTATGTCGAAGAGTACACCACCTCAAGTCTGGCTTGTTACCGGCTCCTCAGCAGGGTTGGGTTGGGAGATTGTCCGTGCTGCTCAGGAAGCCGGGCGTACGGTTATCGCATCATCTCGCAACCCTTCCAAGACTGCCGAAAAAGTGAGACGGGTCGAAGAGAAAGGCGGCTCATGGATTCCTCTGGACGTTGCCTCCCCGGATCTAGAGAAGCAACTGGACGTGGCACTGGAAAAATACGGCAAGATCGATGTGTTAGTCAACAATGCCGGGTTCGCTGTGTGTGGCACTCTTGAAGATGTCAGGTCTGTGGATATTTCAACCTCCCAGAATAGGCTGAATACCGTACATCTAATCTTGCTAATAGCATCGAGTTACAACGATCCGTTATGGAAACAAATTTTTTCGGTCCTCTGCGTACGATGCGTCACATCATTCCGTCAATGCGGAAGCAAAAGCGTGGCACCATTGTGAATGTCACTTCAGAGGAAGGGATCCGCAGTATCCCTACTCTAGCTGGCTATACCGCCACCAAACATGCCCTCCAAGCCGCTACTATCTCAGTCCGTCAAGAAGTCGCTCAATTTGGCATCCGAGCTTTCGCTGTCGCACCTGGCGCCATCCGCACCGACTTCAATGACGCGGCAAGGGTAGTCGGACTCTCCGAGCCGTACAAGGGAACTACGAGTGACGACGTGGTGAAAATGCTGCTAGCAAGCGGGGGCAACCAGACTGGTGATCCGAAGAAAATGGCATCTCGAATTCTAGAATTGGTTGATGAGAGTGGAATTGTGAAGACTGTCGTGGAAAAGGGAGATGGATTTGAGAAATTAGATTGGATGCCGTTAGGAACGGATATTGGACCTGTCGCGAAGTCGATCGGTTCGGACCTAAAATCTAAGGCAGAGAAGTTGGAGGGGATTTGGAGCAGCGTCGATTATGACACTTAGGGGCTTGGTGTTGGAAGCCGGACCAAACATCGAGAACCATTTGACCATCCTGAATACCCAGGTATTATTGGCTGCTTGAGGTTTGCCCTGCTGTTGCTTGTTTACGGTGATGCTCTAGTCTTTCCTTCCTAGGTGATGTAGGTTAGGGGGTTACTCAGGTCGTATCTTGAAATATAGGTACCGAGTGTGGCCCTGCGTTGTGCCACCATGTGCTGTAGTGACGTACCTGCCAAGTTTGAGGTATGCATACAAAGCTTAGTGATCATTTGCAACTTCTGCATTCCCAGATCCATCAGCCAATCAGAATGAGCGTAGATTGCGTGCGTCCGCGAAAGAGTTTCGATTGACTCCGGAAACTTTACTAGTAGAGTATCCATAGCTACCTACAATCTAAGAATTGCTTTCCTCCAGTAGTAATGGAGTTTCCTCCAGGATTTTCTCAGAACTTCTGGCTTTTTGGCTACGGGTGAGTTTGCAAAAGATAGGCCATTCTTTCTCGCAGGATCTCTTCACTCAAGTCATCGTTAAGTGCCACGAGTGGTAATTCCCACTGATCACTTTGAAAATCACATCAACATCCGAAAAGATAATAAATTCTGCAAAATCGTTTCCTACTATCCTCGCTGACTGGTTGCTAATTGGGTCAAAGGAGTCTGATTTGGAAACCTCCACCCCATTTCGGTCGGTACATGTCTTTTCTCACACCACCACCGGCTGAGACAACTGTTTAGATAAGCGAGTCCCCGGTTATATTGAAGGTTATGTTCGTCGGTTCTGGCAGGTATGTAAAGAAATATCCGCAATAAGTGGCAGTGTAGCTAAGCGCAATAATCTAGGCTAGGTGTGTGACCCTTGACGAACTCCAATCGAAACTTCCTCATTTCAAGAAGCTGAGGTGGTATAGCGAAGACCATCGTGGTACCCCTGAAGCACCAGGGCGTGTGGTCACTCTGATTGAACGTTCGCACTGGGAAAGCCTTACCGATCACGTACGTTGCGGAAATGATTTTCAATCCTTGCGACGTTGATCTGACAAATGGCCATCAGCACAATTCAACACCTCCAAAAGTCTGGGGGGCCGCGTATCACATCCCACCCGAGCATGTCGACGAAGTCCGCTCCTATCTCGACATCCGCGAGATCAACGGCTACAGCATCCAATTTACCCCAATTCATCCGTCTCCCGAGCTCATCAAATCCTCGACAGAATGCACTGACCCCAAACCACACATTTCAAGTGCAGGATCCGAGCCCATTAACTGTCTAGTCTACATCGGACTTCCCAACAACCCTCAATTCCTTGGTCCGCAAGATCCGCAGGCATTGGCGGAGCATATCGTGCGGAGCAAAGGGCCGAGTGGCGAGAATAAGGTGTATCTCTACATGCTTGATGATGCTCTGAATGAGCTCAGTCTTGATAGCGGGGATGAGCATGTAAGTGATCTGGCACGGAGGTGTAGGAAGCTCGACCCGGAAGGCATGGAAGGCAAGGCAACCGGTCACGAGGGGTTCAAAGATGAGTAGAGTAGGGTTGCCAGCACGGAGGAGCAGGAAGAAGTGGAAAATTAGGCATCATGATAGACTTTCGATAGAATGAGGAAATTGCCCGGTACAGAGGCAGTCCTGGTTGGTTTCGCCCTATTAACACTCAATCAATGTCGAGTAAATGGATATTGCTAATTGCGATCTAACGCTTGTAACATCGTCTTCACAGTTGATGGACAGAACGAGGCTCGAAGATTTCGTTTCAGTCGAAACGTTTGACGGCGAAGCTTTGGAAAAATATTTCAAATAGCTCATACGAAGAACTACCCTTGTCCGGCGAAAACTCGTACTGGTCTAGTTAAGATTGGGCCCATTTGCCATAGAGACACAGCTGCTCCAATCCAGTTCCCTTTCAATGGTGGAATAGATTGCACCGCGGTAATTTTGGTAAAGATTAGGAGTAGGAGTAGGAGTAGCCTGACAATCATCATGTCCCTCTTGTTGAAAGCGCTGATACCTACCTTATAATATCCAAAGTTTTCGGTGCGATATAGCCCCCGTCTGCATCTTCTATCTCGCTTGACATTCTAGTTCACTCAACACTTGGCGCCCTGTAACACCTAGCCAAGCAGATCTTATCCACTTCACGACTCCGTTCAATGGCTGTGTCCACCGCTGTCTGCCTTGTTGCGGTGCGTCGCCGTTGTATTCCTGCTAAATATTAGACCCTGTACCATGTGATGCTCGGAACGAATGGCTCCCGAATTAGCTGTAAAATAACCTGGCCGAAGTATGCTGTTCGCTGAGAGTCGGTATCTGTCCAGCTCTAAGGACACAGAAAAGGGGACAAGGAGACACTTGTAACCAGGAAACTCGACCCACCGATGGAAGAGTCCAGCATTCCGGTGATCGAGCCAACTTACGGATTCAAGAGATATCCCATAGCTCGATGTATTCTTCGGCGTGATCCCAAATGCAAATGTCCTATTTCTCCAGTCTGATCAAGGCGTTTTTCGGAATTCAGAATGCCGATAGAGTAACAACGGCTGCATCTTGTTCTTCGTATCTCATTAACTTCTCCTATCTGAGAGGTCATATGATTGGTATTGGTGATTATGAACGATTTGCGCGGACCTCAAGAAAGGGAATGATGCCATAGTTGCATAAGCACCCCATTTAGCTGTTCGTCGATCCAGAACAGTGGTCTGATGCGTTGAATGACCTCATCGGTCTTCGTTAATCGCTGATCGAGACAGAATGACGATAGCATGTTCAGGAACCATGGAAGCTCTGCAGAACCCCGAGCTCCGATTGCACCGATGACAAGCACCCATAACTTAAGGTCAGGCACCCTTTCCCATTCATAGTCTTGCGTCAGTATCAAGTTTTGCGTCAATTGATCTAGCGCAGTGTGATGAAGGGCCTGGATACCAAGCTCATGACGTGACTGGAAGACCAGGACGGTGAAGACTAAGGCTGCGAGACACAGCGTACTTTGCATGGGCGACGGTAGCGACGCAGTCTGTATGTTGGAATACTTGCCTAGCAGTCGCACTTGTATCATGTTGCCGCGCGTCTGAAGGTCCACAGGCTCGAAAGGCGCTTGAGGATCGTTCAGCCAATGAGCCAATTGTGTTGTCAAAAAGGATAAATCGTCAAGCAGAATGGCGAGATCCTGATCGACGCCAAGATCGAAACAGCATGTGAGGATTTGTGATGGTGCCGTCGGGCGATCGTTGTAAGGGGATTGCCGCTGGGGCTGACTATTCTTGTGGCTGCTTTCTGGAAGCGGTAGATATGGCGGGTAAAATGACGCGACAGAGTGCAGAGCGACGTGCCTTTGATGCAAGTACGTAAGCAACGGTATATACCACCAGTTGAAGCGACAGACTTACCAAATAATGAGCGCTTGGAGACATTGATTCACTCGTAGACCTGCTAAGCCACCTCGCAATTCAATCATGCGTTTCAATCCATTGACGTGAACGAGTCGTTGGGAAGAGGCCAAATCCTGACTCTCTCCGTCTTGTGCTATAAAAGGCAGGAGCATACTTTCTTCGACGCATAGCAAAGAGAAAACAGCCGCTATATTGCCATCATCGATCCTTGAAATGGGATCCGATAGATTAAGGTTGATTTCTTGAACGGCGAGAGACTTATGACGAATAATATCGTAATACGAGGCCTTCCCGACGGTATATGCGTGCATTGCAGCCGTTGCGAGCAGACTATGCATGAACGCCCGGTGCGTCATGGCGAGCGCAAACCATTGCGTCTTCAGTACGTTGGACTGCCGTCGAACATCGACCGGAATGGCTTCATGAGCCAACACGGAAATGTCTAAAGATAATTAGCCGGGTGCTACATAATAGTTGAAGGGCCGCACAAACAGTGCTCAACCAACCCGAGACTTCGCGCGTCTAGATCTATGGGATAAGTCGCAAACGGGTCAAGCACGCCGTTGCCAACCGAGTCTCCTGCATGAGGCATGTGGATGCCAAGTTGCGGGGAGTGTACGTGCCATTGCATCTCATTGGAGTCCATTGGCCATCCCAGCACCTGATCACTTTGAGTTTCAGGATTCTCGGGCTCTAAGGAATCTTCCATGGCTTCTCCCAACTTGCCTTTTTTCGATAGAGTTCGAGATGGAAGAAGGTTCCCAGTCGAAGAAGGGCCCAACTCAATCGATTCACCTGCTCTGCCTTTGTAGGAAGCGTGTTTGACTCTTTTACTTGTCGACCATGGTTTCTCTCGTCGGGCTTTCTGCATCACAAAAGACCGTATATCTCGGCGCTCCTGGCCGCGTCGTTGCCTTCCATATTGAGGTTCGACGAAATGGAAGCTTTGCACGTGGGCCCTGTGCGGTCTTGCGCTGACTTCTTGGTCAGGAGAAGGTGTAATGGGGTCGGATATCATAGCATTAAGGGTCTCCAAGCCCATGGATCGGGCGGAACCCTAATTGCCAAATTGGGCAACGGAAGTTACGGAACTGTTTGAATCTTGCAATATGATGATGAAGGCGTGACACGTTGAATGCTTTTCCTGGTAGAGTGACAATCGTCGCTGCAGTTGTAACGTGCTCGGCTGTGGCTAAGTGATGATTGGATGAATTAACAGACTCCTCTTGCGGTTAGTGGCTTTGTGAGGCTGAACCAGGATCTATAAATTTTCGCGACTCAAGCACAGCTGCGAGAGTATCCATCCAAGGGGAAATTGAAGCGTTTAAAAGCAAAAGTTCGACCAAACCTGCGATGCATGCACTTTTCAATCCTCTTGAGATCGTTGTCTTCCTACCGTAGGACCAATCTTACAGGCATCAGCATGATTACTCACACCGTTGCATTTAATGTAGCCAGTCGTCGAGATTGAAATTCCAGATTGCAATTCGTGTTCAAGTACTTTGTACTACGGGAACCTCAAAGAGCCAGCATGTTCTCGATAGAGCTGTGCTGGAAGAGTGCATTACTAATCGGAAATCCTGTAGCTGTAGGAGTGGTGTTTTCAAATCCGGGGGGCGAGCGTTATTAGCGGCATCACGTGTAGCGGTGTTTTCTCGGAGCGATCCGGCCCAGAAGCCGTTCCGTCCCTGAATCGTCTTTCAGGCTTCAGTAACTTCGTCTTTTGCGATCAATCTCTCAATGCCTATTCCGCAGCCTGCTCAACTCGCACACCAGGCAGTATGAGCACGCTAAGCTCGATTCGTGTTCTCCATACATTTAGAAATTTTTCTTTTCCCTTTCAATCGCTGATATGAAAACACTTTTGTCCAGATCAGCTCAAGGTACTCATTTCGGCGGCACAGCTTCTGAATAGTTGCTAACACAACCTCTAGAACTCGACTTTTCATGGGCTGACATCCCATCTCACATCCTACAAGCAGAGCTTGTTAGGAGGCAGGAGCAGCCAGCCAAGCCAGAATGCGGATCCGGACCTGGCCGTGATAACTATAACACTGCTTTGCATGTGGGGGCGCTGTTTCTTATTTTGGTTCTTAGTACTCTTGGTATGTCCCAATCAATATGGCTTGCAGCTAGCAGAGAGTACTGATTGTGGAGCACAGCATGTTCATTTCCGATCTTCGTTCGACGCTTCCCACGTATTCCAGTACCCCATCGATTTCTATTTCTGTCACGGCATTTCGGAACTGGCGTTCTGATCGCAACAGCATTTGTGCATCTACTGCCAACGGCGTTCGTATCGATGACAGATCCATGTCTGCCGTGGTTTTGGAATCAAGGATATCCGGCGATGCCCGGACTAATTGCTATGATATCCGTTTTTATTGTGGTTGGGATTGAAATGTTCTTTGCTATGCACGGCGCTGGGCATGTACATGGGAGTGAATATGATACTCTTCCGGAAAATTCGACAGGTCACAGAGGAGCGGATTATGAGGCGAATGGAAAAATAACGAAACCACACGACAGCTACAATCGCTTCAGACAATCACTACCCAGAGAGGATGGCCAATCTCCAGAAGTCGCACTTGGAGATCTCTCCCCATCGTCAGAGCGAGATGAAGATGACGGTGACATCGAAAACACCCCTCCATCCTCGTCACGCCTCTCCCCCGGCCTCCCCTTGGAAGACTACGAACCCAATTCCCCATTCGACCCCTCTTCCGACTCCACGGCCCTCCTTCCAAGCTCCACAACCCACCACAAAGATCCCCATACTACCCATCACCATCACTCTTCTTCCGCCCCGCCAAACCCCCAGAAAGCCCTCCTCCAGTGCCTCCTCCTCGAAGCCGGCATCCTCTTCCACAGCATCTTCATCGGCATGGCCCTCTCCGTCTCCACCGGCCCCCCCTTCCTCGTCCTCCTCATCGCCATCTCCTTCCACCAAACCTTCGAAGGCTTCGCCCTCGGCGCCCGCATCGCGGCTCTCGTGGCCGCCCCTGCCCCAACCTCCTCCAACCCCGCTTCTGCTTCACCCCACGCACGTCACACCCCACCGCCACCGACCAGCACGATATTCGACGCCCACTCTCTCCGCCCCTGGCTCATGGCCCTTGCGTACGGCACCACCACGCCTCTGGGCCAGGCCCTGGGTCTCGCGATTCATCGGCTCTATGACCCGCGCAGTGCTGTTGGCTTGCTGACGGTGGGTGTTATGAATGCGGTGAGCAGTGGGTTGCTGCTGTTTGCTGGGCTGGTGGAGTTGCTGGCTGAAGACTTTCTGAGCGAGCGGAGCTATGACGTACTGAGGGGGAAGAGGAGGCTCGAGGCATGCGTGAGTGTGGTGGCGGGCGGGCTGGGGATGGCGATTATTGGGGCGTGGGCGTGAGCTGGAGGGTGGAAACATGG
Organism: Viridothelium virens; assembly: GCA_010094025.1. Lineage (NCBI taxonomy): Eukaryota > Fungi > Ascomycota > Dothideomycetes > Trypetheliales > Trypetheliaceae > Viridothelium > Viridothelium virens. Next base: position 222,926 of record ML991794.1, read on the forward strand.
AAATAGGCAGGGGAAATAGGTGGAGTTTTGGGTTCAGGTGTTTTGGGTGCCTAGGGGTTTGTTGAATGGTATGGTGCATGGGCGGCGAATACCTACCTACTTTGGACATCTGGATCATCACATGATCTGCGTGTAAGGAGGGAGTATCTAGAGCGCCAGAAGAAGTGATCATTTAACTGCGCAGCACGTTGCGAGATATCAGAAAAGGCCGTCCGAGATGATGTATTACCAAGCTTATATACACACCCCGAGCATATCCCGCTATCGTAGAGTTCTTCATAGATGTTTCTAAGATTACCCTAGATGCCATTGCCCAACCGTCGCTACGAAAGACAGAGAAGTGAGAGAGCAGCCATCCCGAAATAAATACTGCTGGAAAGACCCCGTGTCAGACCCCAAACCCACCACCAACGCCTTGCCATGAAAGGGGATAGACGCTGCTGATGGCTGTAGCCTAGAAGCCGAAATAGGATCATGACGAGGAGGAATGAAATATGCCGAGACAAAGCACGTAGCAAAAGATGCGCCGGCTCGGTAGACGAAGGAACCAGAGATTATTCCCTCACGCTCTTGAGGTCCCAGCCTCGAGCGCCGAGGGTGTGGGCACCGCGGCCTCTGTAGAAGCAGCCGCATCCCCACTTCCGTGCCTCCTCCCTATCCTCGGGAGGCTGACACTCGGGAAATTGACACGCGGTATCCTGCTCCTCCAGCCCTGACTGGATTCTCCAGAAGCATCTTGTTCCTGATTCCGAGTCGGAGATCGCGGCGCGGGCGCGGGCGAAGGCTGCTGTTGCGGCGTTCTCCTACCCAAACGTTCAGCCATGGTCCTCCTCTCCCGTCGTGCTTCACCGGGTTCCGGGACAAATCGTCTCGACAGTAAATCGAATTGCGACCGTCCTCCACCCCAGCTTGGTTGGGGTTCTCGTGGCATGTTAAATCGCCGTTGGCCAAAGCCAATGCCCATATGATTGGATCGCCTTCCTGTCGGACTTGTGGGCTCTTCTCTTCCCTCCTGGTTCGTAGTTGTTGGTGATGCGAGGCCTGCGAGTGGATCCATCTGTGAGCCGTCAGGGTTGTTCCTCGGCTTCGGAACGTAGTAATCGGCCTTGCAGAGCGGGCAGCATGCGCGTCTGCTGGTAAGCCAGGGATCCAAGCATGCGGCGTGGAAGGCGTGACCGCATGTTAATCCACGGACGTCATCATCGTCTTCCAGAGCATCAAGACAGATAGCGCAACTATCACCAGGCAGTGCGAGCATAGCAGGTGGTGCGGCGTTGCGGATGGGGTCATCTTCGTCGTCTTCGGACGCATGACCGTCATTTTCCTGAGCAGGCGCGAGGTGATTGCTTCGAGACGTGCTCGGACGAGGAAGATCCAAGGTTAATCGAGGCTGGTTGGGTAGGTCTGGAAGAGTGCTAGTGGCAGTTTCAGTTTTCTCGAGAGGGATCGATTTTTCTGTATCCTGATGTGTTTCATTATCTCCGTCAGTACCAGAGGGTCCTTCTGCTCTTGGATCTGCAGTTGTGGTAGGTCTTGTAGCAGCAGCAGCATGATCAGCTTGAGCGAGCTCTAGTGTATTCGTTGGATTACTGCCGTCTTGGCCTTCGACGCCATCTTTCAAACTTGCAGCTCGACTCGGAGAAGCGTTGATTCCACCAGCAGTTGGCAATCCCTCGTTTTCTCTTGCCGATCTCCATGCCTTGTACTTGGTCAGGGGGAACCTTTCATTAACCTCTTCCATTGTCATCAACTTCTTTTCTTTCCTCCTCCGATGTGGCCTTGGCATTGCAGCGAGATCGATCGGTTCGCCATTTTCGTTCAACATGCGCGCGTTTCGATTTCGCTGGTTATATCGAAAGCAGTATTTGACACCGACGATAATCCTGGTCATCGAGAGTTAAGTACGAATTGACTAGGCTGCCCATTGACGGCGAGAGGGGAGCAGTATTGTAATTAGAAAGGCTTACCATAAGTTCGTAAAAACAACGCCAAAGCCTAATGCGACGAAGAACAGTAAGGGTGAGCTCGTCGGGCCCCCACCTGAGTTGTTATTATTGGAGCCAGTTTGGGTCGCACTCGGAGCTGCAGATGTGGAAGATGAAGTGGACATTTTGATCGAGTGTCAACAGTGCAGGTCGCACTATTGAGGGTAGTTGAATATCTGTCGTGGGGGTTGCAGGAGTTGATTTCCTTGCAAGGCTACCCGATATCTTTGGGCTTTAATGCTGACCAGGCAAAGATGTGCTGACCTAAGGCTGGAATACGGTTGGCGGATGGTGAGCGAGAATTTCAGCAGCGCGAAGGACGTGACAAATCTTACAAGAGAATTGGTGCAGCAGTCAACGCTGGTAGAAGAAAGTTGGAAGAAGTCCGATCGAGGTTAATCGGAACTGAGCCGAACTCTCAGATGTATGACGGAGAGACGAGGAGAGACCTGGAGAGTGGTGGCAAGGAAGCGCAAGGCCGGCCGCTAGAGCAGATAGCACGAGCCCACAGGAGAAAAGATAAACACTGCTGCCGAGAATGTATCACTGAGTGCCTATGCTGCTCAATGACCTCGCTGAACAACAGACATGGCTGTAATTACTTCCGTCGAGGAAGATGCCAAGAGGATGGACGACAGGCGTAGTAGCAGTGTCAAGCAGCGATATGAAGCGGAGGTGAAGTGGGTCTCTAGTCGGTCATGGTCCAAGGCGGAGACGGGGAACGAAGGGCAAGCGCTTGGCAAAGTGTGGCAGGTGCGGGTCATACGCCCATCACATCATCCCTGTCGTAAGATGCTCGACCTGGATCTGAGACCGCGACATCGCTGGAACAAGACTCGCTCCCCTTCCCGCATAATACTATTTTACACGCAACCGCAGTCTCACCTTGTCATTCTGTCGCATGCCTCTGCTGCTCGTGCTCTCAGCCTACTCCCAGTGCTCCCCTAAACAATAACAAAGCTGGCATTCAGGCGAAACTGTGAGAGGCGCAGTCATCCCTCACCATCCATCTTCTCGGCCCGAGATTGCTTGATCGTCACAACTTGATCCCTCTCTGGATAAGAATTTTTGATGATGGCGGCTACACCAAACCCCGTCGTCTTCTTCGACGTCACCTTGGGAGGTAAGCACGCCAGTGCATTGTCCCTCCTCCACCATCCCGCACCCACCTTTCCTCTCTAAACCGTGTGTGTTTCCTTTTCGGGCGAAAGCTTGATTTCTCCCCACCCAACTCGGCACTCGCTATGGCGTCATACGTTACTGGTCGAGGAGAAGCAGTCGCTCAGACAGGTCCCTGCAGTCTGCATCGTAACCACCCTAACGTTTTTTCGAACAGGCGAGCCCTTAGGTCGGATTAAGATGGAGCTTTTCGCCGACCTTACCCCCAGGACTGCGGAGAATTTTCGCCAATTCTGTACCGGCGAGACCAAAAATGCGCAAGGAAGACCACGGGGCTACAAAGCAAGCAAGTTTCATCGAGTTGTGCGTCTCACTTCACCTTACGTCTCAGCCCCCATCCATGCTCACGAACCTGTAGATAAAAGATTTTATGGTTCAAGGCGGCGATTTCTTGCACGGTGACGGAACCGGATCAGCTTCCATTTATGGGACCCAGTCTTTCGCAGATGAGAATTTCAACCGAAAGCATGACTCTGCTGGTTTACTAAGCATGGCTGTAAGTGTTGTACAAACATTGACAGCAATTAAGGATCTCTACCTAATCATACTTTAGAACTCAGGGCCAAATACCAATGGCTGCCAATTCTTCATTACTACTGTCCCAACGCCTTTCCTAAACAACAAGCATGTTGTCTTTGGACAGGTCGTGGACGGAATGGATGTCGTTCGAAAGATCGAGAATTCAAGGACCAAGTCTGAGAAACCGATCCAAGACATCGTCATTGCCCAGTGCGGTGAGATGTAGTGTATCAGATTCGTATATCCTCTAGAGCTTCTTAGCTGCTAGTGTATGTATACAGGAAAACGATGCATCTTGCTGACACTCTAGGGTGAAGATATTCTCCTAAACTACCTAAGAAGGCGGAGCTTAGCCTTCCGAGCGCTTAAACGATGCAAGCCTACGTTGGCAGTACAGAACCAACTATCGGGCTCGAGATCTCAATTCCAGCTCCGTCGATTAGCCGTGGTGAACGGATACCAAAAGACGGAAGGTTATGGGCGAAAGATGTATTCTCCGTTACGTAAGTCGCGGACGACTGGATTAGAGGAGTCTCAAAATCTATCTTATATATTCAAGAGAAGATAGTCATCACCTCATAGCATTCAGCCATTTCTCACAATACTCCGGATTAGACAGCGGAGGACGAAACTGCCGTACACCAGCTGTAGCACATGAAAAGACAAGCATTCTTCTCATTCAAACCTTATACTCTCTCCCTCGGCTCTCTCACCACATACGCACTCCCTGGTGGAAACAACTCTTCATACCTCCTCCGGAAGTCACTCTCCGACATATCTGTCCGTGCCGGACTCTCTGTAACCTGCCAATCCCGCTCGCAATAGATAGCTCCAGCTCCTTCCCTTCCTGTCTCTCCGATCGCCATCCCAATCCCTCCCTTTCGGCCCCACTCCTCATCCTCCTCTTTCCCATCAAAACTCTTTCCCTGCGTTGCCAGGCTCGGCCATGGCCCCTGCATCGGAATCGACGCCCCCGAGCTGTCTGACGCATCCGACATCTTTTTCTCCCCTGGAAAGCCCCGCAGCTTGGAGGAGCCCTTGCTACCAGAGCCACGACTACCGCTCCCACGGCTAGAGAAGCGCAGGCTGGAAGTGATGCCCGAGAGCCAGCGGTAGAAGCTGGAATTGCGAAGGGCTTGGCCAGGACGCAGGGCAGGCAGGTTAATGGCAATGAGGGCGGCGCTAACTTCGACCATAGCCCAGAAGATGGAAACGGTGGTGATACCGAGCCAGTCGGCTTTGGAGACGCCGAGGGTGTGGCCGGACATGCTGGCGATGTCTAAACTTGCTCTTAGCTGCTGCATAGAGTAGATGGGGTGCTGGAAGTATGGAGAAGAGAAGAGGAGGGGGGAGTGAGCGAGATAGGATGCGCTTACCGATGCTAGAGTAGTTCCCTGCCGCAATGGCAGAGTTCCCGAAATTTGCGACCGCTAGCGAGACGACGAAGCGGAGGATGCCAGCGATAAGGGAGATGATACCGGTAAGGAAAATGCCCATGACGTAAAACTTTTGCCGGAGTGGCATCTGCAGTTGCCAGACCATGGCGCAGGGAAGCACGAGGACCGTGATGTCGAGGACCCAATCGACGACTGCGCCGGCGACCATTTGGTTAAAGATATTGATACATCGGCTGTTGATCACGGAGAATTGCGTCCAGAGGACTCGGGGGTGGTTGCCGCAGCTGAAGAGCCAGGTGAGGGAAAAGACCAGCATCCAAAGGGTAACGACGGTGATGACGATCCAGGTTACGATGTTGAAGACTTTGCCCCGGAAAATGCGACGGTAGAAGAAAAGAATGGAGAGTTTGGTGAACCCCAGCGCGAGATACGAGAGAAGCACGAAAATGTACGCAGCTTCGATCGAGGTACCTATCTTCATGATGGTGGGCATCGCATTCTCTGGTGTAATTGCCGATGGGGAGTGGTAACCAAAGGTCTGTTGCTTGATTCCCCATATTAATGCACCTGCGCATCCCCATACGAAGAGCTGGGGACGTGTTAGTCCAAATTTACGCTGTGTCTAGAAAGGAGAAGCATACCAATGCAGGAAGACAAAACCAGTCATCTAACTCCAGAGGCATTTTCCTTGCCATGCGCAGTACAAATCGTACCCCGACAAGCACTGTGCCTATGACAGGGAACAGTATGGCGACCACATAGTTGGCAGCTGGATCAGGGTATCCGGCCACCATTATGAAGAGAATTGAAAGAATATACAAAGAAGCGAAAGCTACGAATCAAGGATCATCCACGGCCCGAAGGGAATTCAGGGCGCAATGAGATTGCTTCCTTGAAGTCAGGAAAGTTGATCGAAAAACAGACCCAAGGGGTAAGAAAGTCTCACGAGAGACCGGAAAGCGGATTCACAGGATGGATATGCTTAAAGACTGGTTCTCACCATTTGCTGGAGCATAGCCCTACGATGAATCTAGCCACGACATCGTTTCGGTCGCCTGATTTGATATGTCGAAGGCCTCAACAGTGAAACGCCCTTAGCTCCAACATCAACTATCGTAGCTCCACGTGCATATCGAGATCTTGTGCCGTTTGCCCATTCTGCGGCCACTGTCTCTCAGCGCAAGATGATCTCTTCCCTTGCGCAATCCTTTTGCAGACCCCACGCGGGAGGAAGAAGAGGCTCGCATAGCCGGCCAGTTTGAAGTGCAAGGTTTCCAACAGAAAGCGCTATTCGTCCAGCTGTACGCTATCGGTCTCGCTACCATTGAACAAATCTGAAGATGTTGGTAAGGTAGTCGGACGTTTACTGGTTAGTTGCCGAGTTACGAAATAAACTAGCAATAGAATAGAGCTAAGCATTGCAAAGGCGTCAAAGGCGCAGAGGCGCGATTAGGTACATTGGTACGAAATACTCAGCGTGGCACGCTGCCACTTTCCATTAGCGAGCGGGAGAGCAGCGAGACAACGTGCCAAAAGCACAGATCCTCATGGTAGATTTGTGATGGACAATGGATATCTTACCTGCAGGCCCAGATTCTGACAGGGAACCAATGTGTTGGTGGCGTGGGCCGCATCGATGGTTTCTTGGTATTTAGCCTCATCCCGATGCAGTAGCAAAATCAACGGTCTCCAACACTAGACGATTTTGTTGAATGAAGAGCTTCACTACGCGAGCGCAAAAGCCAGAAACGGTCGAGTGGCGGAACGAGACGTCGCGGTGGCTGCGGTCCGCGAGATATCTTGACGTGTGCGGTTGCTCTATCCTAATGATGATGTAGCTGTGGATTAATACCGCGCTTTTACTCGGATCCCATATCCCACGGCTTGGGAGATATCGTCCTCAACGCTGAACAATGTCTTGGGCGCAGCTATACCCCGCTTTAACTGTTTGTTTTTCCGGGGAGTCGACTCGGCAATTGCTGAGCTTACGAAGTCGACCTCCGAAAATAGTCACGATGACTATGGCGTTGTTGGTTTTCGTTGCGATACGGGTAGGTCAGGCCATCAAAAGGCTGAAATGAAACAACACTTCGCAGCGGCAAGGTAACGGGTCGAGGGAGCGGAGCGTGGATGGTTTCCGCCCTGATGGCGAACGTTCAGCACCAGAATAGCGAAGATCGACTGTCGTCATCTCTGAGGCGTCGCGGGTGTCTCCGGACTTTTGTTCTCCCGGGCTTGATGGTCTAGCGCTGCAACTCAAGCGCGTCTCTAGGCAGTTTGATATTTGCGTTTCCTTTTGCTACAAAAGAAAAACATCGCCAAAGTGTAACACCATCCCAGAACAGACAGGAGAACTGATGATTGAAATCAAACGATCCAGTAATGCTGCTGAGGCAAGCTTAGCTTCAGTTTGGACCCGCTTATCACAACAAAAACCATTATAGCGGCCCGTCAGTCTCCTGGAAATAAGCAATTGATCCTAAGAGACGAAGGACGAGAAGGGTAAGGACTGAATCACAGTCATCAATTACCAGGCTTCTTATGTGTGCCGTCACAAAATGCAATCCTAATGATCCATTCTCATAAGCTAACGTGTACTCATCTCCACTCCCTTCGCCAGTTCCGGACTCTTCCGGCAGGAATCAAAGCTAGCAACGACATTGGAGCCTCGAATCTTCCCATCACCAAGCATGAATGCCTACTTGCCACCCGGTCTCCCTCAACCCCACCTGATAGGAATCGTCCCCTCCCAGGTCCCAAAACTGCCGATGAACAACGCGACCACAACCTGCGGCACAGTCGCAGTATCCGCGGGTTGACATGAAACAACAAGTACAGACGGAGAAAGAGAGGGCAGCGCGAGGGCGTCACAGGCTAGTTGACAATGTGCCCAGCGAGCGTTGATCCACTTGATAATGTGGACACCACTGCCTTCACAGTACTGCTGGACCCGATAAACAAAGGACCTGCGCCCTCGTTGGTAGAAGAGGCGTAGGCGATGACGGCGCCATTCGAAAGAGTCGAAGTGAAAGGGAAAGGGTGTTCTTCGGAAGGCGCGGTGATCGTGCCGGTAGGTGCGGGAATCGTACCCGTGATGGCCGTGTAAGCGCATAAGGCGGTGCCGGAGAGAGTCGGCAAAGTCCCAGCATAACCGGAGCACATACAACCATCAGGAGCGTTCTCGTCGGGGTCAGCGACGTAGGCACAATTGTTCACGGGTGTCACTGCCTCAGGCTAGACAAGACGGTGGGAGTCTGCGTTTGCAGCACTTGTGGTTTGAGCCCCTTTGACACCGAAAAAGCAATCAGGCCTCAAGCTTTTGGAGGTTAGTCCGGAATTATATTGGAGAGATCGAGTGCTCACGCTGCGACCGCCGGCGGAGCCAAATAGCCTCTACCAACTAAGATAGACAAAGGTAACCCCATATTTCCAGAAAGAATAACACAGTCTGAGGATATTTCAGATGCCGGGTAAATATTTCGAAGTGGGCCCGATGTTGCCAAGGATAGAACAAACGAAATAAAGGTTCTTCAAAAGATGACGACTGACATAAGCTTGAGATGCAAGGGAGTGCCTTTATACCTCTCCACATCTCATAGTACATAAATTGACATAGTGGAACAACACGACAACAGCATTCAAGTCAATAGACGATTGCCATTAGTAGCAAATCAGTCATCGCCGCTCATTCAACCAACACTGCGGGATTGAAAGCAAGAAACACATCAGCAAGAGAAGGGATTCGACCGCAAGCAAAAAACGCCTAGTTCTGCCCTACAGCGGGTTCGAGCCTTAGGAATCTGGTCAACCTATGGCCAGCCAAGGTATGCACGTGGAAATGCTGTCTGGAAGGCTGCACGACGGAAAGCAGCGTTAGGTTTGTCAAGCACGGCCTTAGATTGGAAGCCAATTCTTAGTACCTACGTGTGAGTGGTGTAGTGCAGGGTGCTGATTTGTTTAAACGGCTGTAGCAAGTTTCTTTAAAACGACGCGCAGCATACCGTTCGTAACGCCGAGACAACTCTTTCGAGCAAAGTTGAGCTAGACTCTGGAGGGAGTCAGAAAGAGCAGCTGCAAAATTAGTCCTGGTTTATTCGATCTTTTCTTAAGTGACGTAATATCCATATTATATTAGTTTTACAAATTTGGCACTCGGTACGGCGGCTTTCCATGCGTCTTCATGCACAACACCAACAGCTGTACGCTGAGCGAATTCGCCCACCCAATTCAACAGCATCACGTTAAGTAGGCACCAAGGTCGCTTATCGTATCGTGTCTCATCAAATAAACAGTCTCCCTCAATACGAGCACGCTTAGCTCTCGAAAGAAGCATGAAGTCGAAACTTCGAGGCCCTCCAATGTGCGAATTCGCCCATTTACGGTCCACCAGTATCAGACCTATCCAATTTCTCTTCGAATCAAACATTTTCAAATGCAGACTGTCAGGCCAGAGACCTTCATCTTCGACCTTTTGTGACTCTCTATCAAGACAAAAAGATGCGACAGCAGTCCTTGATAAAAGGTACTTGCAATCGTCAAGCGAAGAAAATATGCATTGATCCCTTGGAGGGAATGTCAATTCCCGATTTTCTTCTTGCGGATCGTTCTCTGAGATTCCAAGATCATCAATTTGCCTGTCCGCACTGTCACTAGTGCACGTTGATAAGGCTATGTCATTATCTGTGATTATCCAATGATCAATCAGACGCTTTACCTCGTCTGGGTCAAGCCAAAATGGCGGTTCTGAACCCGCACTCCACCCTGTCCAACTCCAAGATGGGAATCTCTGCTCAGTTTCTCCAAGCGTACGTGATTTTCTGCGAGAAGCAGGATCGTAAAGCTCCCACAGTAGAGCATGATCAAACCATCTTATAGGAAGACCAGAAATAAATGATGTGTCCATCGAGCGCTCAAATACTTTCAGGAGTCCTGACACTGCATCTAGAATGTCTTCAGGATATGAAAGCTGTCTTCTCATGTAGACACTGATAAAATTACAATAAGCACGGAATGCGTCAGACTCGGACGAATATCTGCTAAACAAGAGCCATAGATCGCCAAAATTATCGTGGTCATCAGCCCCATAGCAAGTTCTTGGGTTCCAAAGGTTGATGCTATGATGCACAAAGGCCGCTGGATGGTGATATTCTCCGACAGAATCTTCGCAACACACTCCACACGAGCATTGGAAGTAGGCTTGGCACTCGGTAAAGAAGAGTAAGCGTCTTGAAAGGTAAGCTTCTTGGAATGTCCAACCTCTTGCGTCCCATCTTGTACGAAACAAAAGGTCCTCAAGACATCCGAATGGAATCATCAATTCCAATCCCTGTACTTTTTTCACATATTGATTTCTGAAATGACCGAGGCTAGAGAAGCCCGGGAGCCGCTCCTTAGCATGTTTGCCCGGAGTCGCTGCAACGATAGTCAGTGAAGCGTTACCATAAACACGGTCCATCTGATTTATCTGCTGCATCTTGTGAATGGAATCATCCTGGGTGATACACATTGCATCTACCCATAGAAAATCTTGACCCAGCTCTTTGGTACACTCAATGGCTTCTTGGATGGTCGACGAAATTTGGCTCGTCTTGAGAAATGCTTCTTCGGTGTGGAGGGCGTCTCGGATACTTTTCGTATTCACCATCACAGGCTTATCCATCCAGCAATAGCTCAAAGCTACATAGTGTGCATTCGGCGGCAATGTCTGAAGGCACATTCGGTGTACATTGATCACAGTTAGATCCTCTGGCCTTTCCATTGTAAATGGCATCTTATCCTGGAAGCCTGGATGTTCGCAAATGCTACCATGTGTAGTCTTGCATATATCGAGCCATTTCCTAGCTTGTTGCAAATCCACTCGCCTTCTTGCTATGGCGCGGCCATGAAACCGCGAAGACAAGCTCAGACTCGCTGCTGAGGACGCAGATAATTGAATGTTGCCCGAGTGGCTCCGACGTACAGGGTCGTGCTTGCGATCGAAGTTCTTGTCCGGGTGCAGCGTGGATATAGCTAGTCTGCAAGTTTTCTCCTGACCATAAATGGAAGCTTTGGAATCTTCAAAAATACAATAGCTATAGAGCCAGCAGTCAGTCCCAGCACCATCATTCTGTAGCAGTCGAAGGAGCGACGTTGCGTCGGTCATCTGATAAGGCAACGGCGATGAAAGTGATGCTATAATAGTCTCACAGAACGCGCAGTACGATGCTCGGCCCATAATATCCTCTAGTCGACCAAGATGCGTGGCATCTTCTCTTGCGCATGCTTGGCGGAAAAGGCTAGCAATGTCGATTTGCACGCAGGCAGAACACAGGTTTTCATCATCCTGATTGCACGATGTCGCCATATCGTATTGCCAAGCGAGTCATAGACTGAAGTTAGAATTTCCTCCTAAAGTTACTCCCTCCTTTACTAGCTAATTCTTGCTTTAGCATTGGTTAAAGGAAAGTGATTGTGCATTTTGCACATCCAACGATCGGACTTGTCAAGCACATGTACTCTGTGTCGGCTCGGCCTTGGAGTACCGTACGGAGACTCCCGCCAAGGGTAGCAGCAGCGGCTCCTGGGCCCGCTAAAATAAGACCTGCTATTCTAATAGAAGAATTTTCTTGACAGTTTACCTGAGAGGGTGGTGCTAACACCAAATTTTGTAGAAGGGTTATTCTATAGGATGGTTTCGGTGCTAGTCTGGTTACTCTCTCCGTCTTTAATCAACAGAACCTTAAAGATACCGACGCTCATAATGAAATCGACCGATACCAAATCTCGTGGCTCATTAAGACATCAGCACGTCATCCGTATCCCATTTTCGCTAAAGCAGTCCGAAAGCTCCGAAAAGCGCAACGAAGGCGCCCAGCAGTGATCCCCCAGAGCTTGGTTCCATTGCCAAACCAGCTCCTCCCAAGAACGGACTTACACTACCCGTCGAGGACGAGCTCTGCGTCCCGCTGGTCCCATCAGTAGCAGTACTACTCACACTCGTTCCCAACTCTCCACTGCTCGTTCCCTCACCAGTACTCACCCCCACCAGCGTACTCGTCCCCACCACCGTCCCCGTCGGCACCACCGTCACGCTCTGAGACACCAGCACCGTACTACTCCCCTCCTCCACACTCGTCAGCGTCTCCACCGTCGTATACGGCGTCGTCAACGGCGCCGGCACGCCCACCGTTGCCGTCGTGGCGGGCGTCCCCCCCGTCGACACCGTCGTCGTCGACGGCGACGCAGTATATCCTGGTCCCCCCGGCACCCCGAGCGAGCCGCAGAACCCGCCGACGCACCCGCTGAGCCCGGACGCTCCGATCGTGCCCCCGAGCCCTGGCAGCGTCCCGCTGAGCCCCGATGCCCCGATCGTCCCGCCTCCGCCGGGGATCGTCCCGCTGAGTCCGCTGGCTCCGACGCTGCCGCCTACGCCCGGTGCGGTGCCTGTCACGCCGCTGGGTCCGACTGAGCCGTCGACGCCGGGTGCGGTGCCTGTGATGCCGCTGGGTCCTACGGAGCCGTCGACGCCGGGCGCGGTGCCGGTCTCGCCGTTGGGACCGATGCTGCCGCCGACGATGACGGTGGATGTGGGGGAGAGGGTGTCTGGGGGAAGCGATTAGTGGGATGATAAGGGAGAGGATGGGGATGGGGATGGGGATGGGGATGTATGTACCACTGTTGGACTGGGAGTAGGCAAGGGCGACGAGGCAAGCCCCGGCAAATAGGTTTGATGGAAGGTTAGGCATCATGAGGCTGAGAGGTTCTATTCTTGAGATTTCTGAATGCGAGCAGAGCGATTATAAAATGCTGCTGTTGCTGCGCCAGGCTCGAGGATGGCAAGACGGAGATGACGCGTCTCGGTGATGGCAGTGTGCATACATGATCGACCGAGCAAAGTGGGCGTCGACGATAATATGTGCATGATCAAAGAAATCTTGCAGCAGCACTGAAAGGCGACGCGTGTTTGAGGTTTTCGGCTTGCAGCCAATCGATAAGGTACGAAGTTGCAGATCCGAGGCAGTGGAGGGGTACCCATGCACTCCAGCAGTCTCCAGGCTGGTTGCGCGCTCCTGATATAATCCCAAAACTTCACTATAATGAAGGCGCAACAAATTCCGATTGGTCTAATCTCCGTTTCCTTTCCAAAGTGACGTAAAAACCTTGGATGTCGTGGCTTTGGAGTACTTGGTATATCCTGGTAAACGCCTTACCAGCTTTTGGGTCGAGGCTTGAATTTTTGGTACAAAAATCGGCCTTCGTCCATACGAAGCGAGAAGAATCGACCCCTTTTGATAGGAATAACTCAACACCCACTTATTTGGCAAGGCTCATAATGCGAAGCCATACTTTAGAAGGCTACTGCTTTTAAAGGAAACTAATATTATGTTGGAATTCAAAAAAAAAAAAGTTTTGTCATAAAAATCGCAAAAATATGTCTTAAAAAGTTGTAAAAAATCAGACAAAAGGTTGGCAGAACTTAGATTTTGTATAAGACCTTAGCTTCCAACCCATTTTTCTTAATAAAAACCTCATATTTTCAAAACTTTTACTAGCGCCAAAATCTCATAGGTATCAGCTATCATATACCGTATCAAGCGCCTGATCATCAGCTCTATGCGTTGAGTTATTCATGATGCAACTTGAATTCGAGCCATTTGGTCGAAGTCGCGACTTCGAGGAAGAAGCGACGATCTAATCACGTGATTGCGCTCGATCTTAAAGTATGCTCTCACAACATCTTGCAATGCTCTTTAGCTTCATATATAGCCGCTTTCGCTGAATTGAGTATTGTCGGAGCAGTTGGCGTTCTTAGAGAGGTCTTTGATGCCCACATGAACGGGTATCGTATCTTCACTGCTGCGGTGAATCCAGGACGAGGTAGTGAGCGAATGGTGTGTAAAACCCGCATTGAAGAAGCTATAGTCAATCATTAATTTACAGTCCTATTTGGAAAATCCATACTCCGTACGCATGTGATACAGCGGTTCCGTTTGGCCACCCGAGCAATCGATCAGCGAATCAGCAGGAAAGGAGATGGGGGAGCAGTATCGCCGATTGACGAATGTGCCACTTCTGCAACATAGAATTGCCAAATCCAGAAGAATATCCTAAATAGAGTTTTCTGGGACACTGCAATTACGAAAGTGGCGATATCTTCCATTTTACTGTGGCTATATTGAGAGCACCACCTCCTCTTTGCAATAAGGAACGACATATCCAATGCTAATCGTATTCATGCAAAGAAATGTGAACGTGTCTTGGACTAAGGACCCTGGCCAACAGACTTCTCGTTGCTCCCATCAGGTCGAGTATTATGTAAAAGAAGCAACCCCACCACCATCGAAGCTCTATAGAATTTGGGTAGCGGACCACGGCAAACAGGGAAAAGAAAATGACAAGTGGCTGGTATCTTAGAAAGTAAGTGAAAATGAAAGAAAGAAGACGCCTTGGCAAGTTTTTAGCAGGCATCAGATTAGGTTTCGTACGTGTGGTTGCAGCAAGAGACGTAGATGGTCATGGCAATTTAGGCTGCAAAAAGTTGATGAGAATCATGCAACGACACAAGAACACAGATTTGGCTACGAGCAAGATGCCCAACCGAAAAGATCAAGCCAAAAGGAAAGAGAGAGCCTCAAAAAAACGAGAACGCTGCATCAAAGGGGGGTATTGCGGTTAAACAGAAGACTTCAAGTGAATACACTAGGGGAAAGGATCAGTCAGCTCACGGTTCTAGAGGATCGTGGAACAGCAAACACTCACAAGGAAAGATATCCCATGTCTCAACGACCCGTCTGAATGTTGCCTTGCGAGTCCATATTCCCAGTCAGCTCAGCAACCCGCGCCTTAATTCTCGCGACGCGTGATTCAATTGCTAGAAAAGGAACCTCATTAGCCATACCTTCAACAACCGATGGATGAATTCTGCTAAAGGGGTAACACTCACTCTCTTCCCCACTCGTCTCTCCATCATCCGTCCTCGCCGCACTCTGGCTCGGCCGTGACGCCTCCTCACTCTGCTTCTGCTGCCGCTCCGCCGCATTCTTCCGAATCTGCGCCCACCGATCTCCAACCGGCGCCGCCGGCGCCTGCGGCTGCTCCATCGACGCCTCCGACACATCGTCGTTCTCGACGTCCGAGTCGTAGTGCTGCTGCTCCCGTCGCGGCGGCATGTTCTCTTGTCTCTGTCCCTGTCTCTGTCCCATGGGCATCGCCATGCCAACGGGCCGACGGTGCGAGGTTGGCGATGGCGACGACGGCGCGTCGGACGCTTCCCCCTCGTCGAAGGATTCACGGGGTGCAAACGCAGGCTGGTCGTCCAGGGGACCTTGGTCGAAGCGCGAGAACTCGTGCTCGGCGTCTTGCTGTTCGTCCTCGGCGTCGTGGCGGCCGAAGCGGTGGTGGGGAGCGTCGAAGGCGTCGGCAGCTGGGGCTTCGGGTTCGTGGTCGGAGTAAGAAGTGCGCTGGCGGGTATTGTGTCCGTACGCAGCGGGGGCCTCGTGGGGCGAGGAGACGCCGGAGTCCTGCTGCTCAAGGGGCTTCTGTTGGTAGGCTGGGTGTTCGCGCTCGGGAGCTTCCGACTCGACAGGTTCGAGGGGCGTAAAGCCTTGAGGAACGTCCTGTGGCTGTTTCTTCTTGCCAAACAACTTGCGCAGCCCGCCTTTTTCTTTCTTCTTGAGCTTATTGGGAGATTCCTTCGGTGGTCGTTTGGCCGTCTCAGGACTGGTTCGTTTCGCGTTTTCTGTTGCTCTTCTTGCCGCAATCTTGGCGTGGTCACCTGCAGGACTTAGAGGGGCAGCAGCGGTAGGAGATTTTTGTTGTCGGAAAGCGGGGTGCTGCTCAGAAGGGTGTGCTTCACTCAGTCCTGCGGCTGCACTGGTATCTCGAATCGGCTTCCTCTTCTCATCAACTAGTGCAGTGGCTGGATCCGAAGCTGATGTGTCTACTGGCTCATCCTTTTGAACCGGGGGCGGCGGAGGAGCGGATTCTGGGGCTGTATCTTTTTCTGGTGGTACAGGCGGCTTCGCCGCCATCGCTTCGAGTGCCATTATAGAAGCTGTTTCGGGGGTCCTAGACCCAGAGCGACCTCCTGAGAAAGCGGAACCATTCGGGGACTGGAAGTTCCGTGGGATGCCCTTACCAGCAAAAGTGTCACCGAGGTACTGTGCCCTTATCCGATCTCTGTCGAACTCTTTGGCCCATTTCATAGCAGGTGCGGCCTCACTCACGATAACAGGCTGCAGTGTAAGTACACTGTTGGTTTTGGTTGATTGAGCATCATCAATGCGTCCGCGGCGTTGATTCTCCTGTTCGTATTCCTGGGCACGTTTTTCTTCCGCCAGCGCTGCAGCAGCAGCCTGGATTTTGGCGTGTTGACTTGGTGCAAGACTAACTTTGCTATTAGGAGTGGTATTCGCATGTCGGTAAGTAGCATCCTTTGGCGGCAGTTCGGGAATCTTCTTCTTGCGGTCTGTCTTGGTGCGTCCTAGCTTTCCGCGCCTTGAAAATCCAAAACGGCTCTTTTTCTCAGCAATATAGGCACCTTCCTCTGGTCCAGGAGACGCGCCTTTCACTTGCTCTTCCATCACCAACCACCTAGCGCCACCCAGGTTGGTTTCAACCAAAGCACAGCGCCCAAATATACCCTTGCGAGCATCAGGCTCTTCGCCAGCCAAGCTTGTCATCCAAACCCACCAGAAAGTCTCGTCGAAGTCGAAATGCGTGATGCTTGCGAGCTCTCCAGGTTCAAGCGAGTCCTCATTATGGCGAACATGAGATTGTGAACTCTGAGCACGAGCACCGTTGATCGGGGGAAGTTGTTTATCCGGTGGCAAAAGCATAGTAGGCCCGTTCCGTTGGGCTCCGTCTTCGGCGAAACCACTAGATAGGAAATCTGCCCAGGATGGGGTCGTTGGGCGTCCACCCAGGCCATGTGGGCGTGAAGCTGGAGTTGTCCGCAACCCTCCTCTCTGGGGGCCGTCGACACTCCTAGTATCTTGAAGATCATCATTAAGCGCCGAAGAGAATCCTAGATCCTCAAATCGAGACCAAGATGCGTCCGAGCGTTTTAATGAAGCGTTTTCGGCACCATTCGAACCGGACTGGTTGATCGAAGAAATGGCTTGGAGGACCCGACGACACTCAGGTGTCAGTGCTTGCACGGGATCCTCATATTCAGACCATTGCTGTAATGCAAGATCATCGGCTCGATACTCAAAATGGGTTGCTCTGCGCAGAAGCGCAAAGGGTGTGGAGGATACCGTCTCAACAATCATGACCACTTTGGTGGTTGTCGTTTGCATGAGTGTCGGCGTCTCTGGTGGATATTCCGTCTGTTGTACGAGAGCCTGCAAAGATCGCGGCAAAGCTGAGATTCCGCTGATGCCTGTAGTAGAGTCCGGTGAGAGTGATCGTAAATAAGCAAAGAATAGATGGCTTGTAGCATCAGCGGCCCTAATCATGTTAGCCCGAGATTTCCGCAAAAGAGAATAGGCTCGTACTTTGCCCAATTTTTATATCCGCCTTCAAATCCTTTGCCGTCGTCTGAGTATTCAAAAGCCCACCATCCAGCCAATCGTGACAATTTTCGTCCTCCAAGGCCATTTGTTTTGCCTCGTGCCGCAACAGCGGCGAGAAGATCGAAAAAGTCAAAAATAATTTCCTTGCGGTGGTCTGAGTCTACTGCAAGTGGCAGGAAGGTTTTAAAAGAATATCGCGCCATGCCAGAATCTGCAAAAATTAGACTTAATTCTCGAACCTTGAACAGAGGTATTTTTCTGACCTTGTTCGCCAATTCGGAAAAGTTCGTAGACGTCCCAGGTAACGACGCCACCCGCTAATCTACTCCAACACCATTTTATGATGCTGCATAACACCTGCGCAAGTTAGGAAATATTCTGCTTTATCTTCTCGATGGTAGCGCACCATTGGTTCTGTTAAGCGCATTTCCTGCCGCAGTGCCTCGCCTCGGTAATACCCAGTCCCATCAAAGAGCGACTTGAAAAAATTTCGTATGAAGATTTTTGCGGAGCTAGGGTCGGAATCTGGTCTGAATGGGAGAAGCAGGAAGGGCATGTCGAGCGCTGGACTAGTGTTAGACCTGGACGTGAACAATGGCAGAGATACAGAGCGTACCCCTCGACTTGGCTTCTTGAATACAGACATGTAGAAGTTCGTAAACTTCATGCGGCTCTACCGTTCTCATCGTCCAGGCGTCGTCTCCCCATCGCGGCTTCGAAGGCGCAATCGGTCCTCCATTGGCATTATCTAGGGTCTTGTGGCCTTTGGATGCGGCACTGCCGTCCTTGCCCTTGAAGACCCTTGAAAAAAAGGGCATCTCCGGGTGACTTTGAAGTTAATGCGGTAAAGGAATTATTGGGTTGGTATAATCATTAGACGGAGGAAATCCGGGCCGGAATGCGGATAAGGAGTGGACAATAGTTGGTGAAAGTGATTTGGAAAAACATGTGTCTGCGAGCAGATCGCTTGATAGATCGACGTCGGGTCAGTCGAGGGGCGAGGGGGCGGCAGATGCTGGTGTAGCTTCGATAATAGGGGAGGTAGAAGAACTACGGCGCGTTTCGCCTAGGATTTTGCCGTGGGCGGTGAATGAAATGAGAAAGCAGACAGTGGCTAGACTGGAGATGGACAAGAATGGCTTGGGTGTGAAGTAAGGAGAGACTGTGGTTGAGGAATAGCTTGTAAAAGGGTGTGAATCAGGGTACGTGGGTACTGATGAAACGAGGTCGCGTTCGGCGAATGAAGAGCGTGTCTAGGAACTTGCACGACTCCCGACCACATCACTGCGCAGACTACGCAGACTACGCCGGCTACGCAGCCCAGCGGATAAACCTTCCGTCAAATCCTGGCCCTGGTTGCCATCCCCGTCCACGCCACTAGGTTCTGCTTGTCCACGTACCTCATACAAACCTGCACGCTGTCAGGGCAATCGTGTAGCGACGTGCAGAACTAGCCTTTACCCTCTAAAGAAGGCCAGAGTACCACCCAGTACTTGACGCCGTCCTGAGCGCATGAGACTGCATCTTCGATGCTGATTGAACACCGGCCGTACAATTCTGTTACCAATCCTACCAGGTTCCAACTGCAAGGCCGTTAATGCACGATCCTAGGAAGGTGATACTGCAATCAAAGCCGAGACTTGGATTGTGCCTCCTCCATCGCTTTAGACCTCCATCCCACTGCTCAGGAGGCGATATTCTCATCACTAATCTGACTGATATGGGATCTAGTGGGAGCCAAGACACCGACTAATGCCACTAGCTAACCTTCTTACGGTCGCCAAAGTATCAAAGCTTGTTTTTGCCCCCTTTGCTTGCGGCTTTCGGCCAGTCAAGCCTGTCTGAACGTCACTTTCGTATCTTATTTGACATTCGATAGTCGCTGATACTCTTTGAACAAAGGACTCGTCGCCACCATTCTTGGTTTTGCTACTAATCGGGTATGAAATAGTTCTGTCCTCCGATTTGACCTCTTCCAATCACGTCCACCCAATGATGGGCACAGGGACGTCGACACGTGACAGCGCGCCGCGTTTGTCCTTCAGTGACGTAGTACATTCCTCAGTGGCTTCCATTATTCTTTTTAAATAAGTTTCGTTTCCGTGCATTTCTTTTTTGCTTCACAATCATTTCAATTTACTCTTTTTCGCAATTGATTTCCGTATCAACCGGCAAAATGGTCAAGGATAATGAGACAGTCGTCACGTGAGCCTGGGAGGGACCCAAAAAACATCAATACGGGAGCAGTAGAACTAATCGATAAATCTAGCGAATTCAATGAAATCGTCAACATGTCTGCCAAGGAGCTCCAGGACTGGCTTGGACAAGAGGAGTCCGCTGGTTCTGGATGGAGCAAAGATGACGGATCAGGAGAGACAGTTGGTCACGAAAGGTATGCTATTGCACAAATTCGCGAGAATAAGATAGGCTGGGACTAAATTGAGGAAGCGGTCGCAAAATCATCGCGATACTCGAGAAGAACCCCAACAAGGATCCCGAGAAATATGAGCAGGAAGATATTGACCACATGCGGAAGGTGGTTGCATACTGCAAGCGCCATTTAGCGCAGGAACAATCAGCGAAGCAGAATCCTGACTCTAAATCGGCTAAAAGTTTAAAGAACTGGGGTCACGACCCGCAGAAGTCGTAGCAATGGTAGAGGTTGGATGGAAACGGAGGTCCCGCGTCGAATTCATATGTAACGACAGAATATAAGAGTCAAGACAGGCAGCACTTTTCGTCTCCTTGAAGCAAAAGTATACCGAGCAATCCCAACTCTCGTCCCCTTATCTCCTATATCATCCGCCACTTCACCCTCAAGCTCCCTCCGATGACAGCCATATCCGTTAGTCAGACTTTAGATTGACTGGCCTAGTTGCCCAAAGTGCCTGGTATGCCAGCTCCCGGCATATACTCCCTCATCAATCCGCCCATTGTCGATATCAGCAGATATCCCATACGATCGATATAATGGACGCGGATGCTGGTGGACGGTGTATTGATATCATTGTCAGTGACTTTGAAAGAAACGTGGTCAGACGAGATGGAAAAGGCAATGATGAGATCTTTGGATGGAGGAAGCGAGTTTTTAAGATGGGCCGCACGGGAAGATGGACCTGACATCGAAACTGAGAGCTGTGAAGGTGTTACCAGATCTGACGTTGCTGGCTGCAGTGAGCTGGCGCTCAACGGGCGCGGTGCCGTTTGAAGGGTTTCCCCTAAGATCGACCTCGTGATTGGAGTGATCGAGACTGGCAAAGTAGGCTTGGCCTTCGCCGCTGGAGAGGATGATGGTGGAGAGGGAGGCGCTTGGGATATGAATGGAGGACATGTCTGAATATGAGACTCGACGGTGGGATAGAGAATCTCAATAAGGCTTCTCGAGTCTTATGGCAAGCCACTGAGCAAACGTGCTTGAGCGGACTGCAGAAGCCACTGTACTGTAGGGGTGCCTCCAGGGGCATCTCTCGGCTTGTCTCTGCTTTTTTCGAGGTTTCTTTTTAATGAGGTTTTTGCTGGAGAGCCCATCATTACAGCTCACTGAACATCGCGGGCATTTTGCATCGATTCTCGGGGGATAGCGGCGGTAACAACAACTCAATGTAAGTAAAAGCAGCAGGGACTAAAATAGGTATCAAACAGGATTATTGATCATTGAAACTTGCCAAACAAGTGTAAAGGTGTAGAGAGCCCCTCCGAATAGCTGTCATGGTGGGTAAAAGGCAATGTCATGGATCCAATGCAGGCTCTTAACAATGATGAGGTTAAGGTAGGTCCTTCAAAAATGCTGCTGCTCTGCAAATTTTTTAAATGCAGTATACCCTGTCTCAAATGACAGCATCGACTTTGCTCTGCACCTTTGCTTGACGCTGTCAAATTAACCGACAAGATCATCAGACTGGTACTTATCAGTAGTTTTGCGATAAGCGAGGGGCCCTTGACAGTTGTAGGAATTCTTCTAAGATTCGCCTGATTGTTGATGGAGGACGGGGACCTTTTGAAGATTTGAGACACAGGCGAGGATAAGCAAATGCGCTAATAACACCAACAGCTCCGGAAGAACCCCTTTCAGGATTCCACCCTCATGATGAGGACTGAGGAGGCCTGGATCTCGCTTGATACCTTGCAAATCTGGTGGACAAGAGGGTTCGTGCTCTAATGCGGATGATATAATTACGGGATGATCGACATCCCCACCAGGCACCCTGACCTTGTATCTAAAAATGGATCACTACCTACCTTAGGGCTTCAGCCCGAGAGGATTGCCTGTGCGTCTATTACCGCATCCCCCGAAGCATCGATCATACGACGTCTCTCATTCGCCTGAAATCCTTTAGCAGTTCTCGCTTGCTGTATAAGATCTTGTCAAAGCAGATTGCCCGGCGCGTAATGACGACGTGCATTACCGTTGCAGCCAGCTAGATGCACACTGATGCGGTCGGTGAAAAACATCAAGCAATGCCAACCAATACACGTCGCTGAACTAACTCACAAGAAAAGCACGACGGTGTTTGCTACATACGTTGACGTCTTCACGCGCGTCTAAATAGAGCAAAAAGGCAATTGCTATCTATTTTTGATTCGTGCCCAGTGAGGCACCGAGCATGCTAGCAGGCGAAATTCAGCATCTACTACCATTAAGCATATCTCTATTGGAAAGATCGGACTTTTACGTCAACGGCCGGGATAAGGCATAATCTGCATTCGTCGTTACGTCTAGATTGCATGGTTTTTGCCAACATCTATGAGTTCATCGTATTGTGGTATGATCGGGAGAGATGCCAACCTCCACAGGGCTCAACGGCCATGGGCCGCGAATTGGGCCGTTCGAAAAGGGGCGTTCACACCGCTCACGTATTGACGAATAGCGCGCCGGTGCAGCTCCAGTGCTTCACCTCTATTAGGGACGGTCGAAGAAGTTAGAAGCTTGAAAGAATCCTTGACATTACTCGGGGTTGAAAGAATGCACAGAGCGTGAATGTAGGCGGTCGGTGATCGGAGAATTATGAATCTGGGTAGCCGAGACCGCAGGATCCCGTGCTAAAAATAGCGGATTGGGGTGCAATGACCGCTAAAATGTCCTTCTTCGGCAAGCTCAGCCCAGTGTCGGCCGATGATGGTGGGGGCGTTTAAGCTTCGCGCAGGGTGTCACCTTGTGTAATGAACGTTGGGTCAGTGGTTTGGTTCTGTTTCAATGTGTGAGATGTGAGATGAGTGATGGGTGCTAGATATCGTTAAGCTCGCCGTTCTGAAGCCTGCAAACAGTAAGGTGAGTAAGATGGTCCTAACGGCTGATGTCTGATCTGGGGCATCTGAAGCGATGACAGCTAATTAACCCTAACGAGCAAATCGCGGATTCATCCCCTGCCCCGAGGGCACGGTTCAGGCTTGGCCTCTCCAGGCTCCGCTGTGTCGGTTGATAAATCTGCTGCTATTCTTAGCCAACCTTCCTCTACTCTCCCAGTCTTGACCTGGTTGTGTGGGCGTCGACGAGCCGCATGTCATTGAAGACCCTGTCTGATCATTGTGTCTCTTCAACCCTCACCGGAGGACTTATACCATCTTCTCCTCCGTCGGACGCCTAAGCGAAGCCTCGAGACTTGAAGTGCACCGTCTCGCCCCTGTTGCTGCTTTTGGCCCGCCTTTTGCACTACCATCCCCTCCTCGACTCCATCCCGGACCGAAAGCATCTGTTGGCATCGAATTTGTACGAGCGCATGCTTGTAAAAACAATTGAAAATGGGCCGAAGGAAAATAGAGATCAAGGCCATCAAGGATGACCGGAACAGATCCGTGTATGTGAATCTCCGATCCTGCGGAGACGCGAACTGGGCGAAACCCGACTAACAAACACTTTGCGCACAGTACTTTCCTCAAGCGCAAGGGCGGACTCTTCAAAAAGGCTCATGAGTTGTCCGTTCTGTGTTCAGTCGACGTCGCTGTTATCATCTTTGGCCATAATAAGAAGCTATACGAGTTTTCGTCTGGTGACATCAACGAGACGCTAGGCCGATACCAATATGTACAGTGCTCCATGCGCTTTAGAAAGCAGAGCTTGCGACTGATAGTTGACAGTATGGCGGCGCTCACGAACACAAAGGCCCCGCAGATTTCATGGGAAAGCGCGATGGCGACGATGATGACGAAGATGATGAGAATATTGGATCGCAACACGGCGACTCTCACTCACCTCCAGAACACCCCAATGTACCCTACGGTCTCACGAACCATCCAGGTTATCAGCACATGCGACAACATACCGCATCGGCGTCTCCGCCAATGCCAAACGGCAATGTCCCCTTTCACCAGAGACAAGGAACGCCACAGCCACTAGGCGGCTCACGGCCGGGCTCCAGAAACGCCTTTCGACGGACTAGCTCTAATCTGGTCCCTCAACACCCTCACCAAGTGACACAAGGTCAATCTGGCCCGAATAACTATGCCTACGTCCCAAACCCTCCCATCTATAGCGGTCCGGCTACTGCGCCCATGCAGATGGCTCGACCGGGACCACCTCCAAACCAACCGCAACAACAATATACCCATCCCCCACCCCACAATGGTCCTGTCTATCAAGCTTACCTGCAAGAACAACGCCGACAATCCATGCCACCCGCCTTTCCTGCACAGCATCAACAACATCCACAACAACAGCAAGAACGCCCCCCTCAAGTTCATCAGCCCTCACCACCACAGCCTGAGCAAAACCACTTTCAAAGCCCGCCGATGCCTCAACAACCGCAGCAGCAACAACAACCTAAGCCACTTTCACAAGCTGCTAAATCTCACAGTATCTTTACGCCCATTGATGACAGCCGATCATTATTGGCTCAACACTGGGGCAATACCAGTGGGGCCGAGTCATCTAAGCCAGACCCTGTAATAAAGACAGAAACGGGTCTGCGATCGCATTCCATCGATGTAGCTGCAGTACAACGAGGCCAAGTCAACGGCAACCATGTTCCGGTGACCCAACAGCAGCAGCAACGTGCACCGCCTGCTCCTGTCGCCCCACCGCAAAGAACATCCTCCACCTCTTCAATGCCCTCTTTCGGACCGCCTTCACGGACGAATAGCATGCCAGATGCCAAGCGACCCCGACTCAAGGTCCAAATACCCAGCGAGCAATCTGACGGGGGCGAAGGAGAGGCCGATTCGTCACCCAAAGAAAGTACGACTGGGCAAACGCCTGCAAAAGCGGGAGAGCAAGGCCATGGTGGTGTGGTTCTCCCGCCTCCCTCTCCTTCAGCAAGCGCTCTGTTGAGCGCAGGAGCCCAAGGTCCACCTAATCCCTTTGCACGGCCTGCTCCCCCGATGAATAATTATAATAACGGCAAGGATAACGAGACTCCGATATCTGCCTTGCCGAGTCGTTTCGTCGCTGATGGCCTCTTGCCTTCTCCATCCAGCTTTTACCCACCGGAATGGGGGTTTGGTAGAGGCGATAGTAATATCCTTCCCAGTCCTTTGAATTTCCAGACACCGGTCGCTACCAATGGCCCGAGCTTTAGAGATGAAGATGGTGATCGAAAGAGGAAAACGTCTGAAGGATCGGACAATGGCGCCAGTAAAAGAGCGAAAAATTGATACAGTTGTCGTTCAAGAGATTTGACGGCTTGTAGGCGTATGAAAAATCTGAATAAACCTACCTGGGTATGGAGTCTTTTTGTGGAATTTGGTCATACGACCGGTGGCGTTGAAACCGTTTGCAACATGTTGCTATTCAGCTCACTTCTTGTCTATTGTATTTGCTGCAAGAATCGTTGGTGAAGTCGTGTTCATTCAGTTCTAGTGGGATACCCAACGCTCGTTGCAATTACGATCATCGTGGGACTTCGTCTGTTCTCTTTTATTTTATGTTATTTTTTTTATCTTCTTTCCAACAAACTCAGCGGTTCTTGCAGCTGGAAGGACCCAAAGGCTTAAGGTCACTCCGATTTTAAATTTCCAAAATGTTCTGTATGTGGGGCTGTTAAAGGGTTGATCTGCGGTCTGACAGAAGGGTTCAAGAGGGATCTTTTCGTTGCTTTAAGATGTTGTTCGGGATGTAAAGCCTCCATTTGTCCGTCAAACTAGCTCGGTACCTGGTTTGTCTCATAGGGCGTTGCTTTTTGTGAAGAGCTGGGAATGGGTTCGTAGGCGAGTCGGTTAGACGCGAACAGTTCGGTCGATTGGCGTGCTCGTTGTCTGTAGGGAGTACAGACTGAATACCTAGTGGTTGAATTTAAAATCACAAATAAATTGAGACGTGAACTTCGAGATGTCTCCATATAAGTCACTAAAGTGGACTTGCCAAAGTGCGCAACGAATCCGAGACTGGCCAATGCATTCTTTCATCCGCATATCTAAACGAGCTGATCGAATGCAAGGTGCATGGCTGAGATGCCGGTCGTGACGTGACGTCGTCACAATGGCAGAAGCTCGACACACCGAAGGTCATTGGCATGGTCAGATTCTTTTCTTCTTGCTATGACACTTGGCAACCCTTCATTGCCTCCTGACATTTAATCAAGTCGTGAATATCAGTAGTCCATTCGCGCAAACTTGCTTTGCCGTGGCTGACTCGCCTGCAGCAAGCTGGCCGCGTTTGCTACCTAATCATCACCCAGCCTCCGACTTCAGCTGCTGGGCCCCACCAAACTTCTAATAACCCACGTCCACCGATCATACTGCTCCCTTCTTGACCTACAGTCGCTCTTTTCTTTCCTTCCAGCTTCCTACCATGGCCTACAACCGCGGCTACAACCCCGATTCCCTCCCCGCCTTCGTCGAGCCCGAGCAAGCCGCGCAAATGATGGGCCGTCAAGACCACCGCCCACCACCCTCCGACCCTTACGCCACCAAACCTCCTCCTCCAGCACCAGTGCAAAACCTACGACCCCAAGACGATCGCTACGGCCGCCAGTCCCCCAGCAGCAGCAGCAGCCACAGCAGCAGCCGCTACGACGACCGCCGCTACAACACCTCCTCATCCTCGACACCGAGCCTCCCCCCGCGACCCTCTCCCTCCTCCTACGGCTTCACCTCCCCCCCACCCCCCGCCGACTACGGCCACGGGCCTCGCCCCCCCGCCAACTATCACAACCGACCACCAGTCTCGCACCGGCCGCCGACGGCGCCCCTGCCCCCGCCAAAAACCGGACAGGACCGCGACGCGCTGTGGCCGCTCTTCTGCCAGGTCGACAAGGACCGGTCGGGCCAGCTGTCGGAGAAGGAGCTGCGCGCTGCGCTCGTCAATGGTGACTGGTCGGCCTTCGATGTCCACACCGTGCGCATGATGATCCGGATGTTTGATGTGGATCGCTCGGGGACGATCGATTTCGATGAGTTTTGTGGGCTGTGGGGGTTCTTGAGTGCGTGGCGGGGGCTGTTCGATCGGTTCGATACGGATCGGAGTGGGAGTATCTCGTTGGCGGAGTTTGGGGAGGCGTTGGTCGCGTTTGGGTATCGGTTGAGTCCGCAGTTTGTGCGGTTGCTGTATGGGACGTATGAACGGGGAGATGGGCGAGGCGGTGGATTGAGCTTTGATTTGTTTGTCCAGGCGTGTATCAGCCTGAAGAGGATGACGGATGTGTTCAAGAAGTATGATGATGATCGAGATGGGTATATCACGTTGAGCTTGTAAGTCGAGAATTCCTCTTCTACCAATTTCTTATTTGCTACGGGCTTGGTTTTTGGGTTTGATACGAAGCTACATGGGGCTAACGAGATGGCATTTCTTCGCGACCAATAGCGAGGAATTCCTCACAGGTGCGCAAAGCCTTTTCCTCTTCAACAGCATCTCCGCGGTCACTGATACGGGACTCTATTAGAAATTCTACGCCAGCGGGGATAGCTGTTTCAGGCCCAGGCCAGTGCTTACGGAACTCCGACAGACGATGTAATGGCTACGGAAACGACCCATGGTGGACGGATAAATGGGGTATTTCTGGATTTGCACTTTCAAGAAGCAGGCATTCGTCATCATTGATACATAATATTCCATGTCTAACTCCGATACCCATAGTTGCCAATATCCAATTCATGAGCGTATAACCGACGCATGTTGAAAGTCCCAATTATCAGTAGAATGCGGACCTTTCACCCTATTTTAGAATCTCTATGAACAAATGAAATGCATGCCATACCGCCGTGGGTATCTAGGAAGGGAAGTCGTGCCTGCATCGCTGATACGTGCCGAAGACATATGTACATCGCCTGCCTATACCCGTTTCTCGGCATTTGTGCCGTCAGCCACGTCGTCGTGGTGCTTCTTCGTCTCCGCTTCCAACTGGCGTTCTTTCGCCGCCGCACGCTGCGCCTCCAAACCGATCTTGTTCTCTTGCTTCTCTTGACTGAGTTGCTGTTTGCCAATCATTAGACTGAGCAGCAGACCGAATGCGGCAAAAGCTGTGTACATGATCCACATGTCCTGTAGCGACTCTGTAAACGCTTGTCGCGCGATCTGTCGCTGAGCGGGAGGTAGCGAATCGACGACGCCTACGTTGGCTCCTGCATTGCCTGCACCTAGCTCAGCCGCCACTTGCGGGCCAAGCTGCGCTGAAAGCTGAGGACCTTTCTTGGCCATTTGGTTCTGGAAGACAACCTGACCGATGACGACACTCATGCCGGAGGCGAGCTGGCGCATGAAACCGAAGGTGGCGGTCGCGGTTGCAATATCGGCGGGCGCAACGCGGGTCTGGAGTGCGATAAGGGGCGCTTGGAAATTGGGACCAATGCCGATGCCCGCAATGATCTGATAGATAATGATTTTGGGCCAGTTGGCCGTGGAGTCAAGGTCAATCAAGAGCCCGAAGCCAAGGGTAAGGACAAACATGCCAAACCAGATTGGGGGCCGGTATCTGCCAGTCTTACGAATGAAGACGCCTGTTGCCGCAGATGTAAGGGAGAGGGAGATGGCCAGGACTATCGAGTAGACCCCCGATAAGATTGGAGTAGCGCCTAAGACGGCTTGAAAGTAAAGTGGTAGGTAGTAACTGCCAGCGATGAAGACAAAGCTTTGAGTAAAGCAGACCCCTAAAGAGGCAAGGTTGGAGCGGTATTTGAATAGGCGGAGAGGCATGACAGGGAATTCGGCAATCTTCCATTCGATGAGGAAGAAGAGGGCCCAAGTGAAGACGCCAAAAACCAGAAGACATATCACCGTAGCTGAATCCCAGGGAAAAGTGACACCTCCATATTCGAGGCCAAATAGGAACATTAGAGTTCCACCAATGATCGTAAGAGCACCAAGCCAATCGAGGGACTTCATCCCATCCCAGAATGGAGTCAGGGGAGTCTTGAGGTCAAGGAAGATCAGGATGATGAAGAAAGCGAGACCATCCAGAGGCACTGAGCAACGTTAGCAGGTGTGGCAAATGCTTGTGTGATAAATCTTACAGTTGATGTAAAAGCACCATCTCCAAGTCACCTTTTCAGTAAAGGCGCCGCCTATTAATGGGCCGACGGCACTAGCTACGGCCCAGACGCCGCCAATGATGCCAAAGAAAGCGCCACGGGTTCGCATGCTGAACAAATCGCTAATGACAATGTTCACAAGCGTAAGAAGTCCACCACCACCGGCGCCTTGGAGTGCTCGAGCGGCAATGAGCATGCCGATGCTGTTTGCCAGACCAGCGATCAAAGAACCGATAAAGAAGATAAGATTGGCCAGTAATAAGATCGGTTTGCGACCAAACACATCGCTAACCTTGCCCCAAACCGGTGTGGAGGCTGCACATGCTAATAGATAAGCTGATCCAATCCAGACGTATCCTGAAGGAGAGTGGAAATGTCCAGATATCGTGGGGAGCGCGGTGGTGATGATTGTGATATCCAGTGCGGCGAGAAAGACAGCCATCTGGCAAATAGTCAGCAAAAAAAGTAAGGATGAAAGGGAAGTAGATACTGACACCCAGAGCAGTCATGATCATAGTGATTTGCAGCTTGCTGCGCGGCTTTTGCCCAGGAGCAGCAGCTTCGTCAACGGCAGTGCCCTCAGTTTCACCTGAGCCTCTGGCGTCGCCTTGGCCATCATAGGTGTCGACATGGCTATCTTGAGCTCTTAGAGTAGGTTGGCTATCTTGAGCTCTTAGAGTAAATTGACTATCTTGGGCTCTGAGAGGGAAGCGGCTATCTTGCTCTCTCAGCGTAGGTTGACTGTCATGAGCCCTCAGAGTGGGCTGGCTATCTTGGACCCTCAATGTGGGTTGACTGTCTTGAAACCTCAACGCAGGTTGGCTGCTTTGAGATTTGACGCCTGCTTCGGCTTCCGACTCGACGTTTGCGTGCGTGTCGACCATGGTGGAGGACGAGAAGGTCAATCTTGGCTTGCAACAAAGATTCTCGGCCGAGGAGAGCGAGAGAAAGCCTGGCTTGATAGCGAGGGAGCAAGCACAGGTGAGGAATTATACACAATTAGATAGGAGTAGGACGTTCGCAGCCAGCTGCTGGGGAGGTGGGAGCCGCCTTTCATTTTAGTTGTCGTTGGACGTATCGAGCATCGGAGTGGAGTACTGGCCGACCTGCCGATCGAAGGCCAAGATCTACTCATCACTGTCGACAAGGACGGCCCAAATGCGGTATAGTCGCATGCACGACCCCCCCGTTTGCATAAATTTCAGCATATCTGCACACATATGCACATTTCTGCCCATTTCTGCCCATTTCTGCCCACTAGTTCATAATTCGCGACCGATTTTCCGGCGGTAGTCGTGTTTGGTGCGGCAATTTGCACAGCACCAGCCATCTTGGCAGTCACTCGTACTTTAGTGACTCCCTCGTGCTCCTTTGCTGGGGCTGAGGTGAGATAACGAGAAACGTGGTTGGAGTACGAGCTTTGGACCAATCAATCCGAGCCATTGGCTTCTGAGCTTTATAAAGCCGTAGTGGCAACCTACGCCTCTGTGCTCTAAATCTCCTAACGATGTCTCTGAGACCTCCCACATCTGTCGCACTTCTGCGCCTGGCGTATTTTCCGCGCGCTGTTTCCCTGACGGTGAATTATATCGCACCGGCTCCAAAAACATTTGGGGTAAACTCTCCACATCATGTGAGTTATACTCTGGGGGGCAGCTGCCCCGAGAGACCTATCTTCGTAAGTCACTGCAGCTGCAGCGAAAGCTCCAGGAAGTAGGTATTCATCGCCTCGAGCGTGTTGAGGTAGGTACGGTAGGTCACTTGGCTCATAACACACTGAGTCCCACACATGAACGAGGACATCTGCGTGTTAAAGACCAAATTACAAGCAGGACAGATCACACCTTCACTTGGCGTTTGCATCAATTGCTTTGCCAGAACAAGAAGCAATGGAAAATTCACTTCTCGAAGATTTCTGCCTTTCTTCCTGCTATGCATATCCTTAAGCACGTCCAAGATGTGTCGCTACACGTTCTTCAACTACGCGTGCCGATGCACCCATAGGCTAGAGGAAAAATGCGAACTCAGTACTGCTGCATTCACAGATATCTTCTGTTCAAATGTAGACATTCAGAGTATTGACATCAAAGATGGCTGCCCCGAAGATTGGTGCCCTGACGGAGTCCAGATGCGCCTCGAAACGCTACAACTCAAATTTCGACGCCTCAAGGGTGAGATCGAGAAGAGTAAGATCAACTACGAATATCTACACGGCCGTCATGTCGCGTACGAACAGGCTGCAAATAGTAGCGATGCCATTTCTAGTGGCAATACTCAATGGGACTGGGTTATTAAGATGCGCGCAGAGCTCGTGGGGAGAATGCGCCAATACCAGCAAGAAAGCCGGAACGTGCTTCTGGAGATGGCCAAGTTGAAGCATGTGCAACCCACGAACCAAAATCTTCGCGTGCTGATCGCCGAATCGTACGTCAATGTTCCTCAGGGTCCAAATGATTCTTGATACTTATACCTTCCCGCAACTAGAACATCGGCGCGTGAAGATCTCCTACGTAAAAGTCAGGCACAACAGACGATGCAATTCGCATCATCATCTACATCGCAACATCCGCAAGGAGAAGCCCAAGCTCACCACGATACAAGCTATTCCACTTCCAGCACACAAGAAAAGTCCACACCCCCACTCAGAAGGCAACGCTTGGTACATCGCTTCGAAATCTGGCGTTATGAAAAGGAGACACTAGAGCAGCAACCGGAGCAATTGTCCCAACGTACACCCGGCCTCAGCAAACCACAACGCGACCAGCCCTCACCGCAATCGCGCCGCGAGCAAAGCCATCTTGTCTCACAACTTTCTCTTCGCCAAAACCTAGAGCGATCCAAAAGCAAGCCGACGCCTCGCCAACCCCGTTCTCATTCTCGTTCCCGTGTTCCAGCCCTGTCTTCACAATCGAAAGTCCAGTCTGGCCACGACACAAGGCATGGAACGGATTTTTCGCTAAGGCGTCGAAGCGACCGTTTGAGCGGGAAACAGGTCAACTACAATCTGGATACTTCTGAGGACGAGGAGATGGAACAGGCAGATAATGACGACGAGGAGATTGAACAGTCTGTTGATGAGGATGAGGAAAGCGAACTATCTGAGGCCATGTCGATTAGCGAGTTAAGCACACCGAATTCTATGACTGAGGGTTAGAAAGGCAAGGAGAGTACGCTGTAGTGAAGTCGACATGCTCCCTATCTAGATTCTAGCGTCTCCTTAGCTTTCGGGAACGCGATCAATCTCGTCTTCACGTTAGATGGTGAGCTACTAGTAGCTGTCATCTTGCTAAGCACTAGTTCCATGGGTTTCACTTTAGCATATGTAGTTCTCTAAATGGTCAGACATTTGAAGCACAGATGCCCTTCTCATGTTGCTCCATGCTGCCTCTTTATGATCCGAATCTTTGGCTCCATCCTGATGCCTACCCACCTTCCCCCAGTCAAGCTCCTTCCTAGCCTCTCAACCCGCTTCAGCGAGTCACAAGTCCATCCTGCCACCCGCATCCCTAGACTATTCCGCAAGAGTACATTCAAGCCATCCTCATTCCCTATCAATTCTTGGCCGGGCTGGAGAAGCGCTATGCGACCGTACCCATATACGGTTTCCAGCACCTCCCACGCGCCAATCGCCAATTCCGGATGCTCCATGAGCGCATAGTCGAACTGATCCCAGAACTGCACATCACGCAGCAAATCTGGATAAAACTTCGAGTCGGTCTTGTCATAAATCCACCTCGGCCGCCGCTCAGACCCTTGATTCAGCCCCCACCACTGCGGCAAAGACCCTAACATAGGTGCCAAGAACGACGACCTCAACGAGGACCCCAAATCATCCAGCCCCGACCCTTCCTCCGGCACCTCAAGAAAGCGTACCGCGCCCGTATGAAACGCCAACGTATCGACGTGCACGCGCACCGACGCGCCTCCCAGCTCGGCAGCCGGCCCGCCGGTCTCCCGGAACCCGCGACCCTGAGCCTCAACATCAATTTCAACCCCATTCTTCAGCGCAGCCGCAATACTAGCACCGCCGAGGTCGCGCAGCCGTTGCATCGCGACGCCCCCAGGGTAATTAAGGCTGGAGATCGCCAGCAGAAACGCTGACGCCAGCGCGCTCACGACAACAGAGCCGAGCAGCGCTACAGTGAGCAGCTTGTAGCTGCGGGACTTCCCTCGTCGCGTGTAGATCCAGCTTGCGCCGCCGGATGCGACGGCCGTCAGGCTGGGCACGACGTACATGACGAAGCGCGTCTCTTTGTGCGGGAGGAAGCTGTAAAGCAAGACGAAGCTGAGCGCGGGGACGAGGACATCGACGCTTGTGCGCCGGGTCGCGGGCTGCGCGAGCGCGAGCGGGATGCAGAGGGTCCATGTGAGGGGGTTTAGCAGCAGACGCGGCAGCGCGGAGGTGAAGTAGAATGGGAATGGGCTGGTGCCCCAGTCGGCGGAGTGGCCTTCGACGGTGTTGAACCAGAAGGCGGAGAGCTCGGGCCAGAGAGGCCAGGTGCGCCAGAGGTGCGAGTCTAAGGGTACAGTGAGACCTAGTCCGAGGAGGGCGCCGAAGAGACCCGCGGGTACGATCTCGCTGGAGAGGGAGACGCGGTGGCGGAGGAGGATGTAGAGGGTTTCGGTGCCGAGGAGCAGGGCGAGTTCGGAGCGGAGCACGACGCCGGCGATGGTGAGGAGGTAGAGCGCGAGGCGGAGGCGGCGGCCGCTACGGCGGGACTTGGTGTTGGTTGATTTGACAAGGAGGAGGTTGCTCAGGGCGAGAGTGCTGAGGCCGAAGGCAAACATGTTGGGGAGCGGGCGGGAGGCATAGTACATGACGTGGAACTGGGTGGCCTGAAAGAGCACATAGAAGTTGCCGGCAGTCTTGCCATAAACTGTATTGACTGCTCTGCGCATAGACAGGAGAGAGAATGCATTGAAGAGACCCAGCACGGCTCGCGCTACTATCTGGAGTTGTAGTCCATTGCTTAGGAATGGGACCAGAGGACTCGACAAGCCGGCGAGAAGGAGTGGTCCAACGAATGATCGAGGAACAGGATGGTTCCCGGGATAAGTGATATGATCGTAGCGGACCAGGCGGTTTGTGACATTTGCTGTTGGAATGCCATATGCTATGATGTCGTGGGTTGCTTGGACGCTGAAAGATTCTTCAATTTTGGTATACGGAGAACAGACCAGATGCAACAAGACGACTAAAGGAATAATAGAGGAAAGAGAAAGACCTGAATTACACGGAGATAAGTAAGATGTGATGGCCTGAAGAGAGATCTTACCGGATAGAGAAAAATTGGGCATAGTAAAGCACTACGTCAATAGTCCCTTATCAGACTCAGAAAATCATAAAACAATCCAAATCCTCAATGAACTAAGCATCATCACGCCTACGAAGTAACTGAGGCCTAAATCTAGGGGCTTGCCGAGTTTTCAGTGGTCTATGGGTCTTAATTAACGGTGGTGATGCATTTCAAGGGTCTCACCAAAGCGTTAGATGGGTCCATGCACGTGACAGGATTGCCATTATGATTGAATTTACTACATCAGCACCCCCGAACAGCGATACATAGATCGCATTGGTGGACTACTTGTATCGGTGATTTTGAAACTATTCAGTGAATGGCCGGTCTCTGTGATGACTCAGCTGGAGTAATGGCGTGACTGCCGCTTCACAGCACGCAATATTCCTTTGATAATCCCCCTAACGACTATAAGTAGGCGTAGATAGCCTCCTCAAGTCTGTCTTCTACATAGACGTCGTCGTTAGCCTACTGACACTGAGGTTGATAGAGTTCATGGACAAGTGCATTCCCTGAGTCTTGACGGCTTCCCCGCTCATGTAGATCAGAAAGAGGACTCTACCAGAGTACAGGTATCTCTTCTTTCGATTTGTTCGCTCTTTTCTTTCCTTGTTTTAGTTCACTCTCTCCTTTCTCCTCTTGTTAAAAGAAAATGTGCCTGGAGACTGTGCTGAAGGAGCTCTCCATTATGAGGAGGTGGAATATCGGTGGTTTCCAATATGCCCAAGCCTCCGAATGCGCCTGTTCATCCACGGATCCTGTTGCTCCCTGTCGATCCTACAGCGTTGACAATGGAGCTGATCAGCCAGGAGCCCCAAATGCCTCTTGGGGGATTGTGTGCAGGCTTTCCCGCGTGTGTGGGAACCTTCCCTCTCAGTTGTGGTACTGACCCCGCACTGACCTAACACTGCATAAACTTCCTAAGACACCAACGACCTGCTGTATCCCGCGATTAGCATTTCAGCTGGATTCGGTGGCTGATAATTTGTATCATGCACTGGTGTACTTTGCAATTTGGTTAGGTAAGAAGAACTCACCTTCGTGAGAACGTTCCTCAGAGTCACTGCCCGAACATATCCGCTCGGACATAGATCTGCTGACAGTCCTCCTGCAATTCGGGGATCAGCTTACACTCCCTCAACCGGCAAGAGGTCTTATTGATGGTCACAGTTCCAGAGTAAGACAATTATCTGCTGGATTCTGCCAATCTCTACTCGATCCCGCCAATTTCTGCGAAAACACGCTAGTCTTGTTCCAACCTTCAGGTACTTCCATCACGGAACGAATTCATGCCTCTACTTCCTGTCCGGGTTGAGGCTGAGTCTGGCCATCAATGGCTCGCAAAGCGATGAAAGCAGATCATGAAGAACGCCCAGAAACTGCAAAAAGAGGATCTGGAAAGAAGACTTCATGAGTCATGAAACCGCTCTAGCACCCAGGCCTAGAAACAGATGGGGAAAAAGGCCAAGCTTGGGCGCCCTTACCATCTATACAGAATTAATGCCTCTACTTTATGACCCGCACTCAAGCTGAGTCTACTTGATGGTGGCTTGTAAAGCTACGAAGGTAATTCGGGGAAGGAATTCTTCGGGATATAAAAAGCAAATTAAGGAGAACTACCCATGAGCCGTGAGGTAACTCTGCCCTCAAGGCATACTCAGCTCAGACCTGTGCAGCTCCGTCAGATGCCAAGACCTCAAGTATAAATACCGGACGAGATTCACCCCAAATAGAGAGCACCGCAGTCGCTTCACTTCCCATTCCAAAGACTAAAGCTACTTTAGTCACAGCGCTCCTTACTCGTTGAACATTCCAACATGAAGTTCTCCACCTCACTCATTCTCCTGGCTCTCGGCCTCATGGCCACCGCCACGCCAATGCTCAATGAGCGCGATCCCGAGGCTCTTGCTGAGCCCGAGGCCCTCCCCCAGGATGCGGATACCGACGTGTCCCCCGTTCCTGATGACGTTAAAACGATCACTCAACCCGGCTGCAAGAAAGGTGCGTTGAGATAGTTCCGTCCCATTCATTCCCCTTTTTGGCCCGCTCGACTTTCCATACCTGAGGCAGTTGGGGGTCGGTGACACCGAACCCCCTGGTATTATCCCGCACCCGTTCATGAGACAATGGACTACTCATTCAGATTCATCCAAGCTGACAAGATGCCGCGATAGGTCAATACAGGTGTGTCGGCGTAGTAGGCGTCTGCACGAAATGTGCAATTGGTGTCGGCATCGGCGCCAACACTTGCAAGCTCAACAACAGGTGCGGAGCAACCAACTCCTGCCAGGTTGCTAATGGGCAGCCATACTGCGTTTAAGAGCGCGCAAATGGCCATCTGAACCGTCACTGTGGATTCGAAGGACGACGGAGTGGAAGTGTGGAGGGCGAAGTGTGGAGGGCGAAGAGGGCAGGGGAAAGGGGGTCGTGAAGGTTTGGGGAAATGCGTACACACACTCATTGACTTCCCTACTTTCATTCAATAGTTGGGTCTTGTGGAGCTTTTGCTTTGCGACAGAATCATTAAGTGAGACCAAGCACTAGTCCTCTGTCAGAAACGCAATCGTTGATTCATGATGGAATATTTCCCATACGTACCACGCGTACCTACCTAAAGTGTCGTAAAATACTTTCGGAGCTTCGGGTATTAGTTATACCGCGGGTCACTCTGCGCTGCATGTGCCAAGAGGGCTGCCCAAATTGACACGACGTCAAACGACCATTGAGAGAGCTCCGAAAGGTTTTTGGAACTGTTTTATGAGCTGCGCCTGATTTTCTTAAAAGAATCAACCCTTAAAACAAACTCATCGATTTCCACAATGTTTTTCGGCTTGGGAGGCTTAATTTATGGTATGCTTCACTGACAATTCAGTTTGAACACCAAGTTTACGATTGAACACAGTCTCTGTCTTACTTCTAAATGCCGTTGCTATCCTTTCGGAAGATAGATTCTTAGCGCGCAGTATGTCCAGCTTCGCCATGACCTTAGAGTGACCAGGCTTTCTGACAGAACGCAAGTTGGTTGGGGCGGAACCGCGTCTCAAGATCCAGGATTCGGTGGACAGCAAGATACGACAAGCGTTAAGGCGAGGGTGATAAACCTCATTTCTGCAGTACGAACGGTCACAAGAAGTCAGTTGTGTTTTCACATTTGCGTAAAACTTGGGGATCAGATGCTAACGGATTCTGGGCAGTACCGCTTATTGCGGCCAATACTCTCATCATTGCGTATCTGCTGGTTCTAGGGTGATTATGTGCTGTGAATATTGCTATAACACTGCGATTCAACTTAAAAGACGAACGACCCACGGAACATAGTTCAGTCAATAGCCGTGTCACCACCACAGCCAGTTAGTCACCCTTTCAAATGAGGATACGAGGGCAAGGAGACACTGCGCAGATGCGCCGCGCGCCGCGAAAAAGGGATGGAAAGAGCCTTGGTGAATCAAATGAGCGAGATGAGGCTACGAAGAGTACAAGTGCGTCTGCCTGAGGCATTAGTCTATGCGGGGAACAAGGCCTTAGAGAATGAGAATGACGATACCAACACATCAAATTGACTTTCAAAAAGAAACCCACACGTTATAATCATTCATTGAAAACTATTCAGCAAAGGGTATCTCAAACGCTATTCTTGACTGCAGGCATATTCTACCTTTCTCAAGATGAACATTCTACTGATCGATACGCTTCATCCGATCCTCCAACCCCTTTACCCATCCTTCAATAGCCTTCAGATTCCCCGCCATCACCCCCTCACCCCCCTTCATCGCCTGCTCCACCTTCTCCAGCCCCTCCCTCCACCTCCTTATATCCTCCGCTACCTCTTGCTGCCTTGCCTCCACCGCATCCAAGCTCTCACTCGCCCGTGCCGCATTCACATGCACCGCCCTCAACGTATGCAACCGATCCAGTACCGACGGCAGTAGCGGCGCAAGATTTTCAATCGTTGGCAACGTGCCGTACAACGCATTGATCTTGGAACCCTGATCGCTGCTCTCCTCCCCATCCTGATTTCCACTGCTATCCGGACGCGACGGTCCTCCCCTTCCACTGCCCCCACGCGCAGCGGACTCCTGCGTCGACGAGCGCGACTGCTTCCGAAGGTCGTCGAGGCGCTCCGCCTCTTGCAGGGCTTCGTGGACTTTGCGGGCAATGGCGTCGAGGGAGAAAGGGGATGAGGTGGAGAGGGTGGTGAGTTGCTGCTCGAGGCTTTCGAGGGCGGGGAGGATGGGTTTGGCGAGGTTGGTGTCTTCGGCGCCGGGGACGGAAGAGGCGCTTCGGCCAATGTATTTTTCGAGGAGGGCAAGGCGGGAGTCGAGGTCGGCGGCTTTGGCAAGGGCATGGCTCTGTTCGTAATTGGGGGCGTATTCGATGGTGAATTTGGTGTGCTTGGTAGAGGTGTCTTGGCTTGCTGAGGAGGTCTGATCTGTGACCTTTACTGCGTCAAAGTCGCGACCTAGGCGCTCGGCGAGTGGAGCATTTGATCGTGCTCTGTCGCGATGGGCTCTGTGTAGCTCATCTAGCATGCGACTGAGCTGCGCGATATTATCTGTACCACCACCGGTGGATGCGCCATTCCCCTGGGCACCTTCTGCCAATTCCTCACCCTGGTTTCGTTGGTCATATTCTGCCTTGACGTCTTCTACCTCTCGCCGGAGTCGAGCTAGCTTCTTCTCGAAGCTTTCGTCCTCGTCACTGAATTCTCCATCCTCGTCATCTGCTTCGCCTTTCCGCCTGCGCCGACTCGACGTTCGATATGATTTGCGCTTAGTGCTGACACGATCTGAAAAGTCAACTTCGCGGGCATCTACACTATTGGAGAAGAACTGCTCGCGGGCTCTGTCAGGATGTAATCGCGTTCTGCTTATACCGGAACCGAGCTCCCCTTCAGAGGCATCCTCATAGGAGGAACCCGCGGATGACGGTCTTGGAGCTGAGGAAGCCTGAAGAATTCTCAGTCAGCTTTAATAGGTAAAAATGAGAGTCGAGATATACAGGTAGCGTTGATGTATCGTCGGTTAGATCTGGGGTTTCGTAGATATCCGGCGCCGTATCCTTGTAAAGAATTGATCAGCGAAACGATTTTACTAGTACAGAGCAAGCCGCATACCAGATCATCAGAGATGGCTTCATATTTACGAGGTTGTGTCATGGTCTGGGTGTACTGCTGGCAAAGGTGAAGTGGGCAAGTTTGCGGACGCGATGGAGATCGCCACTTCGAAGCAGTCGTGCTGCGTGAGTGACTGTTTAATTTAATTTCAAATTTAAACGCATGAAGCTTGCATCTGTGCCAAACTAGAAGGCAATGGACATCAAGATTAGGAAACCGTGCATCGTTGTGAGTTCTTCGAAACTTCATCGAGGTATCAGGATTATTAGGGTAGGCAGATGCAGCTGAACGCGGAATATATCCTTATTTCACGTTCATACTCATTCTAATTTTACTTTCTGCATTGCTTCTAAATAATCAATATTGATACTTTGTTTGCATTCAAGCGTTTTCGGGAATTTCACAAATCTTATTGACCTTAACCCGCAGTCACAAGAGTATCCCAGTAAACATCTTCTGATCTGCGCCTCAAGGTTTTGGATTTCGCAGTGCCAGAGCCCATCAAAGCAGTATCAGTGTTACAGATATATGTCGCCAATTTCAATACGACGTGCAGACTCCGACATTACTATTACTGTGTGATCTTGAGGCAGAAACGGAGCGAAGACACGTGTGAAGCGGATCGAAAGGTAGGTAAAGGATGTTATTGCTGGGTGGTCGTTATGCATCATGGAATATGGCTTTCTGTTCGAGACTTGCGACTCATCCGTGGTCCACTGATGCGATTTGGTGGTTGAGAAAATAGCTCCATCGGATATTGCGCGGCGTATCAATCAGATGCGTGCGAGGACACCATATCTTGTTGACTCTTCATTGCTGGAAGCAGCTGTAGGTCGGTAAATAGGAAAGGGAGGAAGATCTTGCCTAATCTTCGACTTCTCAAATCTTGTGACCATGAGGTGAAGCCTGCGATCCCATGCGAACAACTGTTCATGCTCTTGCACAATAGCCCTCCATCACATGCTATGACTAAAAGTGATGCCTTCCATGTTGACAAAAAGCAAAGAATGATTGTTTTTAAGGTATTTGGTCGTTCTTGAGCGGCGACAAGGTAGGGTTTGTGGGTATCGTATGAGGTGAGGTTGAAGAGCCAGGAGTCAAATCCGTTTCGATGATCCGAGTCTATGCCAACACCATGCGAGCCCCCTTTGATCCGCGGAGCTCATATATCCTCTTCTCGTCGTTCTCCTCAAGGAGCTACTGCATTCTCCATTTTCGAAATGAGTTAGGAAAGATCCTGCTTCATTCATGATCCGTACAGTCGGCAGTACATCTGACTGTCGTTGGTCGTCCGTGATCATCCCCACTTCCTAGTACAAGAACATGACTACAGTTGACCGCCATCCACTATCCAACCCTGATATGCGGATACCCAATCTCCAAAACAACAATGGACTTATGATTCAATCACACCATCATCCTCTCGATAGACAAGATACTGAAGCTGTTCATAGTAATTTCAAGAACATTACCATAATCTCCGATCCCATATCGAATTCAGCAAATGGTCGAAATGCTCAGGATGCCAAGAACAGCATGGCCTCACATACAGTTTTGGGGAAACGGCGGCGCCCTACAGCCGGTCGGGGAAGCAAAGTCACTACTGGAAAATTGCGAGAAATGAGTTCAGGAAGTAGCTCCACACCTATTTCCACACTCACCACCAATCCTACTCCTGCAACACTTCCCCATCAGAATGGATCGTACACTATTGGAAGTACAGTCAACAGTTTTGACGCAGAGGAAATGCCTCAAATCAAATCAAGCGAGGAGTCATTCAGCGTGTTTGATAGTCAATTCATTAAATCTACAGCAAGTTCTCCGAAGAGCTTTCCACATGTGTCACCTGTTGGCTATCCTTCCGGTCTTTCCGAAAGCTTAACATCAAATTCACCCCAGGCAATCGATGGGAAGAAGACCAAAGGGTTTCCACGACGTGTCACAAAGAATCCGAAACCTAGCTCATCAATACCCCAGGTCCTGTCATGGGCTGAGTACGCGAGACAATGCTCGCTGGCTGCTTACACATCTAGGCTTAATCCATTTGCCCTCAGCCCTGGCGAAGACAAGCTCCTGAGAGGGCATATTGATCCGATACAGGTGACGACGTACCTCAACATTAGAAACGGCATTCTACGCCTTTGGACCCGAAACCCTCTTGTACCAGTTACAACGGATGAGGCGTTTGGGTGTGCAAAAACAACACGACATTTCGGTCTTGTCAGTTTTGCGTATCAATGGCTTTTCCGCAACGGCTACATCAATTATGGTTGTGTGGAAGTGCCCAACAGATTTGCTCCTACATCTCGCCTTATGAAGTCAACCCGCTTCCGGAGACGGCAGATAGTCATCATTGGAGCTGGGATGTCAGGACTTGGGTGCGCGAGACAGTTGGAAGGGCTCTTTGCCCAGATGGGAGATTACTGGTCGAGCATTGGCGAGAAAATGCCTAAAGTCGTGGTCCTCGAAGCACGCAGACGGCTTGGCGGCAGAGTCTATTCGCACCGATTGCGAACGCAAATCACAGGCAGCCTGCCAGACTCCCTTCCAAATACAGTTGAATTGGGCGCACATATTATCACTGGGTTTGAATTCGGCAATCCTTTGAATGCCATCATTCGTGGGCAGCTTGCTCTCCGCTATCACGGTCTGAGAGATAATTCCGACTTGTACGACTGCGATGGAACTGTGGTTAACAAAGAACGTGATGATTCCATACAGAAGCTGTACAATGATATTCTGGAGAGAGTGTGTGCCTATCGACACAGGAATACTCCAGTAAAGACAATGGAGGGCGATCGAGATCTTATGCTAGTCGGTCGAGATCCCAGCACAAATACCCTCGAGAAAATCGAGAAAGCATTGAATACAAAGACTGGTGCTGATATAGCAAAGGTTGCCAGCCATGATCAGATGGCACAGAGGGACAAGTCTACACAACACGTGCCTGGTGGTCTGGAAAAGCTTGCTGGAAAAGCTTATCAAGTGTCTGGCACTGGCGCCAAAAGCTCAGCTACCGATGCGGCCAAAGCTATGGGATGGGCGGCAAAGGAAGGTGCTGCTGGCGGCCAATCGCTAGAGCTTGATGGCTTCGTGAATAGCTCTGCACATCCTACACTTGGAACGACAATGGATGAAGCGATTCGACAATATCAGAGCATCATCAATCTCACCCACCAGGACATGCGCCTATTAAATTGGCATCATGCCAATCTGGAATATTCGAACGCTGCTCATGTTGACGACCTCAGCCTTAGCGGATGGGATCAAGATACTGGAAACGAATTCGAGGGCGAACACTCACAAATTGTCGGAGGCTACCTGCAAGTACCAAGGGCACTTTACCAGCTTCCGGAGAATTTGGACGTTAGGTTCAATGCCGATGTTGCCGCCATCAATTATGATCCAAGCGGAGATTTGTACGAAAAAGGTCTTGCGAGAATAACGTGCAGGAATGGAGAAACTCTCGAAGCCGATCAAGTTGTCCTTACCGTTCCTTTAGGAGTTATCAAGGATGGTGATATGAAGTTTTCACCGCCTCTTCCCGAATGGAAGACTGGTGCCATTGAGCGACTTGGGTTTGGACTGTTGAACAAAGTATGTTATCTAGGTATTATTTTTGTTGCTGATGACCAATCTCGAATTAGGTTGTTCTCGTATACGAAGAGGCTTTCTGGGACGAAGATCAAGATATGTTTGGTCTTTTGAACCAAAGTCAAGTAAACGGCAGCATTGATCCACAAGATTATTCTTCTAAAAGGGGCCGCTTCTATCTCATCTGGAATTGCGTCAAAACAAGTGGCAGACCTGTCTTAATCGCACTGATGGCGGGGCAAGCCGCTTACGACACCGAAGTGACTGAGAATCATGAACTTATTCGCGAAGTGACTGACAGACTGTCGAAAATTTTCTCACGAAAACCGGTTCCGGAACCTT
Organism: Viridothelium virens; assembly: GCA_010094025.1. Classification (NCBI taxonomy): domain Eukaryota; kingdom Fungi; phylum Ascomycota; class Dothideomycetes; order Trypetheliales; family Trypetheliaceae; genus Viridothelium; species Viridothelium virens. The sequence goes on from ML991794.1 coordinate 266,243, forward strand.
CGGAGGTCATTGTAACCAGGTGGCGAAAAGATCCGTGGGCTCGAGGTACATACTCTTACGTTGGTCCAAAGAGCCTGCCTGGAGATTATGACGTTATGGCAAAACCCGTGGGCAATCTGCATTTCGCTGGTGAAGCAACATGTGGCACGCATCCGGCTACCGTCCACGGTGCTTATCTCTCTGGCTTACGCGCTGCAGCAGAGGTCGTCGAATCTATGATAGGCCCAATCCCTGTGCCACAGCCGCTGATCCTCGAACCTACTAAAGCCGAAACAACACCTAGCAGTACTGCATCCAAGCCTAGAGGTGCAGTTAAAGCGGTTCCCACGGTTTCAGCCCCAGCAGTGGTTCCGTCAGGATCCGTCGATCGAGGAGATCCTGAAGCTACCATTCTTGAAGCTATTTTCCAGCAGATCGGCGAGCGACCTCTGAAGCCCATCAAAGAAGGTACCAATCCATTTCTCCTCTACACCAAAGATAAATGGATGGAATGTAAGACAGCATGCGACGAAAAGAAGCGCAACGGACCTAAAAATTCGAGTGGCAAGGCCTCAAAAGACGAGGTAAGGATCGCGCTGGGCAAGATGTGGCGTCAAGCTAGCGATGAGGAAAAGAAGCCATACCAGGAGCGTGCAGAGATCCGAAAGCAGATGACGACTGCTTGGATGGCCGAATGGAAACAGAAGACCGAAGAGTGGGATCGTGAAGCTGCCAGAATCCGCGAGCAGTTCACCGATAGTAAACCTCAATTCGGTGATCAGGGAGCTCAGCTGCGGGCACACCTGGATGCTGCTGCTGCTGCTGCTGCTGCTCGAGGAGGTAGTAATGGTGCAGTGTAGGAAAGACCTGATTTCCATAGCTAGGATGTGGTCGAGTAGGAACAGTCGGTGTCTCGCAAAGCCCCCTTTGCTAGCCAAGACACCAGTTGCTGTAAATATATGAGTATATGTAGAGGTAGATCAGTGGGATTTTTTGTTCACTCTGCCTGTGTGTATTTTCCTCCCTCTATATTAAGATAGGTATCTTACCGGGTTGGTAGGTGTAAAAAATACCTGGGTACCGCCATACCCAAGGCACGCTAGGTTCTCTGCCAGTAGGGAGCATTTTACGGCTATTCTTGCCCGGTCAGGTGTGCTGCCTACCTACCTAGGCTAGATGCCTGCCTACCTAGGTACTAGGGTAGAGTAGGTAGCATCCCGCAGTTCTCCCGCTTCTCCGCCACGTGCTGGAGCTTCGAAGGCCTGAACCCCACAGTTCCGCCTTCCCGCGCGGCTGGCACGACTAAACTGCATCTCTCCTGTCAAACCCTTTCCCTGCATGCGTCAGTAATATCGGTCACCTGCTTGGCTTTGCGCATATCGAGTACCTCTCGAAACCTCATTATCACCCTAAAGAGCCATTACACTGCGATTATATCTAATCATCCAGCACTATTGGTCTGTCTTACCGCTCACCAATGCGCAATTCAGCCTGCCTAATCTCTATCCCCGCTCGTTTCTCACAGAATCCTATACGGAGAAGATAAGCTTTGAACAAATAACCACTAGCTCCGCATACTCATTATTCCGACTTCGTATCCGAGAAGAAAGTTGAATACATTGGAGGAGCTGGAGCCATCTGCGCGAGGCCTCTGCGCCCGCCATGTCTTCTTTTTTCGGGCGACTCAAAGGCAGCGGCGTCAGTACTTGATTCCACGTCTTCTACAATTTTCTTTCGCGTTGACCACGCGAATATCATCGCTGACAAGGTGCGGCGCGTAGAGTCCGGCAAGTCCTTCTAATGCGACCGCGCCTACAAAAAAAGACCCCAATATCCCTCAACCTTCGCCACTGGAAAAACTACTCGCTGATGCTGGGCCGCTGCGGTCTGATGGAAGTGATAAGTTCTTCGGATTCGAAAATGTGAGTGCAACAGAAAATCCAATATTACCAAAGCTGACTAGGTATGTAAGCAGTTTGGAAGTACATGGTTAGTCAATCAGCTTCGCGCCTAAACCGGCTCCTAACAAAACAGTTATGCGAATTCCATAATACAATGTCTATACTACTCCGTACCTTTTCGAGAACAAGTCATCAACTACCCCTCAAGATCTCCCCACGAAATCCTCAACCGCACTCAAAGCGGTCTTCCCAAGCTTAACACCAATACATCGAATCCCGCAGATAGCACGCTCTCACCTACCAAATCAAGTGGGCCTCAGACGACAATGTCTCCCGGAACGTCACCACGAAAAACAAACACAACAGCTTCGAATCAACAGCAACCGGGAAAACCAGAAGACAAGGATTCTCCGGAATATAAGAAAAAGCAGCTTTTGGCGGCGGGGCCGGTGCTCAGCATGGACTATGAAAACTTCGATAATTACGGCATGACGAGTTCATTATTCGCCTCTCTGAAAGACATCTTTGAAGCCATCATTGCCCACCGTTCGCGAACTGGCGTTGTCAGCCCTCACAAATTTCTCGAAATACTACGGAAAGACAATGAGATGTTTCGGCAACCAATGCACCAAGATGCGCATGAGTTTCTAAATCTTCTACTCAACCAGGTTGTCGAAAATGTTGAGCAATTTTCAAAGGAAAAGGCGAAGCTGATAGAGGCTGGTGGTACTTCTGATTTGACCTCCACCACCGCTGAACGCGCATCCATCACAAATACGAGTTGGGTCCATGAGCTTTTCGAAGGGACATTGACCTCAGAGACGAGATGCCTGACATGCGAAAAGATTTCCCAGCGAGATGAAGCATTTCTAGACTTATCAGTCGATCTTGAACAGCATTCTTCCGTGACTTCATGCCTTCGAAAATTTTCAGAAGAGGAAATGCTTTGCGAACGCAACAAGTTCCATTGCGATAATTGTGGCGGACTGCAAGAGGCGGAGAAGAGGATGAAGATTAAAAGATTACCGCGCGTTTTAGCGTTGCATCTGAAGCGCTTCAAATATACTGAAGACTTCAATCGGCTACATAAATTATTCCACCGCGTTGTGTTTCCGTATCATTTGCGACTATTCAACACGACGGACGATGCCGACGACCCAGACCGGCTTTACGAGCTTTATGCAGTTGTCGTCCATATCGGTGGTGGGCCTTACCATGGCCACTACGTGTCGATCATCAAAACTGAAGATAAGGGCTGGCTATTGTTTGATGATGAGATGGTGGAACCTGTAGACAGAGCCTATGTACGTAACTTCTTTGGCGGCGAGTCCGCAATGGCTTGCGCGTACGTGCTCTTCTACCAAGAAACGACGCTTGAAGCCATGCAAAAAGAACAGGAAGCAGAAGGGCTCGCAGAAGCGACGAAAGCTCCTACGCCCGGCGATGGTCTCGGAATGGTGGGACAAAATGGGCACGCGTCTAGTGGCCTACATCATGCCTATACGGCAACCACCCCCGTATCCGAAGACGCAGACCACTTCGCCAGCCTCGACCACGCCGCCACAGCACCTGTGCCCCCGGCAGTTGCGCCAATCAAGATCGCCGAAACCGAACACCCTGTCCCTGAACTTGACAAGAAGGTCGATCCGCAGACGAAAAAGGAGCGCAAAGCACAAGAAAAAGAGCGCAAAGCAGCCGAGAAGGAGAGAGAAAAACAGATGCGGGAGAAGCGGAAAGAACACGAGTCCAAGCGGCGCGAGAATTGGAAGAAAGAAGAGGAGAGCATCAAGGCCGCCATCGCCGCCAGCAAACTCAGCGCGGCTGAGGAAGCGAAGCGCAAGCCTGAGAGTAGCGGAGACGAGGGCGGTGCTGTTGGTGCTGGTACTGGTGGCGCCGTCGCTGGCACGATACCTTCTACTACTACCATGCCCTCTACCACCACCACAATCACAGCTCTCCCTCCGCGCGATGTCGAGCGGAACAAGGAGAATGGAGGCATTGTCGGAGCAAGCCTCCACCGGTTCCGTCACGGCAGCATGAGTTTGCGGCAGAAGCCAAAGTTCTGGCCGAGCAGTAAGGAGAAGAATGAGGGGAAGGATGCGGGTGGTGTCACTTCGAATGAGGGACCAGGGGAAGGGGGAGGGGGTGAAGATCATGGCACGACGGCGCTCCCAGCAAGTCAGACGCCGGAGAAGCGTCGGTTTGGCCTGGGAAGGAAAAAGAGTAGTATGTTCCCTTGAGTAGGTTTGGAGCGTTCTTGTTCTACAGGATGGATGTCTGTCTTTGCGACGTCCTTGTGGTATTGGGGGTTTGGGGCTCATCGGCTCTAGAGAGGAGGCTGGCGCTGGTCTACGAAGTCTATGATAGGTATAGGCTTCTTTGACCGCTTGACAATGCGTCTGCTGGATGTTAAGGGGGAAACGTATTTGTCTTGGAGGAAGACGCTTGTGTATCTTCGTGGATTCATTGTATTAGATATTTATTCCCCCATGTCGTATATAAGCTTGCTCTTGGGACATAGCTTGGATTTCTCTATTGCTGTGCTCCATTGAAAGTGTTCACACTGATTCGAGTTTCCTTTCCCAGACCCACATAGTAGTTAATATGTTCGTACCACGCTCGTCGGAATAACTCTTCTGCTAATGTCGCGTCGTTCCAAATGACGACTTTACTTGACATACCGCACTCTGTAGCTTATCGTTCGGTATATAGATGATAACATCGAAGGTGACAGTACGGAGTATCTATAAATGACATAAACTGTAGCACATTGCTTATAAGGCCACGTCAAAAGGTACGGTTTGATAGTGTCTTACTCAACTGTCTAGTATCTACAAGACCTTCGAACGCAGGACATTATGAGGATGAGGATGCTGCCTTCTCCAAGCGCAATCACTCAATGGTAGTGAAAGCCGAATTATCTTTCCCAACGACAAATCGTAATGTTGTGTACGTGGGAGTCATACCTCTCTTTCACGACTCCTCTCCTCATCCCTTCCCCTTCCCCTCCGTCTCCTCCCTCGCCATCCTCCTCTTATACTCCCTCGGACTCTCCACCCCTGCCCTCCTCCCCGTCCACCCCACCAATCCCTTCACCCTCTCCCACCACCCCGCATCCTCCTTCCCACCCCCCCACATCCCGACGCCCTTCTCCCTCGCCCTCTTCTCCACGGCCTCATACTCCTCCCGCCTGCCGCCAAACTCGCTATACTGCTCATTCTTCGCCTCGTACACCGTCGCCAGCCCCCGCCGCAGCATCTCATACCCGACGTCGCGCCGCCGCAGCCCCAACAGCCCGCCCCGCACAAACACCTGCGCCACCACCCGGTCGTACTGGTCCCGTCGGTAGATGTAGGCGCGCACTCGTCGGTGCAGGATCGTGTTGCTGAGCCAGTGCAGCGCCGCGTCGCTGTAGGGCTGGGCGGGGCGGCCGAAGTGCGCGCGTTCCGGCGCGTCGATGCCCGCGAGTCGGATGTGGATCTGAGGTGCGTGGGTCAGTTAGCTTCGTCTTGCTGCTGCGGATACAGATATCGTGGTAGCAAGTTGCATGGAATGGAGGGGGGGGAAGGGGGGTGTAACGTACGGTTCTGTCTCGCAGCTGGGCCTTCTCGCTGGGGACGCGCCGGAAGAGGCCCCAGCCCATGAGGCGTCCGCCGGGGGTGTGGTAGAGGCGGAAGTTGTCGCCGTCGCCGACGCTGGTGACGCGTCCGAGGAGGGAGCGCTTCCGATACTGTTGCGGCTTGATGAAGTCGACGTTGGGGACGCGCCGTAGCCAGGATTTGTAGAGGCCGATGAAGAAGAGGGAGGTGCCGGTCAGCAGGGCGCTCGCGATGGCGGTCTGCGTGAGCTCATGGTGCCAATTTGTTGCATTGAGCTTGTCGGACCAGGACACATTGCGGTCTTTGGACGAGCCGAAGATGGAGGTGATGGTTTGTGAAGTCTTGCTGTGATTGTTGTCGTCGTCGTTTTTCGAGTCTGATTCCCATGGCCATCGCATTGTGCTGCGGCAGGAGCCGCAAGAAGAAAATAGCTGTTGTCACAGCGAATGTACGCGCGATCGTGAAAGTGGGACTCTCTTCAGAGAATCATAATCATATGTCTCAGTGGTGCGGGACGTCCACGGTCTGGGATAAGTTAATTACGCAGGGTGTCTTTTCATTTTTGCACTTTCAACGGAGTGTTTTGAAGAATTTGAAAAAAGTGTTAAAAAGAAGTGTCAGCTATATCTGTAGAGTATGCTGCATGTTGTTGATCGCGTGGATACTCCATTAGGTAGGCTGGCTTGGCCCATGTGCGGCGCCGTACGACGAGATGATACCTTAGACATTGCAGATGGGAATCCGGCACCGCCGGGTAGCGTCACAACACCACAGAACTTTGTCGAGAGTTCATCACTTAAAGTTCTCTTCACCTAGGCTAGGACTACAAGAAAGCGTCATTGATATTCATTCATGGGATTGTGATTATCGCTCCTGACATGAATCTGGAGGAACTTTTCAAGACACCTGGGCCAATGGATTTATCCGAATCGCCGCGGTGCAACTAACAGTGATCTAGGTGACCTTCCTGAATATAACTCCTTGCAGCCAACTGTAAGGCTACCTGATGGATAGGCTCACAGTGGTTTACTCACGTTTGGCCTCATGGTATTGATGGGAAAGAGCTGCGATTCGCTGGTTCTGAAAAAGACGACGACGACCTCCGTAGTTGGCGGTGCAAGGTAGTGATCTTTTAAAACGCTCTTTCTAAACGGTGTCTTTCACCTCTCCTCGATCGCTCTACCATTACCATCACCATCCGTCACTGCTCCATGCACGACATCATACCTTACGCACGCAACGTCACGGAATCATCAGTGCATCGACCTTCGAGCGATTTCAAGCGCAAGGCGCTTAATATACTTCAAGACAACGCCAAGCTTAATAAAGAATCTACAGGGAAATCCTCTGATATCATGGACGTTTTAATGCAGGGTGGTGAAGAGAGTCCTGTCGGCATACAAAAGAATATCATTCATAACATAACGCGGCTTGAAGAACCGGTTGCTGTGTTGGAGTACATTACTGAAAGCTTGCGTGTCATCCTGGACCATCTATCCAGTCGCGCAATGGCTCCCGTGGATATGGCTAGAGCGAATTCCTCCTCTCTAATATCCGATTGTGAACCTACTCTCAATCCACCAACCAGCAACTCGCCCTTGTCTTTACTAAAGCAATCTATACCCGAGGAAGAGCATGACCTGGCTTTGACGAAGCGCGGTGGAAAACGGCCCCGAGGGAAGTAGTTGGTGAAAGAGCATTGCACCAATACGACAGTCAGACTGCATAATTGCTTGGTGAGTATGGCTACAATGTCCAAGGCACATAGTACTTTTTGAGATAAAGCACCCGTTACAAATACTCTCGAACGCACTCACGGGGAACAGATCAGAGGTTCATTCGTAAGACCTGGTGATTTTTGACGTGGCGAATATTGCAATTCATATGTTTCTGGGTGAGTCTCAAATAAAGACGAAAAGGCTCTTAGTCCTGTCTTTACACATCATTCGAAGAGCATTAGCGGAAGAGCTCTATGACACTTTCATTCCAAGTTTTTGTACCCTGGGGCCCCACAGCAACATATCGAGCGAGAAGTGACTCCTAATGCTCCCGCAATCCTTTCATGGTCCTCGAGTCTCCGTTCGTCCTGACCATAGTTATTCTTAAATCTCGCGAGATCCGCAGTCCTCAGAGTTATCTTGAGCTCCAGATTGAGATTTGGCAATAAGAGACCGGAGAGAGTCTCTGCTCACAAAGTCCAGACTTCGTCGACCTGTCGTAGTTCAGCCGATCGATAGCCTACAGCATTTGTATCTTACACTGCTGCCGCGCACGGCTCTGCATTTAAATTGCATCCTGGCAGGACTGAGTCGGGCTCTTCCGCAAGGCGGCCTGGAAGTCTCTGGCGTTTTAGGGTGGCTTGCAACCTTGCGCGGTGAAAATGTTCATTGCTTTCCCTTTCCGAGCCTGGCGCACCCGTCTCTTTCTGACTTAATTCGAATATTACTTAGCGCTTCTTAATGCCTAGGGAGGGCATCGCCATTGTACAAGTCTGGAGTTTGATTTGCTGAGATTAATGCCATTTCCAGCTTTTGCACGCAGACGTGTGAAATCTGTAGTGATGCTTTAGATAGAACCCTACTTTGGTTGATGATAGTTCGTCCACGTGCATTGAGACCTAAGGATCCTGCATAGGTGGCACCTGTGGTGTGTGCAGTCGGGCGAGGAGGCGTATTAAAGCAGTGAGTGAGGATAGAGAAGCTTCGTGGGAGTGAGGTATGCAGGCCGTTCTTTTGCATGCCTCACCCAAGCATCGAGTAGTCTTGCCATTTAAAAGACTAGATTCTCCGCTTGCCTAGATTACTCGGAAGACTCACATTCTTCGGACCAGGGATCGCAATTGCTGAATAGAAATATGTCAGTGATCTGACGTACGCGCGTGCAGAAGGGATAAAGGCATCCTCTACTAACCTGCGATGATGATTCATTTGATAGTAGGAGAGACGCTAACAACTTCTTCCTATCCTGGATATTTATGATACGCTAGCAGTGAGACGAGTCAGCACAAGAGCGTTGTTCTTCGCGCCGCAGCTTCTGGTTGGCTTTCGGAAATTAAGGGACTTGCACTGACCTCTTCAATGGAATCTTCCATGACGCAACGGATCGTTGTCACTGGGCGAGTCTGTCCGACGCGGTGGACTCGAGCCAAAGCCTGGTCCTCCAACGAGGGGTTCCACTGAGGTTCAAGCAAATAGACGCGAGATGCAGCTGTGAGATCAATCCTCGAGAACCAGCTCTGTCAGCCCGAGAGACTGGTGAAACGAGCAGGGCACGAATTCACTTACCCGATAGCACCACACGAAATCGTTAACAAGATCGCTTTGGTCTCGGGGTCGTCGCCGAGGAGCTTCAGAGCACGCTTTCGGTTGTTGAGAGAGACGTTGCCATCTACACGAACGCAACGAATGCCAGCTACCTCAAGAGCATGCTGCACCACGTCTAAGCTTGAAGTCCAGAAGGAAAATACCACACTAAGGACACATTGCAGGACATTAGTCGAAATCCTACTTGCTTGTTGTGAAAGACTTGCGGAAGAAACGTTACCTCTTCTCGGCCGGGTTGGCCTGGATGTTTGAAACCACGGTCTTGACTTTACTCGAGACTTGTTTTGTTTGATATTCAGATGGCTCAGGGGACATGGAGGACTCATTTGAAGTCAGTCTCGGCGTGAGCTGACTCCAAAGAAGAGGTCGCAACGTGCAAGGAGTAGCTCTGGGTCCACATGCACAAGGCCCTGCGAAGTCGAAATGGAGAATATTTGCACAACTGGAACAAAACGTACGCAGACAAGAAGTGTAATAGACAGTCGGGGAAACAGTCAGCCCGTCAGAAAAGGCGTCAGCTTCCGACACATTGACTGCCTGTAGGCAGTGCTCACAGAAAATGGCGCCCATTGATAAACGAGCTCCAAGAACCTCCAAGGTCATATCGCCACCCATGATGTTTGATCGCGTTCGAGTTGGGTGTGAAGATCTCTTGCCAACGCCCAAATTACACGCTAAACGTAGCCGCTGTATCTGCTGGATTGCATTGAGCCAAACTCCGCCCGTGCCATAACGTGTCTTTGAAGCATCGTCAAGCAATTCTACGACTGGTTGCTCAATTTTACGGTAATAAGCTTTCTCCTCGGGGCTGAATGGGACGCGGATGATTTGATCATCCCTCGGAGGTAGCTCCACGGTAGAATTCTTCAATCGGCGTATCATAATGCAAGAAAGAAGCCTCTTGAACTTCTCAACAGCTTCTTCAAAATTCCCATTTCGCCATGGTTCGGACAAGTCGTCGTCAAATTTCTGTGTATTATCGTAGGGATGAAAACGTAGAAACTTCAGCAGCCCAAGGAAATCGGTCAAGCTGTTTTGTATAGGCGTGCCGGAAATGGCCCATCGATATGTTGCATGCAGGGAGGCAGTGACCTTAGCAGTTGCGGTCGAGCAGTTGCGAATGACGTGTGCTATTCTATCAGGATCTTTTATCATCTTTGGCAAGGTGTTAGACCATACCTTCGTCAAGAATAATACGATTCCAGTGGAGTGAGAGGATGGAATCATTGCCAAGCTGCCCCTTTCGCTGCTCACTTTCGACCGTTTGGTAAGTGGTCAGGACAATGTCTGGTGTTTTGGTAATTACTGTAGGTTTGAAGCGGCTTGCACCATGATGCCTAAACCAAGTAATCTTATTCGGAACCGAATGCCTCGCAGGACTCAGCGGTGTTCAGCGTCAGTGTCATAGTAGAGACTCACCTTTCTATTTGAGCCTCCCACTCCGAAAGCACTATTGCACGGCACATTAGCAACTCTGGAGCAAATTGTTGAACATCGTCTTCTTTCCTCATACCATTAGGAGGCACTACGATAAGTGTCGAGCTGAGTGAATTGCCATGCTGAGAGTGGCGGTCATCTTTGTTCGTAGCTTTCCCGGCTACAACTAAAGCAATCATGCTTAAAGTTTTCCCAAGACCCATTTCATCCGCTAGTATACCACCTCTCCAGGCAGGAGGTCGCTCAAGCTGTCTTTCACCTGACACGGTATTGACATATCTGGACAGTTAGCACTGACAAATGAATTAGCGAACTCGCTACTTACATGGCGGCGCCTGCAAAGTTTGTTTCTTTGACCCAAACCCCTGCACCTGTTCTCTCACGTCTGAGGAGAAATGTAAGCGCCTGTCGCTGATGTCTTGTCATGATTGGTCGTCAGTGTCCAATCTTATCTGCTAATGCATCAACTTACGCTTGCAATTGAGTTCGTAGGGTACTCGGCGTATCTGTTTCTTTTAGTGCCTCAGAAGTCTCGAAATGGGCGAGTACGTCCTTAGTCTGTCGTATTAATTTTTGCAGGACAGGCGGCTGTTCTTCACGTAAATGGAAGGTCATCGGTAAACTCCCATCGAGGCTTGAGAGGCAATGGGGGTTGCAGTATGGCACATTACGATCGCACCCCAAAGGCTCCTGCAAATAATGTCCACACTTTGCCACAAAATCTCCCACATCATCAGCCCTGCCTTTGGGACCGTACAAGATAACTTCCAGAAGCCCAGAGGCTTTTCCGCGCCTATTTAGCCGCGTCTCTGTCGATATAGAATAGCATAATTGAAGCCCAATTTGCCCATCAGTCTCAAGCTTGGATAGAGCCTCTGCCGCATGGGCATCTAATGTCCCAATAAGATTCCCGTCAGAGCAGTGATAAACTCTGTCATCGGGATCGAGGTATACTGGTCTCCGGGCTGGGGTTCGGAGGTCGACGGTGTGGGAGGGTAGGACTACGGGCAGGTCTATAATCTAGGAAGCATCAGCAAAGTTGATTCCTCCACTGCTGTGGTTTACCTACCATGCCGAAACAAACTACGGTCCCTTCATCCACTGACTCAGTACAGTCTTTGATATCTATGCACGAACTTAATTCAGTGCTAACATTTGCAACTGCAGAGTCCGACTCGAAGACTGTCTCTGCAGGTTGCCATCCCTTGTTACTTATCCATGTGACATCCTCGTTCAATTTCGGTTTCTCAAGGCGCCGTCGCTTCAATCGTGAAATAGGATCATCCTCGATATAGGCCATTGAGATTTGTCTACACAGTGGGGCAAGAAAGGAAGATGGACGGCGAGGCTAGGTTAGCAGGCATACGCTGTTCTTGGACAAAGAGAAATGAACAAGCAGGTGAACCGCTCATAATCAAATTCATTGAATCAGGAACCAGAATCTGTGAGTACAGAAATCGCTAAGGGACGTAGGAGTACGCTCTACCAGCACAGCCCGCAGGCTGCATGCTGTCGCAATGCGAATGACTGTGGAGTGAAGTCAGGCTGCATGAGGCTGCTCATGATTCCGCCTCACGGCGACCAGTCTTGACATATAATTTGCAAGCATCCTGCTGTTCCAGTCTCAGTGAGTTGCAATACGTGGACTTTGAGGGCCGCAGCAGCGTGAAGATTGAGATGTGAAGTTGCTATCGTACCGTACTTGTACCCAATTTCCCTGTTCTAATTACGTAGGTAGTACCAAGTACCTACTCTACCAGGTAAGTACCTCGGTAGAGCTCGAGCAAGCGATGACGCAGCAGGTCGCTCCCACCTCGCTTCAAGCCCGCAAAACCCTTCAAGAAGCCTTCGAGAGATTCAGCAGATCAGTCACGCCGGAGGAACGTCGTGACTTTAGCTCGACAAGTCTCGAAGACGTTAGAAATGCTGCAGTTCAGACCGAGAGGCAGCTTGCTGCCTGGCGATCTTTGCGAAACATGCGACGCTTGCACCCGTTTCTGCAAGGCTTGGAACGCTACTCCAAGTCAATTGAAGTCCTGTGCAATGGCACACCTTATCTTCCCTGGATATGGGTTAGTCTTGGTCGCATGCTGAGGGGTGCTCTAGCTAATATGTACTGCGTGCCAGGCTCCAATCAAGTTGATGATCCAGGTGAGCTTTTTTGAGGAACTGGCTGTGTCTTGATCACTGAACCAGTGTCAATCAGGTTTCGGCTGATTACCTCCAAGCTTCGGACAGCCTGATAGAGGCCTATGGGAGGATCGCAGATACTCTGCCACGATTTGATCGCCTGAGTTCGGCCCTCAAGGCTGATCATAACTTTCAAGCGGTCCTCGCATTCTTCTATGGCGACATTCTCGAATTTCATCGCCGTACATACAAATTCGTGCGTAGGAGTGGTGAGTCCGTGTTTTCCAAGCTCAACTGTAGCTAACTATGGCATTTCAGCATGGAAGACTTTCTTCAATTCTATGTGGGGAGGTTTTGACTCTCGATTTAGTTCGATATTGGCAAGATTGTCATATCATAGCGAGCTCGTTGACAAGGAAGCTATTGCGGTCAACGTTGCCGAGGCCACAGAGCGAAGGAAAGAGCAGACCGAGCAATGGGAAAAGGACGACCAAGAAAGACAAGCGGCCCAGCTTGTTCGCGTTTTATCCTGGTTGGGATTAAGCGGTAACCCCCAAGCGGACGAAATTGACCGAATCTCAAAGGCTTGCCAACCTAATAGCTGCGCTTGGGTTACAGAACATTCTAAAATAAGGCTATGGATGAAGGACAGTCCAACCCATGCGTTGGTTTGGCTACATGGTAAACCAGGAGCAGGTAAGTCAGGATGTTGTGTCAGAGCAAAGACGTATACGGAGGAGCTGTACTAACTTTATCCAAAGGCAAAAGTGTCCTCTGTTCGAACCTTGTAAAATCAATGCAGTCTTCTAACGCTAATGTTTTCTATTATTTCTTTAATTATCGAGTGAGCGTTGCTGATAGCTCCGCCTATCTTCTCCGATCACTTGCAGCACAGATCATCCAGAAGAGCCCAGACCTTGTGGCCTATGTCCACGACGAATTCGTCTTATCTCATTTCACGCCATCTTTAAAGGCATTAAGAGATCTTCTTCCCCGGATTCTAGCTAGCAATAGTCATTCACACCTTGTGATTGATGGCATCGACGAATGTGATTCGAACGACCAGAAATTCATTACGGATGACGCCCTACAGCTGCTATCAACTGATACATCCTCTCATATCTGCAAAATCTTGATATCTACCCGAGATGTACCCAATGTCGCTCGAATTCTGCGGAGAAAAACCAAGCTAACAATGTCGCTCTCTCTCGCCGATGAACATCAATCAATCAATCTATCTATCGAATGCTTTATCCGGACAAGACTTTCTGAGTTAAAGGACGATTTGGACGAACTGGACCCTACTTGCGTCGCACGGCGTGATATTCAGCGCAAGCTTGTAGAAAAAGCGGATGGTAATATTTTGTCCGGACTGTTGTGTTTTGAGCTGTCTGATAGAGAATCTAGGCATGTTTCTATGGGTTTCACTGGTTCTAAACTCTCTGGAGAGTGTCTACAGCCCTCAAGAACTTCATGAAATTGTTGAAGATTTACCATCGGATCTATCAGAGCTGTAAGGGCTCTCTCCGCACATATCTTCTCAATTATTAATTAAAGCCTCTATTAGGTATGAACGGATTCTAAGACGTATCTGTGACGAACGTAATCCTCGGAATAAGGAGAGAGCGTCACGAATCCTACGATGGATCTGCTACTCGAAGAGGCCACTGACAAGGTTTGAACTGCTTCCAGCGTCTGCTCTTCATTCAGACGGGACAATTTTGGATGCTAGCAGCCTACCGAATGCGCGACTCCTTGAGATCTGCAAGCCTCTAATCGAGGAGCGATCTGATGGTTCCGTGACGTTTGTTCATTTCTCGGTCCAAGAGTATGTACATACGCACCAAAGAATCATCACTTTGACTGAAGGCCATAGGTTTTTGATGAAGTCTGCGACCTCTGTTTTCTTTCGGCCGTTAGAAAGTCACTGCAATATATCGTTTGCGTGCATGGCAACACTCTCGTCAGGCCTTGATCTTGTAGATCCTGAAAGCACTGAACAAAATCGCCTGAGGCATATTGTGAGTGGTGTGCATGGTTTGATCCCTTACGCAATCGAAAACTGGACTGAGCACCTCTTTCTCTACGCTTCTACGGGTGGCGCGTTTGAACAAGATCGGGCACTCTTTTTGCACCTTTCCTCATTCCTTAGCAAGCACAATAACTTACTCCATCTTACCAAGGTACATGAAGAGAAGTCTGCTTACGGGAACGAACATGCTTCATTCAATCAACTAGACAAACGACTCAGATTGCTCGCTCATCTGCCCATACATGATTTGGTTCGAGAAATACTGCATATGCGTTGGTTGGCACGTCAAGAAGCTTGTGAGAGCGGAGAAGGTAAGCCTTCCGCAGAGACATGAGTTCTATGAAAGCTCGACGAGTTAGAAACATAGGCTAATTGAAATCATGATGTAGCTGCCGAGACTTACGCCTTCAATCACGATCGAACCCTCTTTACTAAACTCGCAATGGCTTTCAATTGTGGGGTACTCAGCCTTCTCGGCCAAAAGGAGGTGCCAGGCGTCGCGACGCTTACGCTTGATGCTTTCAAACAATTGTATGCCTCCTCGGCCTTCCGTTGTCGCTATCCGTCCTGTCCAAAAGTCCCCAATAGCTTTGCCTCAGACCGACTGAGGACTCAACACGAAGCAACACATTTGCGGCGCATCTTCTGTCAAGTATCCGAATGCCAATGGAATCGCATCGGATTCAAGAGTCACAAAGGGCTTCGTACCCATATGCGTAGTCATGACGAGAAAGCGATGGTCCCAATCCCAGCTAAGGTTCGTCGGATGGCTAATGAAAAAGTTGACGCATCGACCGCAAAGGACTCAGAACCTGGTCTCAAAGGCAACCAAGCCACGTCCAATCAGAGCCTGTCTTCTTCTGCTCCAACGCCGTCGGATGTGGACGATATGCTGGGCAATCTTCAATTAGATGACGTGTCTGAGCACTACAAGACTATTGGCGATGATTGGCACTGCATCTACAACCCGAGATATCTCCGCGAGCTCGACGTCAAGCCGGTTCACACCTTTATCCATCAGAGCGTTGTCACCTGTATCTGTTTCAGCTGGGATGGCTTCTTCGTGGCCACAGGAAGCAAACGCTCAACGCAGATTTTCAACGTAGTGACCGGCCAGTTATGCATGAGTCTGGTTGACAATTACCTACCTAAATATAACGATCTATCTATTCAAAGTGTCTGCTTTAGCTCTGACGGCCGGGATCTGGCTACCGGTGCTGACGATGGCATTGTCAGGGTATGTGTATCGTTGTCTTTAGTCTGTTTTTATGCTCATGGGACTCTAGATTTGGCAAGTACCGGTCGGACGGATTCGGTATAGATTGATGGGTCATACACAGGACATACGCTCGGTCGACTTCGCTAAGAACGCCAGCATCGTTGCCTTAGGGAGTGGCGACTGTAAAGTCCGTCTCTGGAGTACCACGACAGGGCAGCTGCAGATGACGCTCTCCGTGAGAGCTCGAATCAACTCGGTCGCTATATCCGATAATGGTCGCTGGGTCGCGGCTGGTCTACTCGACAATAGCGCGCGCGTATGGGATACAAGTACGGGTGTGCTGGTTTGGCACTTAGGGGGCACCGAATTTGACCCTAACGGTCACCACGGCGGCGTTTGCTCGGTGTGCTTCGACCCTGACGGCCTGTTTTTGTTCACTGCCAGTAGAGACAAGACAGTGAAGATGTGGGATCTAACTTCCTATCTTGGCAGTGCGGGCCAATGCGTGCGGACATTCAAAGGCCACATCGTAAGCGCAGCCTCATGGCACTGTGAGACGTGTGCATTGCTAATCAATTGCTTCTAGGACTTTGTACTGAGCGTGACAACAATGCGTCAAGGAGAGCGGCCCTTGCTGATTAGCGGTTCAAGGGACACAGGAGTACACTTTTGGGATTCAGATACCGGCAGACCTCTACTTTTCTTGCACGGCCACCGAGGCTCTGGTGAGTGTGACAAAGCTGTGAATGCACGTTTTATGTAGTTTGCTGATTACGCTGGACAGTTCTCTCAGTCTCAGCGAGCCCAAGTCGAGGCTTGTTTGCGACAGCCAGCGACGATATGAGAGTCCGGATCTGGTCGTGAGTAATCAATCCCATTTACTCCATTTTCTTCTCATCTCTCCGCCATGCCGTCATTTCCCTCTACCCTATCCCAAAGTCCTGCCACATTGAAATTCGTGGATTAGCAGAAAGTTCCTCAGTGCCGTGTCCATCGACAGTCTCAGATAGAGTCTTTGTAATTATTTAGTGGTCCGTGGCCTGCCAAGCAATAAGTACGATGGGTGCGACCGGAAGCTACTCGTAGCTAAAGTACCTCATTAGCTTGCCAGACTTGTAGCGAAGCTTGGGAGTTAACGCCCGGCATCACCTTCAAGCCTCGAGTATTCTAGGTTATTCTCCGCTTGCACTGAGGGATAGCGGTATTAGTAACGTGTGGTGGTTTTCCGTGTCTCACCGTTTCGTGTATCCTTCTGTCGCCGGACGCTTGACTTTCTTTTTGCCTTCCTCTTTTTTGTCTTCTTCGCGGCATCGATTTGAGCAGATGTCTCGCCTCTCAAATAATCAATATTTATTAATAATTTCTATCACAGGTGCGAGGCAATCCCTCAGGCGGAACTTTAACATCTCACCCGTCGTCTACAGAGGTTACCCACGCGACCAAGATGTCGGGTACGTTTTCAATCTCCATCCTGCGGTATCCATCTCTGTTTTCGGAAATTTGTCAATTTGGCAATAGCAACGTTTGTCAGCATTGCAGTAAAGTCTGGAAATTCTGCTAACATTAAGTTCCCTCTTGTCAACGCACGGAACGAACAAAAGCTTTAGCAGCTGAAATTATCCAGTATTGCAAGCATTTCAGTGCTATGCCATCACGCAGAGTCATCATGCCATAGATGAACTGGATTGCTACAATAGAGACAGCTACGCTTTTTGGCCAATTTGAACTCCAGACGTTGGAAAAGGACCATGCTGGGGAAGTGAATGTGATAGATGAACGCAAATGGTATCGTGGGGTACATCAGATTGGAGCCGCTCTCATGAAAGAATCACTCATTTCAATGATGTCGAATACCTATAAGACGACCTTGAAGGATGTTTATACTTCAACCATCCATCCTTTTAATCCAGTTTGCGTAGATACATGAACCTAGCTCCATAGTCAAACATTCACACGTCGAAATGCCACATAGTCTCCCCCTTTAAGCCACTCCGTTCGCTTCACTGATTCTACTCGATATCTCTTGGTCGTCTTACTTGTTTCCAGCGCACTTTTCCCTTTATCCAACTACTTACAACTTCGAAGTCGGAGGCGCCTTCTCCAAAATCACCTTATCATGCACACAGCTCACACAAATCTTGCCGTCCAGAGTCTTGATCTCTCCTGAGAGATTCACAATATGCTTCCCAGTCGCAACGATCCTACACTCAACTTCAACTTTCTCGCCTTCCTGTACAGGTCTTAGATAGGTCATTATCAAGCTCCGAGTCACGTGTCCAGCATCCAAATACCCGGGCTTCGCTATCATGCTGAGACACGCCGATGTCAGCATGTCCAGCAACATAGCGGACGCAGCGCCATGGAGAGTTCGGAATTTTGAGCATAGTTGTGGCGGGATTGTTAGTGAGAAAGTTGCACTGCGGGTGTCGAGGGAGGCGGATTTCAGGGTGACAAGGCGGAGTCCAGCTGTCTCGAAGCGATCCTCAGTACTACCATCCTTGTTGCTGGAATTCTCTGTAAAGAATCGGAGAACGTGTCGAATGCGTTCTTCGGCTTCGGCTTGGGGACTACCCCAAAAATTTTCGAATTGTGATTGGGCGTAGTCTAATGATCTCCCTGTGTTTTGAGCATGTGGGTTTGCTCTGCGGTTTGTCATCAAGAGGATTCCGAATAGATGTCTCGGTAGAGAATGGTAAAACAAGAGTCTGCTTTATGAATACGTTGGCTTCTGTAGCATTCTGTTCTTTTGAATCCTCCGAAGTTTTAGGGTGGATGAAGTTGGTGGTCGAAGTCTGCCTGGGCTCTGAAGCAAGCCATCATCAGCCCGCGTCGCTCTTGCAGCACAGTCAAAATATTTGGACTCATGATCATAAAGCTGACTCAGCCTGAGCAAAGTGTGCAAACTGAGGTATACCACTTGTTCAGAGCCGGAAAATTTCTTGTCAGAAAGGGCATGAATGACATTAGACAATACTCTAGAGTACTGCAGAGTTCATGGCTCGACCACGAGACTGCTGCCATTTGCCGCCCAGAGTGCGACAAACTTTTGCAACTCTAGACCTGCTGGTATCACGAAGCTACGACTACGAGGTAAGCTCTCATTGACGGGCTCAATAAGGCACTACGCGTCAGATACGTCTTGGATACTTTTTCTATGAAGTCTACAATTCAGTGTGTACATCTACAATTTGCTGTCTACACCATGAGCGAAGGTTGGGGGATCATAGTCCACCGGCCGTTGAAGCCATTCCACCATCCTCTCTGACGCCTTCAGAGGGCTTAACCCATCAGCTGCATCAGATTTAGTCATGTTCGATTACGTACCAGCTTCAATCGAGGGTACCACTTACCATAACCGACGAATGGCCGGTAAGTACGATATCCCATCATATCGACTATCTTCTTTGGAATGTCCTTCAGCTTTCTCGGATCCACCGCCAGTATCTGATTCTCAATTGGTCGAATATAGGGAGAGCAGAATTGCAAAGTAGCGCTGTATCTAGGCCTCGAAGAAGTGTTAGGGCCCGCACCGTGCCACAGACCCGAAAGAAAGAAGATTACGCTGCCAGCAGGGCACACGCAAGGTATTGTCTCTTCGTCTTTGCCTTTGCGGTCGGCCCATTTGTGACTTCCGGGAATGACACGCGTGGCGCCATTCTCTTCTGTATAGTCGTCGAAGGCGAGCATTATCGCTGAACCATAAGGCGCCCTGGGTCGTGGTCGTCGAATGAAGATATCATCATAATGTAAGGGTTGCGCGACCTCTCCCGGAGCAATCTGGATGGTCTGATAGACTGTAATATTGTAGCCTGGCTCCAGAAAATAATCATTGAGGGCAAGGACACGGGGAAGTATTGCAAACTTGTCGAAGACACGGCTTTTGTTTAAGAGGGAGTATATTCGGATGGTATTGAAGCCTTCAAACGCATTACGACCATGAATTGGATCTTTTCCAGTCAGACGATCCATCTCGGCTTTGGCTTCAGCGGCCTCTTCTTTCGAAAAGCAATCTCTGATGATAACATAGCCATTTTCAAGGACATGCTTCACGTCCTCACGGAGGGTAGGGTCTGAAGGAAGAGGTTTCTCTGTAGACTCTGCGAGA
The DNA here is from genome assembly GCA_010094025.1 of Viridothelium virens. Classification (NCBI taxonomy): domain Eukaryota; kingdom Fungi; phylum Ascomycota; class Dothideomycetes; order Trypetheliales; family Trypetheliaceae; genus Viridothelium; species Viridothelium virens. The sequence goes on from ML991794.1 coordinate 285,968, forward strand.
ATGCCAAAGGTCATGGCGACTGAGGTGTGCTAGGAAAATGAAACGCCCACTCATCTATCGTATCACCCACATTTACAAAGAGAAATCCGCGACTGCCGCAACCAGTGATGACTTGGATTAATCCTTGTGTCCTCTAAGCTCTGTAAGCTCATCGTGCCTCGGCCCATGCTCCTTGGCGCTCTTCATGGAGGTTGCCACGCGGCATGAGGGTGCTTCAGGCTTCCTTTACGAGGACGAATGGGCTTACGCATGTACCCTAGGCAACATGCTCGCATTATTCCGAAGGATCGCTATAGCGATCCACATGCGCCTCCGTGCACGGGAACGGGATGGTGGAGATGGTGGGGCGGAAAAGTTGAAGTTGGTGGAGGTGGAGGTGGAGGTGGGGTCAAATTGCCTCGTGCCGTGCCTGCGCTAGCCAGGTTCTGACAGGCATGCAGAATGGATTAATTTCGTGCTGACAGGATCTGGTATCCCTGGTCGAAATCCAAGTTTACAATACAATGATGTGTAAATTTTCAATTTCGTTATGCTGCTGATCATCTTCTTCTCCATTAGGCAAGTACCTCGGCTCGTCGGTCTCCCATGGTTCCTTCAATTGCTCGAGGAGCAGATTTACGTTGGATGGCAAACTTGGAATTTGACCGGAGGACCAGGCGTTCGAGGAAGCACCAAGAGCACAGATCTTTCATTTCATTCCCCTCATGATAACCACGGCGGCAGCAGCAACAGCAGCTTTGGTCGGCACCAGTGCACTGGCTGCTTACGCCGATGCCAAATTTCATGTTTCTCAAGATGTCGGACAACTACAACAAAGGAGACGAGCAGAGAAGTGGTATATAGAAAATGGTATGTATCATAGTTTGAATGTTTTTAGTAGACTGCCCTTTGGGTAGTGCAGGGTTACCAGCTCTGGACCGCCAATCCGTCCGTAGAATAGACCTTGTCTAACCCATATCCAGCGTCGAAAAACCGACTCTCTTTGTGGTATCCATTTTGCAATAATGTCACCAAATTTCCCAATGATCCTTGCATCTGGTCTCGTGAAGGAGAACTCACGTGGCAAGAAGTTCATGACCGAGCCGCTCGTTATGCCCAATACTTCATCGCCAAGGGTGTGAAGCCAGGAGAGTTGGTGGCATTTTATCTCCAAAACTCGGCGGACTTTGTTGTAATATGGCTTGCGCTATTCTGTATTGGTTGCGCGCCTGCCATGATCAACTTCAACTTAAAAGGGAACTCACTGATTCACTGCCTCCGACTAAGCAGGTCCAAGACTTTGCTTGTGGACGAAGATGAAGCTTGCCAGGAAAGAGTTAAGGAGTGCAGAACAGTGATTGAGGGTGAATTAGGGATGAACATTACCGTATTAGGTGCAGAGATCAAGGCCAAAGCCACAGCAATGCCAGTAACCGTGCCAGATGATAGCTGGCGCGAATCTGTGAACGGCGCTTCACCATCTGCGCTCCTGTACACGAGGTATGTAAGATCTTTCATGTCAGCGTGTTCCAGTGGCTTACAAGAAGCACAGTGGGACCACCGGTCTCCCGAAAGCCGCAATCATGCCAGTCCAGCGAATTTGGGCTCTTGGAAACCAGAAGAAGCCTTCATTCGGACAGGTTCCAGGACCTGGAGGTGATCGATGGTACTCTTGTATGCCAATGTTTCACGGGACCGGGGGGCTCACCATGGTCGCAAATCTGATGGGCGGCCTGTCTCTGGCCATCGGAAAGCGGTTTTCTGTGTCTACGTTCTGGGATGACATTCACGACTCCGAATGCACCATATTTGTGTATGTTGGCGAGGCGGCACGATACTTGCTCAATGCACCGCATCACCCACGCGAGCGAGATCATCCGAGATTGAGAATCATGTATGGGAACGGCCTCCGGCCAGACGTATGGGAGAGATTTCGAGACCGGTTTGATGTTCCAGAGATTGCAGAGTTCTTCAATTCTACTGAGGGCCTATTCCAGCTTCTCAATTACAATCGAGGAGACTTTACAGCTGGTGCGGTTGGCCATCAGGGTGCTCTGATGCGAAGATTGGTCCAAAACGTGTTCATTCCAGTGCAAGTTGATGCAGAGACTGGGGACGTCTATCGCGATTCAACGACCGGCCTTGCAAAGAGGATGAGTTACGAAGATGGAGGTGAGATACTTGTGGCGATCCCCAGTGAGCGCGCTTTCGGGGGTTACTTCAATGACGATAAGGCCACATCGAAGAAGATACTACATGATGTCTTTCGAAAAGGTGATATCTTCTATCGTACTGGCGATGCCCTTCGCCGCGACGGAGATGGTCGTTGGTACTTCATAGACCGGTTGGGTGATACGTTTCGATGGAAGTCGGAGAATGTCTCTACGGCTGAAGTTGCGGAGACTCTTGGGCGTTATTCAGGAGTAGCGGAAGCAAACGTTTACGGAGTTACGGTACCAAAGCATGATGGTCGAGCCGGATGTGTTGCACTATCCCTTTCTGTGAGAAGAGAAGATTTCGATTTCGATGGCTTTTTTGGGCACGCGAGGGCGAATTTGCCTAGATATGCCGTGCCAGTCTTCCTGAGGCTGGTAGCGAAGGAATCTAGTACGGATAACAACAAGCAAAATAAGGTTCCATTGCGGGAAGAAGGAATTGATCTGGATATCTTGGGGTCGAAAGTCATCGGAGGTGAATATGATGTTTTGCTTTGGCATCCGGGCGGCTATGGCTATGTCAAGTTCGAGAAGTCAGATCTTGAGAAATTGAGATCAGGTGAACTCACCATATAGATAATAGTAACAAAATTCGATGCGAAGCACAGTCGCCCTCAGATGAGTTCCATAGTACGTGTAGGCTCAGAGGCATGGACACACGGAGGCGGCACTTGCAGAATTAAGTTACTCTATGTGGAAATCCGCTGACTAAGACGAAGGGGAGCACGTACCAGGCAAGTATCTTATTATAGCCGCGCCGCTATGTATCACGTACAAATGAGGGCACGCACGGAGGGGTAATTACAAGCCTCCTGTCGAATGATCCTTCCGCGAACACTTGATCGACCTCTCAGAAAGTGACTTTGCTGATGAGGGAAAGTTGTATCTCGTTTATGCCAATCGGAGGCATTCCGACGCGCTTGATTGATATCGAAGTTTGAGGGCTGTGCGGAGTAGACGAAACAGAGCGTGAAAGGCTCGCTTCAGACATTGACCAAAGGCCTTCAGTTGAAGTCTCAGCTATCTTGGACTTCAGGAAGTGTCGAAATATGGAGAAGGGGTTGGACCTTGGAGCAGACAATGAACCAATGAGAAGCTCCGAACCAGGCGTCATGAAGATCTCATCTGTTCTCACTTCGCCATCAACAGATCGGAAGCGAAGACATGTCCAAGCTAGTGAATCTAGCGACCTACGGTGCAAAGTTGATGCGAAGTCCCCGGCTCGGGTTGATAGAGGGCAACCCTCCAAGCGGCGACGTTCAGGCGAAGAGCCTGTTAAAACTGGAATTGAGAAAACACAGGCGACGACGCACGAAGATGGATCCCTAGACGGCTCTGGAGATTTCTCGAGGATTGGAGAATTAGGTCGTCGACGGAAAGGTACGTCTAATCTCAGTGACCAAGACAAACCCTATGCGCCTGTCGACTCCTCTGGTGACAGGACATTGGAGAAGACAAAAAGGGGCTCAGATCGAGCAGAACAGAATAATCGGCCACCTGGCACATGGCATCAGGATGATGTAGAGGGCAGCAGTAAGACAAGTAGAAAAGGCAAAGCTATTTCACGATACGATCAAGATCTCTATACCCCAGTTGCGGGTGCTACACGAGGCCTAAGGTACGGGGATCCACGACTCCTTCGGGAAATCGATATTGAAATTGCGCGCAACGCAACACCGGACGATTCGTCAAGCGATGAAGGGGGTCCAACAATGTTTGGGTACTACCTCTAATCTGAAAGCAGAAAGTCAATGTCTGTGGATCGCATTGGTTTCATTATCTAGGGCTTTTGCTATCAGGTCATTCTGGATTCCATCAATCATACTCGTTCATCAGCGCTCAAGCTTTTCGCCTTGATTTGGAAGCATCTGATAATCGCACGTTGAGAGCCGGCTTCTGCCAGAAGTTATAGACGTCCTGCTGCTCAGGGTTAAATCCGTCGTCCAGAAGTTCAAGATCAAAGTTCCAAACCACACGTGCGAGCATGAGCCGCATTTCAGCCCACCTACCACGGTAAAGGTCAGCGGAAACAGTTCAATAGCAAAAAGGACAGGATTCGGTCGAGGGCTTACCCCATAGTTACCCCGATGCAATTCCGGGGGCCAATGGAAAATGATTGCACAGCATCCCTTTTGTCAGCGGCATAATCGGGATCTCCCAACCATCTTTCTGGTCGGAAACTATCTGGATCCTTGAAATTCAACGGTGACCGATATGCGCTATATTGCGAAACGGATACTCGAGTCTTGCAAAGATCGATCAGTAGTATCCGAGGGTGCTACCTGATAAACTTACTCGGTCAGGAATGAAACAGCCACTGACATATTCACCGCCTGGCCTGTCTTCAAGAATTCTTGCAAGGCCTGTAGGGATCGGAGGAAATAAACGAAGGCCTTCTTTTATGCACGCGTTCATATAGCGGAGCTCTTGTACGCTCAAGAAGTTGATATCCTCCTCCGACACAAAAACTGACCGGATCTCGGCCTTTAGCCTCTTCAGAGTCTCTGGGTATTTGAGCAAATAATACGTGGTGCCGGACATTGTTGTTGCCGTTGTCTCGCTCCCAGCAATGATCAGTATTGAAGCGTCTACTTCGAGCTCTGCTCGATTCAATCCCTTCTCATTGTTTTCCTTTAAGATGAAGGACAAGAAGTCTGCGTCACTGGAGTCCGTGGCTACTCGGCGAGCTACCTTCTCTTTGGTCAAAGCAAGTTGAGCATTCCTCTTTGCAATGAGCTCCTTCGGAATGAGGCGCCGCATGATGGGTATCAAGAAAGAATACCTTTTGCTGGCTGAGAGATAGGCACCTCCTTTGATATGTTCGATAATCATTGCTACCCACGGATGGTAATCTTTGCTCTCAAGACAACCGAAGGGCTCCCCAAAGCCAAGGTGCCCAATGATATCGAAAGTCGTCCAGTTGTACCATTTAACGAGATCGACCGAACTTTCTGTGCCAATACTATCTCTAAGCTTGTGGATGAGCTGGTCTACATACTTCTGGAAAAGCGGTTCTTGGGCCCGTAACGCTCGTTCGGAAAAAGCGTAGTTCAGCAGTTTTCGATGACGCGGATGATTAGCGTTATCGGCTGTGAGAATACTATCTACATTCTCGACCATGCGCGGATATACTTTCATGTCCTTCTTGAAGAATTCGGTCCTGCCGGGACCGTAGATGTCTCTCCAGGCTGAGGGTGTTATGAACGAGATTTCGTCCGGCGAAGTTCTTACAACCTCACCATACTGGTTGTGGATCTTCAATATGGCCTTCGCTAGGTTTCCACTGACTTGATGGTATACCCAAGGGACTCGCGAGACACTCCAAAGCCATGGTCCTGGATATTGAGCAAGAGGATGGAAGGCTTTTCGATACACGACAAGGCCGAGCGCGTACACAAAGAGCTTCAGGGGATGTCTTCAGCAACCGGAAACTCAAACTTCGCATATTGTCACATACCAATGCCCATGCTGCAATTATAGCAAAGAAGAGTTCACGCATCGAGAAAAGAAACATTTCTGATACTTCGCAATCGAGCGCTAGTACATCCGACCCAACGTCGCTGATTCTCTTCGTCTCTTAACATACGCGTGCTGTTAGATGATGAAGGAGGGCTTCAAATGAGTGTGCTTTGTCTCTTGGTCGTGCGAAACTAGAATCCCCACCTTGGGTAACCTTGGACCTACGTCACATAGCAAAGAAGCTCTTCAGTGCATTGGGCTCGCATCTGCCTGAGTACAATACGCGAGCGGTATCTTGCCAATTTGATCGGTCTAAGCAGGTGAACATTCACCGCTGTCGTTCTCTGTCAGAAAACTGAATGCAAGCACATTGACTAATGAGAGAGAGATACGGAGTAGATGTGCGCGAAATAGAATTGTGGATCCCTGGGTCTGGGGCTTAAGCGGCGTCAGCCCACGCGTACGGCACAAAATGCAGACAGCCTGGCTTTATCCACTCACCCCCGCACTCTGATTATAGCTCATCTTTATGTTACGGTGGATAAGCCCCACCTTAATAGGTGGCATTTGAGCCAATCATCCCAAATCCGGTCTTATAGGCGGGCTAATTGCTCTGGTCTCACCAACCACTTCAACAGACTTCATATCAATTATGGAGCCAAGGATCCACTCGGGAGGTTTCCAAGCCAAGCGCCAACATATGCAGGTGGAAGCCGGTGGCATGCGTCCTATACTGCATAGTTTCAGAGCGGCGTTGTGGGGATGCAGTTGGAATGGTCCGTGGAGAGATATGCATGTTCCCAGGGATCTTTATCTAACTAATTGGTCTAAATGCGAATCGGATAAGTTCGGTTTCGACAACTGCGTATCAAGCCTTCTAAGCAAAGACGGCTCTGTGATGGAGTTGACAAATTGCTTTGGCCATTTCCGCCACAATGTTGGGAGCCCTTGGGATGATGTGCCCAACATCATAGGTCAGGAGCGTCGCAGTCTCCGCGTGGCACAGCTGATAAAGATCTAGAGCATCCGGATATGCTTCATCCTGTTTCCCGACAATGTGGACCGTGGGAATCCTGACTATCTTATCGTACCCCGGCAAGAGGTCTTCGGTGTTTGACCGGCGAGGAGCTCCTCCGGCAATGAAGATAGCGTATTTGAAATGCACAAATGGCAGATCAAGAGGGTTCTTCTTGGCGTGATGCAAGAGAAAGGCTGCGGCAAGTGTGGCACCTTGAGAAAAGCCAAGGATGCCATCGAAGGGCCCTTCCTCTTCGATCAGGTCGTAGAGGAGCTGATACGCCGAAGATACTGAGGCTAGGTCATCGGGTGACGGAGGATCTGACCAGGAGAAAAATGAGTAATAGGGCGCTTCGTAGACTTCGCCAATACCGGGGCTTGCAGTAGTCTCCAGTTCGCCATGAGCATAGACCATTTCCGAACCAATCTCTTTCTTCAACGCGAGACTCAACGGCTGGAGCTGATGTCTCAGAATCTGGTGGCGTCAATGTTTAGTGGTGCCGAGACGGGGGAAGATGGTTTACTTGCATCGGGGGAGGTCCCGGAGCCATGGAGACAAAGTACCTTGCTTCCCATTTCCTTGGAAGCGTGTTGGAAAAGCGAAGACCGGCCGGAGGGACGGCTCGAGGAAGATGCATCTTGGACACGGGTGCCTGTCTAGATTGTCTTATAACCACTGATCTTCATTCACGGAAAAGCCTACAGAGTAAGGCTCCTGCATCAAGCTTATCTTAATCCGGCCGGAAAAATAGTTTCAGTCCTTGCATGCGGTTCCTCGTGGCGTCTGCGCGGAAATCGCTTGGGACTACCGTACCCTGTGGTATTGCAATTTTCTCGTAGTTATCCTCACCGGAAACTTCCAACCGAGTGCCAAGTGGTCGTGTTCGCATTTGTTGCGAAGCGTACGACCGTCTACAAGAGATAGACTATTTATCTAATCCACTTCAGGTGTAGCCTGAAACTTAGGTATTGCATTTTATCTTTCAATACGATGTATTGTAAGAAATCTATGTTACGACGCGCTCTATTCTAGCCTCAATTTAACAATGCGAGCCGCTCCAAGATGCAGAGGCTTTTCTGCAGCTCCCCCGCCACTATGAGCAATGGAGGCACAGTAATCTTGGGGTCCTCTACACACAGAATCATCTAATGTCTGTGTCATTGCAGCAAAATTTTCTACTATGCCACGTTTTGTTCAGCATCATTTGCTTCACTGAAGCATCGCATCATGGTAACCTCCGAGTCCTCCGACAAAGCAGAGAAGGTCGCGGTTACTTTGGAGGAGAACATTGCCAATGGAAACATCGTCGAATGGAGCTTGCCCCATGATCCTGAGAACCCTCTCCAATGGCCCAGATCTCGAAAAATTGGCACCCTGCTGATCGTGAGCACTGGTGGACTTATCTCATTCTTGGGATCCTCAATGCTTTCACCCGCCGTGGACCTTGTTCTAGCTGATTTCCATGAAACTAACATAACCCTGGGTGTATTTGCTGTCTCTGTCTATCTTCTTGGATTGGCCCTAGGACCACTAGTTCTCTCCGGCATATCAGAAGTCTATGGCCGAGCCATTGTTTTTAATGTCTGCAATGTCTTGTTCTTGATCTTCAGCATCGCTACCGCGGTGCCGACATCATTGGGCATGCTAATTGCCTTTCGTCTCCTGATGGGGCTCGCAGCGTCTGCACCAGTTACTGTTGGTGGTGGAACAATAGCAGATGTTTTTGTTCCTGCAGAAAGAGGTAGGGCAACCTCTATATATGCTCTTGGGCCAATTATTGGTCCCGTTCTGGCACCAATTGCCGGTGGATATTTGGCGGAGGCCAAGGGTTGGAGATGGGTGAACTGGCTGACAGTCATTCTGGTAATTCTTCAACCTTTCTTAGACGTTAGCTAGATCCGCAAGAGTTTGATCATCTAATGAGCCCTTTCTAGGCTGGATTTTTAACGATCCTCACCTTCACTTGCTTCCGAGAGACGTACCATCCCGTGCTCCTAGAACGCAAGACCCGTCGCCTCCGAAAGGAAACAAACAACCAAAGCTTAGAGTCAAAACTAGCTCGAAAGACTACCCTTGGTCGTGCGATGAGATTTGCCCTTATACGACCCTTGAAGATGCTGTTCCGCTCACCTGTCGTTCTACTTCCTTGCCTGGCATTGGCGCTTATCATTGGATACTTATTCCTACTTTTTTCCACAATGGCGACCGTATTCCAACAGCAATATGGGTTTTCTGAAGGTTTGTCGGGGCTTGTCTACATTGGCATTGGTGTTGGAAACTTGTTGGGCACATATCTCTTCGCAATCTCCAGCGATAGAGCTGTCAAGAAAGCATCCGAGCGCGGTACTCTCAAACCAGAGGTGCGTCTTGTACCAGTCTCATTCGGAGGTCCTCTTGTCTGCATAGGATTTATCTGGTACGGCTGGACAATACATCAGCGGACTCATTGGATATTGCCCATCATTGGTACAGGTATCTTTGGTGTCGGAGTAATGGCATTCGTTATGCCTATCACGACATACCTGATCGATGTATGGAAGTGGCATGCTGCCTCTGCAATCGGTGCAAACAATTTCTCGCGGAGTATATTAGGAGCTGTCATTCCGCTGGTGGCCTTCAAACTTTATGACAGACTTGGGTTGGGCTGGGGAAACAGCTTGCTTGCGTTTATCAGCCTAATCACAGCTCCTCTGCCATGGCTTTTCACAAAATATGGGGAGTACCTGCGGACTAGATTTCCTCTGGAGCTATGAGAGCTCAAATCGCGGAAGCGCTAGATGAGGGATTCTCACCATGTGACTCTCTTTACGATGGTGTGAGATCTATCGGAAGATGCTACAGGAAAGTCCTGGCTGTCCGGTTTCAAAGCCACGTCTGTCGATGAATGGACAATAGATTACCGCACATTCCAGTACACAAGGACAGAGTTACCTTGTCTAACAATATCACAGTCTTCAAGCGTGAGCTCTTCGGCTTACGCAGTCCATTGTACATCAGAGATTACCTCATTCACTTATGGGCTTCTAAAAAATGCTCCAAGTATTACGTTATTTGCCGTAGAAATTTGCACACACTGTGTGAATTACGGTAAATGGAAAGGTAAACCATGCACTGAAGCTTACCTCATTGTATCTATTTATGATCTCGTGCTACTAAAGTGTTACAAATTCTGGGATTGACCCCCAAAGATGATCGCATCAAGTATGCAGGACTAACATCGGGGTGTTAGCCGGACCAAAGTCCCATTTTTACTTGCTAAGGTAAGACCAAGCATCTCTGTAAATGGAGCTGAGTCACGAGCTTCGATGTCGCTGAACTCTTGCATCAAACGCACTATGACATATGCACTTTCGGTCAGAGCGAATTGCTCTACGATCGTGGATCGATTGTCAGTAAGCGAAGAAAACCAAGAAAGTGTAGTCTTGATGGCGGAAACTTACGGCCTAAACAGGTTCTCGGTCCTCCGTTGAACGGAAGATAATTCCATCCTGGCCTCAGGGTTTCCCACCGCTCAGGCCGAAATTCGGCGGCATCGGATCCGAAGAGATCTTCGCGGCGATGCATAGCGTAGACCGCGTATGTCACTCGTTGGTTTTTCCGAATTAGAACTCTTGACTTACCATCTGGCCCTCCTCCAACAGGGAGACTTGTATCGCGTGCGGCGTGGCGATTGTTCAACGGCGTAGTGGGATATAATCGGAGGACTTGAGGTTGCAGTGTCAGTAACCTACGCAGAGAGCGCCCCGATGAGGAAGCATATAAGCTATAGAAAGGAAAATTTTACCTTCTTTCAGAATGAATTGCAGATATTTCATATCTTTGAGTTCTTCGAGTTTAGGCTTCCTACCCTGGAGAGTCTCCACGCTTCGGCGGAGCTCTGTCCACACATCATGCCGTCGAGCAAGGATAAAGAATGTAGTAGCCAGAAGGCCTGCAGTCGTATCTCTGCCAGCTATAAGAATATTGATGGCATGATCTCTCAGTTCCTGCCTATCTTTGACGTCCTTGGCAAGTTCTTGGAGAAAGCAATAACTAGATTTTTCGGCGTTGAGGGCTTTCGAGCTAGAAAGAGCTCGCTGTACGAGTTCATCTACGAATTGATGGACCACTTTGCATGCTTGGATAAATGTCCGATTTGTGTAAAAATCATTGAGTTTTCCAAGACGTGGTCTCAAACTCACGCCCCACTGTGCTTCTTCAAAGGCCGCGGAAAAGGCTTCACCGAAATCCTGTGAGGTGGAGAGCAGGCTGTTGGTGGAGACTCCGAACAGGAATTCGGTACTTGCGTCCATTGTTAATTTGAAGAAAAGCTGCTGCAGATCGACTGTAGACCGATCTCGAGGGATCTTGGCTAGGAGATGCTCTACATGAACTTCGAGGGTATCAAGATTGGAGTCCAGCTGCAGCTTTGTGAAGTTGGGCCTTAATAGCTCGCGTGAGTGCTTCCATGCTGGACCATCGATGGTGAAGATACCGTTCCCCAGGAAGGGAGAAAAGTCACGATAACGTTTGGGACCGAGTTCAAAATCGTTAAACTGCGTTGATAATATAGCTTTGATATTTTCGGGTTCGCTCTGCGTTACGGTTAGTTGTCTTGCACGTATCTCTGCAAGGTCTCCGATGTTTACAGTATGGAAAAAGGTATCGCCTAGCACGTTGGCGCTAAACGTGTAATTGAGAGATTCGTGAAGATTGCGAAGATTTTCAAGGGCTCTATGAGCTTGAGCCTGCTTCCAGAAATTGAAGACAAAGTCAAGTCCAAAACAGAAGCTCGATTGAGGAAGTCTAGGTGGGCTTTCACAATTTAAGCGTTTCTGCAACACTTTTACACGTTGCCAGTCATAAAATCGTTTGGTCAAGATCAAGGAAATTGCAATTGAAAATCCATACAGAGCCAAAGATGGAGTAGACAGCTCCATGGTTGCAAATGCACCGACAAGCTGTGCTGGTATTGTGAACTGATCCTCAGATGAGAGAACGTTCCCACAAGAAAGCGATGGAGTCTACACACTGTCACAGTCCCCAAGCAATATGCAGCCTAAACCTCGCTGTTCCAGCCTGAGAATGCAGAACGAAAAAATACGAAACATACTCAAGATCGACCGTTGGATACATTACCTACGTATTTTTGGGCGGCAGATCCTTGATCCGCGTGTAGCGGTGACAATAGTCAGGCATCAAAGTTTCTTAGGTGCACGCGCAGGAGGTCTAGAAGCGGCGTCGATCCCATCTACGAAGACGATTGTCCAACACTCATTGCAAGGGCGTTTACGACGCACCAACAGCATGAGTAATTTTCATGTAAGGCGGAACGAGCAGCTAGAATGGGAGTGATAGGAGCGCGACGGCACGGTACGGAGTAAGTTTTAGAGGATGCTCCCTGGTGTCCCAGCCTGTGCGCGCTTATGCTTATTGCTCTAGGGGAGATTCTAGCGCGTACCATGGCGTGGGGCTCTCGACACTCATTCTCTCTTGACCTCTCGTGCCTCTTCTTACTTGGTACTTCCTGCGTCTCCACATCCGAGGCACAACACTATCCGCACCGGCGTCGGATGGCATTAAACGTGAAAGCGCTAATTTGGCATTCCTTGACAGGGCTCTAACTGGAGACCACTCCTAGCCTGACTTGAAAAAACAGACAACGTGCGGCTGATATCACGTACTATCACGCCGAGCCTGACCTCCCACCGACACGCTTGGCTTCGAAAGTCGCCATGTCTACCACTTGGCCCCACGATCTCGATCCCAAGCTGAGGCATTTTCGAGGATCTACGCGGTGCCACACGAGGGGTCGCGGTGGCAAACTAGGGAACCGTTGTAGGTTCGAGCCAGGACCATAGAGACGATGTTGATAACGGGAAACCATTGTGGAGGCGAAGGGAAGGAACTATGATCCTGCCCCACAATGGGAATAGGCAGCAAGATCGTAATAGCAGATGATTCACGTTTCCAAGGTCTAGGTCAGTTACGTGTAACGATGTTGCTCGAAATACAGCCACACTGCTGCTACGGAAAGTACTCTCTTGTCCTTTTCTTCTGTGACTACAATATCATTCCTTGTCATTGCAGACAGAGGCTGCTCACGGATGGGGAGGTGTCATTCCCAGAAGAATTCGTTATCAAGACGTTCACTATAGCATTACTTGATGAAGTACGAATAGTTGTTCTCACAGTGGGCAGTCTGCTTTGTCGATTCAATTCTCTTTGGTTTTCGTAAACCCATTCGGCGTTCACTTTTGGAGTGTTAAGCGGGACTTCCATCATAGATACTCTCTACAATGAAAGACACTCGAGCAATGCAAGTTGGTCGTAATGGGGTGGACCCCACCATGCCAATTGCAATTGTAGGCATGAGCTGTCGCTTTCCTGGCGAAGCAACCAACCCACAAAATCTTTGGCAGATGTGCAGAGAGGCTCGAGATGCATGGTCGACTATCCCCAAGGACCGATTCAACCAAGATGCTTTCTATCATCCAGACGCTAGTCGAAATGGTGCTTCAAACGTTCGCGGAGCTCATTTCATTGCTGAAGACTTGTCATTATTTGACGCCCCCTTCTTCAGCATGACACCTGCAGAAGCCGCTGTGAGTTAGGAGCAGGAATGCTCTTCGTGAATCACGGAACGTCCTGACATACCCCAGGCTCTAGATCCTCAGCAAAGACTCCTTTTAGAGTGCTGCTACGAAGCACTAGAAAACGGTACGTCCCTATTCTAGGTCGGAAGCTTTCCTGCTGATGATTTAGGGGGCATTCCAATCACCAAGGTTGCCGGGAGCGATACCTCTTGTTTCGTCGGTTCCTTCTGCAGAGACTGGAGCGACATCATGATGAGAGATCCTGATTCCGTTCCGATGTACCAAGCCACTGGGGGCGGCCATGCATTGCTCTCCAATCGGATCTCTTATTTTTTCAATATGCGTGGCCCATCCGTATCAATAGATACCGCCTGCTCTGCGAGTCTGGTTGCGCTCCATTTGGCCTGTCAGTCTATAAAATCAGGTGAATCGCGGCAGGCGATCGTCGGCGGCGCCAATGTGATTCTCAGCCATGAACTCATGATTTCAATGAGCATGATGAGGTTGGTGGTGATGACAACGATTATCTTGTGGCTAACAAAGGCAGATTCCTGTCTCCAGACGGCCGATCCTACACATACGATCACCGAGCGAACGGATATGCCCGAGGAGAAGGGGCTGCTTGTTTGGTCTTGAAGTCACTGGCAGACGCAGTGCGCGACGGTGATCCCATTCGAGCCATCATCCGAAATTCCGGCGTGAACCAAGATGGAAAGACCAACGGGATAACTTTACCCAGTGGCGATGCTCAGTCCTCGTTAATCACAAGTGTGTATGAGACTGCAGGGCTCGATCCCTTGGAGACCTCGTATGTTGAAGCACATGGTACGGGGACAGCAGCGGGTGATCCTATTGAGGCATCAGCTCTAGCAAAAGTCTTTTGCAAGGACAGATCTTTGGACCAAAGCCTGCCTGTCGGCTCCATAAAAACGAATATTGGCCATTTAGAAGGGGCTAGTGGACTTGCAGGTGTCATTAAAACGGTCCTTATGCTCGAAAACAAATTCATTGTTCCCAATACGAACTTCGAGAAAGCAAATCCAAATATACCTCTTGACGACTGGAGGCTGACTGTAGGTCATAATCCTCTCTCAAAGACTGTGCAGGTGGATTAGATGACATTCGGAAGGGAGGTTGCTCGTTAGTACCCTTGAATTTTCGAATGCGTCTGCCTGCTGTTTCCGTTCTCGATCTGAAGCTAATTCGCATGTAAGGTTCCGACTAAAGGATATGACTGGCCATCCACGGGCATCCGACGTGCTTCCATCAATAGTTTTGGATATGGCGGTACTAATGCCCATGTTATTATTGATGAAGCCGAGGCATACCTCCATGCCAAATCACCAATATCCTCGCCGAATCGACAAGGCTCGATCCAGGAAACCCGCGGGTCGAACACCTTCACCAACGGGCATACTAACGACGAGACCAATTTGGGGTACGTGAAGCCCAAGAATGGTATTGGTGAAGCGGGTCTTCATGATTCACCTTTGGAGCCACAAGGACCAGCATTCGATGCAGAGGCAAGCTCGGAGGACCCAGACAGGCATTCGAAATCTGACTTGTCAAACGGGACTAATGGAATAAAAGCCAAAATTACAGAGAATAAAGACCACTTTGAGGACGAGTCCCTGGCAAAAGTTCGTGGCGTCAGTACTGTCAACGGGTTTGGGAAGGGCTACACCAATGGACATGCAACCGCTGAACCCCCTAACGGTTTCGAGAGCAGCAGAGCTAAAGAGATTGAACGTCCCAGCAAAGTCAATGGAAATCAAATTAATGGAACAATCAATGGAACAGTCGACGGGCATTCCGACAGACTTGCTGAAGAGATCCTCAATCGGATTCTTTGCTTTTCCGCATTTGACGAAACTTCCGGAAAACGCCAAGCGAAGAATATACGTGAATACGTGGAGGCCAAAAGAAGTTCGAATGTCCACGATGATGTTTTACTGCGAGGCTTGGCTTATACTCTAGGCGAACGACGTTCCGTACTTCCGTGGAAAGCAGCTATCTCTGTATCTACTTTGGATCAGTTGGTGGACTTACTAGGAAGCGGAGATCTGAAGTTTTCCCAGAGCACCAAGGCTCCAACCGTAGCCTTTTGCTTCACAGGCCAAGGAGCTCAATGGTACGGAATGGGCCGAGAACTTATGCAATTCTATCCTGCATTCCGCAAGTCAATCGCGAAATCTTCTCAGATTTTGGATCTTCTGGGAGCTACATGGAACCTTGAAGACGAGCTTCAAAAAGATCAGAGATCCTCGCGTGTGAACTCGGCGGAGCTAAGCCAGCCAATCTGTACCGCAATTCAAGTGGCTCTTGTTGACCTCCTGAGAACCTGGGGCGTGGAGCCGAGGGCGGTCATTGGCCATTCTAGTGGTGAAATTGCCGCTGCGTATGCTACAGGAGCCTTGACGCATGAATTCGCATTATCGGTTGCCTACCATAGGGGCCTGACAGTTTCCTCTCTCAAGGAGACCTCGAGCACGGTCAAAGGGGCCATGATGGCCGTCGGACTCTCCGCGGATGAGGCTACGGAATATCTGCAGCAACTAAGATCTGGAAAAGCCGTAATTGCGTGCTACAACAGCCCTAGGAGTCTGACCATATCTGGGGATGACGAAGCTATCTCTGAACTGCATACTTTATTACACGAGAAAAACGTATTTTGTCGAAGGTTGATCGTTGACACTGCTTACCATTCACATCACATGAAACCTGTTTCGGACCAATATCTCAATGCTATTCGGGAGGTCGAAGCCAAGCCATCTTCTGTTGACTTTTACTCCACTGTAGCTGCAACTCGTCTGGACACATCAGCACTGTCACCGACATATTGGGTAGATAATATGTTGAGTCCGGTTCGATTTTCTGATGCACTGCGAGATCTGTGTCTCGGAGTCAAAGCATCGAAGAGGAGAGGCAAGCGGGGCTCGTCAGCTGTAGATATCGTGGTCGAGATTGGCCCTCACTCTGCACTTGCTGGGCCATTCAAGCAGATCGTTCAGTCCGAAACTCAATTGGCGTCTTCCGTAACATATCTTCCGACACTTGTGCGAGAACGTGATGCGGTGGTGACCCTGCAAGCTCTCGCGAGTAGACTTTTCGAACGTGGGTCGCCTCTGAAAATGGCAGCAGTCAACTTGACTAACCGAACTCCGCAACCAAATGTACTGAAAGATCTTCCGCCTTACTCTTGGAACCATTCCACATCTTACTGGGCGGAGTCGCCGGAGAGCAGGCGGTACCGCCAGAGACCACACCCACGACATGACTTGCTCGGAGTACAGGTACGCCAGTCGAACTCACTAGAGCCTCAATGGCGTAATTTAATCCGGCCTTCTGAGATTCCTTGGGTCCGTGACCACAGAGTAGAGGACAACATCGTATTTCCTGCAGCAGGCTTCCTCTGCGCGGCGATAGAAGCCGCAAACCAGAAAGCAAAACTTACGAATGATTGCAATATCGAAAGCTTTCATTTACGAGAGGTATCTATTGGAGCAGCCCTCATGGTCCCGGAGAATGCCGATGAAACGGAGGTCTTCTTTTCTCTGAGACCTTATAATGAGAATTCGAGGGGCTCTTCGGATTCTTGGGAGGAATTCCGAGTTTTCTCTTCCTCCGTAGAGGGATCTTCGATTGAGCACTGTCGCGGGCTAATATCTCTTAGCAAAGCCAGTTCCGGCAAAAGTAGCAATGCTTCATTGTCTCTAGAGGAGGGCTACCTCCATCGCCGACATGACTCGGAGTCGACTTGCTCGAACTCCGTGGACGTGAAAGAAATGTATGATGGACTACAAAAGATCGGACTGGATTATGGTCCAATCTTTGCCCGCGTCCAAATAGCCAGATCTGGACCTGGAAAATCCTTTGCTATTGTCTCGATTCCCGACACTGCATCTGTAATGCCTGCACATTTCGAGCACCCCTTCATACTTCACCCGGCAACTCTAGATAGCTGCTTCCATGCTCTCTTCCCGGCCGTCACATCCCGATCCGGACCTCTGAAACAGCCAGTCCTCCCGACATTCATTGACAATATGTCAGTGTCAGCCAACATCGTCCAAACTCCAGGCCACGAATTGACTGTATGCTGCGAGAATAATGGCACCAGCTATCGGCAGACGTCTAGCTCAATTTTGGTCTTCGACGGAGAGTCTACCTCTCCCGCTATCGCAATTCACGGATTTGTCACCACCTCCTTATCCAAAGTAGGAGGACCAGATCCTATTTCAAACCAAAAACGGCTTTGCTTTCAAACGGTATGGGAGGCCGACCCGGATCTTCTTTCCGCAGAGCAAGTGGTAGATATCTGCACAACGTCTAAGCCACCTCCAGAGGAGTCAGAACACGCTAAGGCCCTTGAGCAAGCGGCATTCTACTATGTGGAGAATGTTCTCCAGCAACTTCCAACTGATGCTACTTCACGCATGCTGCCTCATCACCAGAAGCTTTACTCTGAGATTATCAAGTTTAGAGAGGCAGTGCACGCTGGTCGCTTGGACTATGACACAACTTCTTGGGTTTCTCTTGAGCAAGCCGAGCGAACCACCTTCTTGGAACGGGTAAAAACCTCTGGAGATGAGGGCAGACTTCTTGCACAAGTCGGGGAAAATCTTCGCCAAATCTTCATGCAAGAGGTCGATCCGCTTTCTGTAATGATGTCTGACGACAGGCTAGCAAGATACTACCGTAATAACGTAAGAATGGCCCGTCAGTATGAGCAAGGTGCAAGCTACATCAACCTCCTTGCTCACAAGAATCCCCACTTGAAGATACTCGAGATTGGCGCCGGGACTGGAGGTGCCTCGTTCCCCGCGCTAATCGCTCTTGGTGGCTCTGATGGTAGCTTGGCGCGTTTCGTCTCCTACGATTTTACGGATATCTCTAGTGGATGGTTCGAAGAAGCGAAGGAGAAAGCGGCTCCGTGGGGTGATCTCGTCTCTTTCAAAAAGCTTGACATTGAGTCGGACCCCACTGAACAAGGCTTTGAGGCCGGTTCATATGATCTGATCATGGCTGCTAATGTGCTGCATGCCACCAAGTCTATGGAACGCACCTTGACGAACGTCCGGAAATTGTTGAAGAAAGGCGGGTCGCTGGTCTTGACTGAGTTGACTCAAAAAAGAGCGAGCATGACTGTCCTCTTTGGTATCCTTCCCGGATGGTGGCTCGGTAAGTCTATATGCTAGATTTCAATATCAAGCCTTACTGATGAATATTGCAGGTGAAGAAAAGCACCGTGAGACGAGCCCGCTTATGTCCGAGGACGAATGGAGCAGGGTTCTTCGCCAGACGGGATTCACGGGAGTTGATACTTCTATTTGGGATACGCCAGATCTATCAGCGCATCACGAGAGCGTCTTAATTTCACGAGCTCGGGTTGAAAAGGAGGCCCAAAGTCCTCCGCAGGTCGTGCTTGTCTCTGACGGTGAGGTGTCCTCTAATGCAGCACAACATCTTGCAAATGAGCTCAAGAAGCCTGTGGAAACCGTTTCGACCTCTAGGCTGGCGGAGCTGGATCCGAGCGGAAAGATCTGCGTCATCTTGAATGAGCTGGACAAGTCCGTCTTGAGGGATCCTAATTCTGACGAATTTGAGATGGTGAAGAAAGTATTCTCGGAGGCTGATGGAATCATCTGGGTTACCCGAAGAACTTCAGATCCGACCAGCATTCCTGACGCAAGTTTGGCTGTCGGTCTGGCCAGAACGGTGCGGACTGAAATCGGCAATACTCTGATTGTGACTCTTGAAGTCGATGGCACGACTACTATCTCAATTCCGAGAGTCGTCGAGTTTGTCTCCAGCATTTTTGCAAAGAATTTCCTTGAGACGCGAGATCAGGCTACAACCGATGTCGAGTACGTCGAGAAAGACGGGCTACTGACGATTCCACGCGTGAGAGAAGATGTGAAGCTGAGCAGCTTCGCTGATTCTCGTTCTGGTACTCAAGTTCTTGAAGACCAACCTTTCTATCAGAGTGATCGTCCTCTCAGACTTGATATTGGGACGCCTGGCCTTCTCGATACTCTGCACTTCGTCGATGACGAGCGAACGACAGTCCCTCTGCCCGATGACGAAGTAGAAATCGAGGTGAAGGCGTCAGGCGTCAACTTCCGTGACGTGATGATGGCAATGGGCCAGATCGATGTCCAAGGTCTCGGCGGAGAATGCTGCGGAATTGTCTCTGCTGTCGGCAGTAAAGTCACGCGATTGAAAGTTGGAGACCGAGTCGTGGCCTTCGTGGACGGATCATTTGCGAATTATTGTCGATGGCCTGCGAAGGGAGTTGAAACCATACCAGACGACATGCCGTTCGAGATTGGCGCCACCCTTCCAATTGTCTATTGCACTGCCTTTCATTCCATCAAAGTAGCCAACCTCGTTGCTGGCGAATCAGTTCTCATTCACGCTGCTTCCGGGGGTTTGGGGCAAGCCCTGATCATGCTGTGCCAGAATATTGGAGCCGAGATCTTCACTACCGTCGGAACCGCGGAAAAACGAGCGTTCCTACAGAGCCAATTCGGCATACCAGATGATCACATCTTTTCCAGTCGTGACGAAAGCTTCGCCACCGATGTGATGCGCATGACGAAGCAGAAGGGTATCGATGTAATCTTTAACTCCGTCTCTGGCGACCTACTCCGGCGGACTTTTGAGTGCATCGCTTCATTTGGGAGATTCATAGAACTCGGCAAGAAAGACTTTGCCGTCAATTCTAGACTGGAAATGAAATCCTTTGCCAGGAATGTCACTTTCAGTGCCATCGATCTCGTTACTTTACTGGCAGGAAAGCCAGAGTATGGCAGCAAGATGTGGACTGAGGTTATGGGCCTAGTGCGCTCCGGAGTTGTGAAGCCGCCGCAGCCCATTACAGTCTTTGGAATTTCAGAAGTAGAAAAAGCTCTAAGGACTATGCAGTCTGGGAAACACATCGGGAAACTAGTCATTGTCCCACAAGCAGAGGAAGTTGTCAAGGTATGTATATCCTACGCTCGAGAATATTCTTCTCCGTCTGATTTGTTTTACTCACAGGTGGTTCCTCGTTCTGCAAGCACCTCGTTATTGCAGTCTGATTCCTCCTATCTCCTCGTTGGAGGTCTCGGTGGTCTTGGAAGGGCAATAGCGCAGTGGATGATATACCATGGAGCGAGGTCTTTGATATTCCTTTCGCCATCGGGCTCGTCTAAGCCGGCGGCAAAGGATACCGTTCGAATTCTTGAAGACCAAGGCGTCAAGGTAACTGTATTTGCATGCGATGTTGGTGATATTGAAGCGTTCCAGAATGTAATGGAGGACTTGCAACATTTGCCTCCTGTTTGCGGAATTATCCAGATGGCGATGGTTATGAGGGTAATCTCATTTAATTCCCCTTCCAACCTTTGAGAAAGCTAATGCCTCGCAGAACTCCATGTTCAAAAACATGAGTCTTGAAGACTGGAATGATTCTCTCAAGCCCAAGGTGCAAGGGACGTGGAACCTCCATAATGCCTTCGCAAAAACGAAATTAGATTTCTTTCTCATGCTCTCCTCTGGTGTCGGTATTCTTGGCAATGCCAGTCAAGGTGGATATGGTGCAGCGTCAACATTCCTCGACTCTTTCGCCGAATATCGTCATACTCTCGGTCTCACCGCAACAACGATCGATATTGGCATGGTTGCAGGTGTTGGGTATGTTGCGGAAAACGAGAAGGTACGCGTAAGCCTGGAGCGCCAGGGGTTCGATTCCATTCGCGAGGACGAATTGATGGCATTAATGGAAGCGGCTTTCCTCAATCTCGATCGGAGTCCAGCTTCGGGAAGTGTTATTACTGGACTTGGTGCTTGGCACGAAGGCGAGAGTCGTGCAGTCTTCTCCACTCCACGTTTCTCTCACTTCCGTCGGATGGCTCTTGGTGCGAGCTATAACGACATGTCAGGTGCGAATAGTGCTACCGGTGTAAGAGACGCCCTCCGGCAGGCAAAGTCCATGGATGATGCAACGACGATCGTGTGTGACGCGATAATGGCAAAGATGTCTTCCTTGCTTATGCTGCCACTTGAAGACATTGCTCCCACAAGATCGATGCAAGAATATGGTATGGATTCGCTTGTGGCCGTAGAGATGCGAAACTGGATCACGAACAACCTTGGAGCAACTATTCCGGTCCTAGAAATGCTGGGAAACGCAAGTTTGAGAGCTTTATCGACTGGAATTGTGAAGAAATCTAGTATGGTGGACGCTACATCTTTGGAAAAGGTAGAGCATGCAGAGCTGAATTGAAACCAAACCGGCGGTGCAAAGCTTGGTGAAGCATGTTATTCTGAAATAGACTAGCTAGAAAAGAGGTCATCTTCACTGATCGGGAAAGAAATGGAGTATTGTCGAACGTAGGGGTAGAATATTTAAGGCCGTGGGATTTGGAGATAATTTTCTAGAATATTGTGATGTCGATTATTAGCAATTCATCCCTTCACCTTACAGTGCCCGTATGTCAACAAAGCCTTGATGCAAGTGACTGAGTTCGGCCTGGCTGCCACCTCGAATATGGATGAGAATGCAGTAATCATGTCGAGGTCGTCTTGTGAAGACTGGAGTCCAGAGAACCTCGGTCTTTAGCACCCCACCCCAATCTCATCTTTCATCCTGTTCGGTTTTCATCCCCATCGCGACATTACCATGGCCAGCACAGCGCAGTGTGCTTCATATGGCAACTCTGACGCCGACGTCTGCGGTCAGTCTTGTCCTTGGCAATGTTTTTTAGGAGGTACTGATGCAGACCAAAGCAAGCGATTGCGCGATTACGTTCCTATGTCCCTCCACCGACGTCGTGGCATGCGCTGCCTCTTTCGAGGCGAGCAGCTGTATTGATTCTCCTGTTTGCGGATCGCAAAGGTGATCTTCGAGTCGTCCTGACAATACGGTCAAGCACATTGAAAAATTGTATGTCCATTTTGTCAACGTACTCACACTGCTAGAGCTAACTGCATTCCAGATGCCGGACAAGCAGCGCTGCCTGGAGGTATGATTAGGAAATATTTGAATAGCTAGAACGATTCGAAGCCAAGACTAATGCGCAAAGTTGTATAGGCAAAACCGATTCCAGCCAGGAAACACCTTTCCAAACTGCCCGCCGCGAGGCATATGAAGAAATCGGGCTCCCCCTCACCGATACGAAACTCCCTCCCCCATTTGCCGTCGAACATCTTACCGAATTCCCCTGCCAACTCGCCATGACCAATCTCGGTGTACGCCCCTGCGTCGCCTTCCTCTCGCCGTCATCCTCGCGCGCAACCAGCTCCTCATCAAATAGCACCGCGACTACCTCTACCGCCTCATCTCCAACCGTCTCCCGTAGTCCCAACGTCTCAGACCCCACGGCCCCGAACGCCTCTGCCGCGCCCCCTTCGTCGGCCTCTTCCAGCAGTCCCATCCTCGACGTCGAAACGGCTCTGATCCCCCGGCTCGACGCTAAGGAAGTTGCCGCCGTCTTCACTGCTCCCTTCCACCACTTCCTGAAGCTGACGGATGAGGAGGGCTCGCGCGACTGGTATCGAGGCCAGTGGCAGGAGTTTCACTCCACGCGCTGGAAGATGCATAACTTCTATGTGCCGATCACGCGGCGGAGTGTCGCGGTCGCGAGAATGGAGGTGGAGACGGTGGATGAGAAAGAGCGGAGAAGCTCGGGTGGGGGAGAGAGGAAGGGTGAGGGAGGCAGGGAGAAGGATGGGAGTGGGAGGGAGCTCGCGGGGGGAGAGGTGGGGAGGGGCGCGAAGGAGGGCACGAGGGTGGCTGCAAGGAAGAAGCCGAAGAGCGATACGGAGAGGAAGGGGTATCAGGATCAGGGTTCGTCGGTCGACCAGATTATCCACCCAGAGAACAAGTTTCGCGTGTTTGGCATGACGGCTCGGATCTTGGTTGATGCAGCGCGGATTGCCTACGGCGAGGAGCCCGAGTTTGAATCAAACCAGCATCATGGGGATGAGGAAATTATTGCCCGACTGCTTCGACAAGGATATTTAGTTGGGAAGAAGAAGGAAGGGGAGGAAAGCGTGAGGAGGATGGCGAGATTTTAGATGATAGACTTTTATGAGGATCATGAGTAGATGATATAGACTGGAAAAATCTCTGTCCGCTCCGCGGGACGATGTTCTATTACATTACCAGTTGAAATTTGAGAATGTCCCGAGTTTCCATCCACGATCGTACACTATGAACGATCACCGCGAACGCCGCCTTTCAGAATGCCAAGACAAGGGCATGCCAGAGGTAAACCATCTCCTAATAAGGTTTTGCACAATCGAGGACATCGTCTTATTTCCTTGCAACTCTTTTGCATGGACACAGGCCTGATTCTTCACTCGTCTGCCTCACCCTCGGGACCTCCAAGCTGCTCCAGAACGTCCTCGATAATCCCAATCAGCTCATCCACATCCGGCCGATCCCCCGGCTCCACCTTCAAACACCTCCTCACAACCTCTTTCACTGGTTCTGAGATTGTCTCCTCATCCGCTCCTGACGCGCCTCCATTCTGCTGAGGCTGCTTCTGCTTCCCCCTTTGTTCTCTCTGCCCCTCTCCAGGAAATCTCCAATCCCCGCCCAAGACACACAAGCTCAGACTACCGCCCGTTTCCTCACTGCGCGCCTCAAAGGGCGATTTCCCGACTAGGCAGGCGTATAGGGTGCAACCAAGGGACCAGACGTCGACTTTGGTGTCGACGATACTGCCGGTTTTCACGTCGAAGAGTTCAGGAGCGCGATAGGGCATGGTGCTGTGTTCAGCAGCCGTGTCTTGGACAGCGAGGGCAAGGGAGCGGGAGGTGATAGCGATAGGAGAGGGAGCCAGGGAACCGAGGTCCATAAGGATGGGTGTTTTGCCGTCGTCGTCAATCATGATATTACCTGCAAGCCCCACACATTAGCCTCTGCCGCCACTGTCTCCACCATCACCACATCTCATCTGCTCTTAGCAAAAGCAAAGAGTGAGGGAGGTAGGTACCTACCCGGCTTAATATCCCTATGCGCATACGCCCTGACCTCCCCCTCCGGCACCCCCTCCTGACTCCTCGTCACCTCCCCCTCCATCAACGGCTCCTGCTCCACCTCCTCCATCGTCATCTGCCGCCTCCCCCTCCTGCGCCCACTATTCGCCTCGACCTCATCCCTGTCCCTATCCCTAACCTCCTCCTGCGCCTCCTCATCCGCCCTCGCCGCCTCCTCACGCACCTTCCGCGCCCCGCGCGCGCTGCGCTCCCCCCCAGGCGCCTTCCCCACGCGGTACTGATGCATCGCCTTGAGCGCGCGACACACACCCAGGAACAGCACCATTAGGCGGCGCTCCGGGAAGCGGGTGTGGTTGACGAGGTTGGCGTTGATGAGGTCCTGCAGGTTGCCGCGGCGGTAGTACGGCAGCAGGATGTAGACGGTTTTGGCGCCGGGGTCGGACTTGTCGGAGGCGACGGAGTGGTCGACGCTGTGGATGATGTTGGGGTGGGGGGAGAAGAGGGTGTAGGCTTCGACTTCTTTGAGGGCGAGGGAGACGGATTCTTGGCCGAAGGGGCAGCGGATCTTTTTGAGGGCGTATAGTGCGTGTGCGGTGGTGTCTTGCACGAGGTAGACGTAGGAGAAGCCGCCCTGGAGGTGAGGGGTTAGCGTCAATGGTAAAGAGGTTGGTGGTGGTGAGCTGGATGTACCTCGCCAAGTAGTCGGAGTATCTTGAAGCTGCGCGAGTTGATCCGCAATTGGGGGCTTCCAGGAAAGCAGCATGTCAAAGAGTAGACTAGGTCCATGAGGTAGGATGCCATGATTGAGACAGAATGCGCAGGAGTACCCAATGGCGCCGAAGTAAGGTGGAGCTTTGGCAGGGAACGTTCGTGATCTTGGAGGTTTAGAAGTGTTCAATCATCAACGCGTCATTCCATAGACAACCGAAAAGATGATTTGGAAGAAGGAAAATATCACATCACACCCAGATGGGGTCTGCCGTGGCCCAGAAGGGTAGCGAGCATTACACATGCAACAAGTTCGGGGATCAAGCTGCGGAGCGGAGGAGCTGACGAAAAGTCTCAAGCGGAGCGGAAACTTGCAGTTCATAGGGGCCCTCAACCCAGAATCCTCTCATGTCCTCTATTGATTTTCTAAAAATTTCTCTTAGATATGAGAACCGTATTTGATTGTATGCATCGCACTTAACATCTATTAGAACTCCAGGTCGTATCCCATATGCCACAAAATCCCAACAGAGGTATCATCGCATCACGCAATTAACCGCAACCATGTTGTACATTAGATGCGAAACGCTCAAGACCCAACGACCTCATCGATTAACAATGCTAGAATGAGGGCATCGTGCAGTTCGTCGCATTATGTCCATCCTGCTCACAGAGTGCACACCACTCATCCGCATTTCCTTCTGGCTCCTTTGCTTCCTCTCTGACTGGCGCAGGTAGGATGTCCGGTGCTTTTGGTGTCACAGCATCACCCTTCTCAGCAATAGCGCTTGAGGGCATTTTGGGACATGACAAGATATCATGCGAGCCCCCTGTCTCACAGAACTCGCACCACAAGCTACCATTGTCCGTAGATGTCTGAGACTCGGCTTCTGGAGTAGGCTCGAGAGGGGGGCCAGAAGATCGCCGCTGTGCCTGTGTGGCCTCTCGCCAGTTGACAATGGTTCCTCTAGAGTCGCGACCCGATGAACGTTTCTCTTGGAGTGTCTTATCGGACACAAGGCTGTTACGCTGGGATTCTATTCGGAGTCGTTCGACTTCTCGTTCGAGCTCTTCTTCTCGAAATGTTTTGCGGTCAATTAGACCTCGAAGCTCCTCTTTTTCCCTTTCTAACCTCTCTAGCGTAGCTTGCACTTCGTCTGAGCCATGACCAACTCCATTGGTCTTTGTAGGTGTTTTGTTCGTATCCATCCTTGGACTACCAAAATCGGGACCAGAACTAAGCGAATGGATGATGGCCTTCAAACCGCGAATCTCATCATCTCTTTGCTCAACCTCTCTGGAGCCACCAGGACTTAGAGGACCATCCATTGCCGCTCCTGCCCCCTTGATAGCAGCAGCAGCCTTTTCTCGTTCTCTTCGGAGCTCTGATCGTCCTCGCTCCACCTCTCCCCTCAAAAACTCTACCTCCCCTCTTGCTTCAGCCTCGCCTCTCCTTGCATCTTCAAGTCCCTCTTCCAGCTCCTGCACTAACTCTTCTAGCTGCTTCAACTGTTGTGCTACACTCTCCACGTCATCTCTCCCTTCTTGAAGGTCCCGAATCTCTTGCATCAAATCTTCGACTCGCTTCTCATAGACCCTTTCCGTTTCTGTGCTCGCCATTTCCAAGGTATCAATTGTGCTCCTGAAATCTGCGCGGTGTGCGTCAAACTCTGCTGTCAGCATTGAAATCTTGTCGTTCTTCTCCCGAAGCAGAGATCGCAATTGCGCCGCATCTGCATCTTCGAACCCTGAAGCACCAACGCGTGAGCGAGTGGGACTGGGCTGACCAGTCGGTAGGAGAGACTGTAGTTCGGCCAAACTGCTCTCCATCTCTGCTAGGCTGGCTGCCTGGTCTTTAAGTTGCCGATCCCGATCTTCGAGTTTCTTCCGTAATCTTTGTGCTTCGTCTTCTTGACCCGAGCTCCGGCTCGGACCTCTTGCCAACCCCACCGGGGTTGTTTCGCCATCTTCCTCAATTGTGTCGCGGTGGCCAAGACGAGAGCCGTTGTTTCGCGAATATGGCCTTGGAGGACCAACGCTGCGTCCTAATGCATTGCTTGTCCGTGGGGGCGCTGGGCTGGGTGTGAAGCGTGGTGTGCCTATCCCTCCGCGTGGGCCGATTGATCCTGTGCGTGAAGGTGTAGGCTGTAAGTTCGGTTGTTTTCTGAATGGCGACTCTGGTCGGGGCAACGAAGGCCTGGATTTCAATTTGAGTTGTGGGCTGGGTGCTCTTGCGCCAGGTCCGACTGTCTGTGAGAACTTTGTCATGGCCGGTGTCGGAGGGGTATAAACATCGGTATCGTCTCTCACAGAGTGATCCAGCTTAGCAAAAGATGGTGTAGTAGGTGTAGGAGGGAAGGAATCGACGGACATTGCCACAGAGGCTCGTTTCGAAGCTCGTTTCGTAGGCAGGAAGATTCCGGATCCTGGAACCGTTGTTGTGAAATATCGTACCCTGGCCAGTCAGCTTTCCCACATGTTCGCAGATATCGCAAATATAAGAGATGACAAATAGCATATAAATGATAATGCTCACTCACCCCTCGACGTCTCCATCATTCTTGCCTCTGCTGGCAAACTCCCGATCTAACTCTACTCCTGCAAAGACGCCAGCCTTGCCTTTCACGTTTCCAATGAATTTGACCACTCCCCACATGCCACCTGGCACGTCCACAGTATCGCCAACCTCAAAGCCTCCATCGGGACTGGACATCATTTTGCTTGTAGGAGTATTTGGGCCTCCAGTCAATGCGCTCAAACTCTGCTGTCGCGCAAGCATAGCACTACGTTGTAGATTGGGCGTCGACGCGGTGTTTATGCCCGGGTTGCCTAGGGAGGGCAGCCGTTGGAGCCGGCGCGGCGTTTGCGTAGCCATCTTTTAGTACCTCCGTAGGTACTGCCTAATCGGGCCGTTACAACTGCTTCGACTGTCTCGGATGATGGGTGGGCAACATCAGCCCGGAAGGCTGCTTAGTTGAAATGGAATCAATCGGATTGGACGTTCGGCTACGGAGCGAGAACCAGGAATGTCAAGATGGTGGAGTAGAGGTTTCAGGGTGAAGGGGTGAACCCCGCGGGATCGATTGTTTTGTTTGCGCTACCTAAGGGATGGACGAAAAGAAACGCGTCTTGGCCCAATTTCCGGTCGGTATCCTGGTCAGCACGTGATGATAGGTTTCCCTTGCGAGCTGGGCCAGATGGCTCAACACGATCCCAGATCTCCAATGCGATATCAGAGAAATTGGCTTACGCGTCGAAAAGGATTGTGTTAAGAACGTCGGTTCGATGTACAGCAGGGTTGGCTGTGTAAGTACTCCATACCGTAAATGTACGACAATCATAGACCGAACCTATCGCGAATTCATGTACGAACCATATCGCGAGTGCTATCCTTGTCAAACCAAAGCTCGGTTCATTCTAACATGTTTGGTGTATGTGCATATAAGTGTTCTGCTTGAATCAGAAGTCCGTGTTCGTGGACACTGCTGGTGTTTAAGACAACATGCCTTCCGGTTTCCAAAAACCGGCTGCTATCATGAGTGCTAGCATCAAGAACCCAAGGAGCACAGTGTCTTCAAAAGTAAATGTAAAAATATCCCTCTATGCTAATATTCCCCGATCAACCAAACTGCTTCTATGTACATGCGGTAGGATCTATATGTCCTAGTATCCCTTCTCATCAACCTGATGTGTCTCATCTTGCGCCACACTCTTCTTCCTGATCGCATTGTTCTCGATGTCTGCCAATGATTGTTGTCGCGCGTTTGCATGCAAGTCCTGAACCTCCTGGAATGAAACGGTGGGACGGAAGGACTTGGACTGCCAGGCCTTGCCGCACTTGGCATAAAGCTCATCGACTTGTTCAAGCGAGAGACCTTTAGTCTCGTAGATGAGCGACCAGACGAAGAAGATGCAGATGAAGCAGCAACCGCCCCAAACGAAGAAGACTTTCGGGCCGAGATTGGCATTACCTGGGCCGGCGTCGACCATGTAAGGGGTGGCGTAGGCAATGGCCCAGTTGAGCAGCCAGTTACTGAAGACAGAGATTAGATCTTGCTCATGCTCGGATACTTGGGAATGCCGGGAGCACTTACGATGCAGTAGTCATGGAAAGGGACTTGGCACGGGTCTTGAGAGGGAAGATCTCTCCCGTGACGACCCAAGCGCAAGGTCCCCAAGAGCAGGCGAAGAAGAAAATGTAGATGCAGACGAAAGCGATCAGAGCACGTTGAGCAGGCAAATTTTCGGTACCATAGCCAGTGCCAACACCTGCGACGATGAACTGGCAGACAGCCATACCAATGGCACCGAAGAGGAGCAGCGGACGCCGACCCCACTTCTCGACCATGTAGAGACCAGGGAAGGTAGAGCTAACGTTAACGCAGGCGGTGATAACACTGGTGATGAAGGGGTTGGAGATTCCAGAACGCTTGAAGAACTGGGTTCCATAGTAGAAAATGAAATTTACCCCTTGAAAAAAGGTTAGAACAATGCTCTCAGCTGCATAATCGATAGTAGATATTGAAGTACACACCTGTAAGTTGTTGAAGAGCCTGAAGTAAGCAACCAGTTGCTAGACGCTTGCCAAGATTGCCTTGGAAGCAGTCAATGTATGTAGCTTTGCCCAGAGAAAGCTCGTATTCGTGATTGGCCGTAATCTCCGCAAGCTCTTCAATGAGAGCAGGGTGATCGACTGGAAGGCGTCGGAGCCTCGAAAGAGATTTTGCAGCTTTCTCTGCTTGTCCTTTCTTGACATACATACGAGGAGACTCGGGAAGGAAGAGGAGACCGGTGATCAGGATGATAGCCCACGCAAACTGAACAGCGATTGGGATACGATAGGAACCGGTATCATTACGCTTGCCAGTTGAGTTGTCGACGACGGCTGCAAGAAGAAGACCAATGGTGATTGCAAGCTGGTAGCTACCAACGATAGGACCTCTAATCCATTTTGGCGAAACCTCTGACTGGTACAGGGGAACTGATTTGAGGTTAATGATGCTAAAAAAGATCGAATTGGCGGCGATATTATCACTTACTGAGTGCAGAGACCAGACCGACACCGAAACCAGCAAAGAAACGTCCCGCAACAAACAAAGGTATGGATGTTGATGCAGTCTGGAGGACGACCCCGAAAATGAAGACGAAGGAGGACACAATCAAGCCAAGGCGACGACCGATGTAATCACCCATTGGTGACGCGCCCAGAGCACCAAAGAATGTACCGGCCGAGAGGAGGGACACAATCTGAGATGACTGGGAAGATGTAATGCCAGGACCACCTGTGTCGGGATCGATGGCGCCAGTAGAGAATGTTTGAAGCCAGTAAGGCATTGTAAGAATGCCTCCAATGGTACCAGTATCATAACTATCCCAGGCAGTCAGAAAAATACTCTGATCTTGTTTGCAGACCTTGGAACATACCCAAACAAGATACCACCAAATGCTACGAACATACCCACCGCAATGGCAGGCCATGCAGCACCGGCGACATTGTCGGGCTTCTTGATAAGGAGAGGCATGTCAGGCAATGCTAAGCCGGAGCAAAATCCCTGAAACTCGCTGACTTGGAAAGTGAGAAAGAAGTTGCTGCAATGACAGACAAAGGAGAAAAGGTGTAGATTTCCTCGGCTGGGTTGGTACCCTACACCACAAGGGAGGGTGCATCATTTATGGTAATTCCCAAAAGCCACCATGGAGAAGCCTCGACCCCGTAAGCTCGTCTCCAGAATTGAATTTCATTAGGGCGATCCAGGTGCAGGATTGACCGCGGGGTTTCTAGACTCTTGGCAAGAACCGGTGTTTCCTGGCTGGGCTAGCGAAGGTCCGGGTGTGGTCGTGTGATGATTCGATCCCAAAGCGCTGGGCTGAAGAGACGACTCCAATAGCGTGTAGTCGTTGTTGGAACATGAGCCGCTAGAAGAGTCTGGAGAAGTCAAGCTAGCCATCATTGGTTGAAAATCTAGAGGACTAACTTAACAGTACGTGGCGCAAAATCCGTTGTAGCATTACGTTTTGCTCTACGGCACGTGAAAGACTTGCGGCATGGCTGGGCCTGCTTGGCATTAACTAAGCCATCAAAGATGAGAAGCTTAAATAGAAAATTCTTTAAGAAGAACGAAGTCCAGACAGTATGATATTATGGGTGCAGAAAGAGACAAGCTGTCTCGCTTCCGAAGGGGCTGATGTGCAGTCAGATGGGGCCTTCGACATACCTTACGCACGCTACGGATAGATCTGAAATAAACCCTTACCAGTGCTTGGGTAGTGCCCGATGCCAAATTACATATTCATGACGAGCCTAAGCGAGGGTGGGATCCATGATTCATACCCCAGTCATTTATCCATGTCTGATGGTGGTGTTGAGATTGGTGGAGTCCGGCCCAATATCAGTTAGCTCGCTGGCTGCTTGGCAACGACATAGGCTGATGATGAAGAGATCGTGCGCTGACGCACGAAATCTAGCAGCATTAGCCGCAGCCACATGGGAAAATGCTGGGGATGGTTGTGGCGGCCGGTGGATTGTGGAGTGAGTTTAGAGTTGCGCGAACCGTCTGGCCGGAAGCGGTCTCGGCCCTAGACTGCTGCAGGGCAAAGGGCGCCAGACTCTTGCCCTCTCGCTTCTAGAACACTTCCGCAATCGGCTTAGTTAGTCCGAAATCACACCCGTCAGCCGTCAGCTTTGTGGAGCCGAAGGAGCACTTCTATTGTGCCGCCATGATTGTCATCTATATTCTACGTGTAACTTTCGGCGTCGCTTCACAAAAAATATCGCATGTTATTCGCGCCAGAAGACATGCCCGATCTCGCAGTTCGTCTGACACCTGTGAGGCATTTCCTCCGACGGCGCTTTTGTGCTAGTCTGGAGAGCCAAGGGCTTTCCTATGTACCGAGAATGCTTCCGACCCCAAATGTTTACCAGAGAGGTAGGCTTGGACACTAATGAGGGTAGAAATGAGGATGTCATATTGCATTGGTAGTTCTTTGGTCGGGGTATCTCTGCCTTTCTACGGCCCTTGTTCCCCTTTGTTCCTTATATTCAACATCAACATCAACATTCTAGAATTTTCGTTGAGGCCCCAAACCTGTGGAGGCAGCGCTGTCGGCCCCCTCCAACCTCTCTTAACCTTGGACAGTGCATATGCGGACATGTACTTGTAGTCAAGCCTTGTTATGTTATTGCTAAGCTTTGCAGCGAGAAGTGTTGAGGTTGTGTTCTCCATACATATGTTTGTCGCTCGATCAGAAATGAAAGCTAGCCTAATGAGCTATCAAATCGCCAAAATGCAACCAAATCACACCCACTTCCTCCCTGGCAACATCTGACCCTCGACCTGTTTCAAGTTCTGCATCAACTCGGCCTCCAAAAGTTGCAATCTCAGTGCGACTTCTTCAATCGGTGTCTCGCAGCCGCGAACACCGATAAATTTCCCAAGCTTCCTCCGCTTGATCTCGACTCGCTTCTCGTCGCTCAAAAGTCCAGTTCCCGCTTGTCGCGCGAAGAATGCTGCATCCCAGTTCATGGGGGCAGGGTATTTGTCAGTCCAGAAGTTGGGAGTTGACTGACTGTAATAATGAGCGATGCTGTCAAGCTGTTCCTCGGTGAGCAACCAGAAGTGCAAAAACGTCTTGGGGAATGCCGGATGTGCTGGCCCAGTTGGCATAGGGACGATCGGGGCCAAGTTCAGACGAAGCTGGTTGATTTTCTTTGCAAGGTCTGGGCTTCGCTTCGAGGGAGCCATATCTTCTCTACACTTTCAAATCTCCTTCTTCAATCAATGGAAATAGGCAGAAACGTTCCTTCCCTGGATCGAAGGTGGGCTAGGTATAAAAGAGCGTGCTTTCCTGCGGCCAGCGTAGGAGTACGATGGTAAAGATCTGAATGAGAGTTTCTGGTCAGATTATGGAAGGAGAGATTGCTGGAAGATACTAACGATCTGTTTGGGAGAAAAGGATACTTACTATATGAAGGGAATTAGCCTCGCAATTTGGTTTCTTTCAAAGACAGTTCCCACATATAGGGTTAGCGTTCGCGATTGCTCTATGGAGACAAAGACGTGGACCACCCAGTAGGTCTCGAATTTCACCGTCTTCTTTGTCGCGGTATGTAAAGGGTGCCAAGGCCAACTTTCGGGAATCAGTAGAGGACAAGTTCAGTCAATTTGAAAGAATGTGGATCTAAGCAGAACCTCAAATGGGCATCTGAAAGAGTGATCAGTCCATATCGAACTTTGACTGCGTATGGGGATGGATGAAGCAGTCATGACCACGGCTTTGTGAATCAAAAAATAATGAGGTGGCTGGAAATTTGTCACTGGAAGTGTACGCATGGCAGGAGGCAATGAGGTGGGCATCTAGTGACTGTGATATCTAAGTTCAGTGTTGACAAGCATCGTGACATAAAGAACATCGATCGGCGAGCGTTTGCCCGAAGCGGAAACTCCACACGCGACGCGTCTTCCGTGAACTCGCGCGTCGGCCTCACCGTCAACTCATTTTCCAATGGATAACAGCGGCGATACACCAGCACCAATTCATGATCCTCCTTCTCTTCCAGCCTCACCCCTACCAAAGCGCACCAAAGTCATTGAACCCGCTGCGAATCTCTCTGCCGCAGGTACGATCCAACACCAAATGACCCCATTCTGCCCCACCACGGTGATTTCATTCACTACTATGTCACTTTCCTCACACCAATCATTTCCGTGTCCCTCTGACCGCTTCTACTCTCAGGCGCTCAAGATACCTCCCGAACTGCCACACCTACTCCCGCAGCTGCCTCTCTCGCTGCTATAACCCAGCCTCCCCCAAAAGCGACGACGAACGGGACAGCCAGTGCAACGATTATGGCTGCCGATCCAACGGCTGTGCCCTCCATGCAGGTCAAACTGCTTTCAGAGAAAGGCAAAGCGCCTACAAGGGGTAGCACATTTGCGGCAGGATATGACATCTACAGCGCACAGGACGTGACAGTGCCGGCGAGAGGGAAAGCCTTGGTGGACACGGATATTGCGATTGCAGTGCCCGCAGGGACTTGTGAGTCTTGCTTCCCCGTTGCGGTTTTCAATCAATCAAATAGAATTACTTGGGTCATGGAGCAATATCTGACAAACACGCAATGAGTAGACGGACGAGTTGCACCACGCTCCGGGCTCGCAGTCAAGCATTCGATTACGACAGGCGCAGGAGTCATCGATGCGGATTACCGTGGCCAAGTCAAGGTGCTGCTCTTTAATCTCGGAGAGAGCGATTTTGAAGTCAAGGAAGGAGATCGAATTGCGCAATTGGTGCTAGAGCGGATTGTGACGCCCGAGGTCGCTGTCGTAGCCGAGTTAGAAGAGAGCGTCAGAGGTGCCGGGGGCTTTGGCAGTACTGGAGGATTTGGGGGAACAGAAGTCGCGGGAGTGGTCTGAGTCGTTCAATTGACTCAAAAAATGATATCACAAGGAGCTCGAGGAAGTGACGAGCCTTTGAGGAACCATAATGCCATCAAAGGCCTCCCTCTTATGCTCGATAGCAGTGTATAAAAATACCTAGCGCTCAGTACCGATAATAGCACGCATCATAAATCGTGAAAATCCTCTCTCTGCCTACCATATCATTCTGGCGATGTGGCGTGCACCGCCCCTTCACTCTTCAACACCACCAATTCATCCGGCTTCGCCTCCCCTGCCTCGCTCTGCAACTCTCCCTCCACCTGATTCTCCCCAGTCGCATCTAGCTCTTCAGCCCGAAACCTCTCCACCTCACCCGGCTCCCTCAAATCCCCCACATTCCTCACCACTCTCACCTCCGCTGCCTTCGTCCGCGCCAGCTCCCGGTCCTTCGCCATCCTCGCCGCCTCCTCTTCATCCCCAGGCTCCTTCCTCTGCGCTTCTCGCTTCTCTAACTCCGCTACCTCCACGTCGCGCGCATCCAACGTCTTTCGTAGCACTACTTGCATAGATGCGAGGACGAGTGTTGCTGCGTGCGCAAGAGGGAGAGAGGTCGGCGGAACCGAGTCGGGGGATTGCCAGCGCTGTGTCTGTGTGAGAGAGGCGCTGGTTATGGCGGCGCGGAAGCGTGGGATGAGGAGGGCGGCGAACATGTCTCCGGTGCCGGAGAAGAAGAGGGGAAGGGCGGGAATGGTAATTTTGAAGAGGCGTGGGGTTTGGTCTGAGGCGAGTCAGCGAAGGTTCGGCAAGTAAATAATGAGCAGAGACAGTACCCTTGCGAGCGGTGGAGCCGACGACTGTCAGTGTCTGAGATTCTGATGTGACTTTGCCCGTTTCTGAGTCCAGTCGGAGAGAGGTGATCATTACGTGTGGGATGAAATAGGTTTTATGTAGGACTGTTATGGCTTCGACGATAGAGGGGACATCTGTGATCTTGACCCCTGAGAGCAATCTTGTGGCGCGATGTCAGCCCCTGGGTATCTCAGACCGTCTGGAAGATCTAAAGTATGCTTACGTACTCTGCCTCATACTGATTCGGCAAAATCATGTCGGCTTGAATGATCACGTTCTTATACGCTGGTACGACGTCTTCGCCAACGTAAAGGCTCCCATTATCGCCCATGACCGGATCCAGTACTACCCTATGGTTAGGTGGTGCGACTGGCCTTAAGTCCGAGAAGACAAACCCCAAAAGAAGGAACCTGGTTTGGTACCAGCCTCGAACTTGAGGTCTCTTCCAATTTTCCCAACAGCCTCAACTGCTTCGGCGGTGGATATGTACCCAGATAACATGACGTCAAAGTCGTTAAGCCGTGATTGCTTCAACCCTTGATAGAGCTCGGTAATTTCTTCTGCAGGCGTTTTGCGACCTTTGAATTGTTTGTACGCAGTATGGTTGCCTACCAGTCACTCAGCTCGGTCAAGAAGATACGCGAATACCGTAAGGAGTCATCGTTAAGTCTTACTAAAGTTCACGGTATTGATCGCGGAGACCTCGCATCCAAGAGACTGCATGACGAATGTTGCCATGGTATTGCCAACATACCTGAAAGTATTTTAGCTCGTCTCATTTCACTAGCCCTTTACGAATCTGCTCACCCATGGACAACCTTGAATAAGTCAGTTCGATGTATTAATCCGGGAAGTCCTCGGTTCTTACATGGCTAGCTATCGCAAGCACGCGAGTTTCAGGAATCGCCGGACCCGCCATGATGGTTATATCCTATGCCTTGTCCCTATTCAAGGAGCAG
The DNA here is from genome assembly GCA_010094025.1 of Viridothelium virens. NCBI lineage: Eukaryota > Fungi > Ascomycota > Dothideomycetes > Trypetheliales > Trypetheliaceae > Viridothelium > Viridothelium virens. The sequence goes on from ML991794.1 coordinate 322,094, forward strand.
TTGAAAGAAAAACTACCTTTTTATACGCATGGTAGTTACTAACCTTCCTTGTCTGATAGCCCTTCGAGATAAGATAAAAAGCGCTAGATATTTGTGATACGAATCACACAAATTCACCGGAATTCGACCGGCCATGACGTCGAAGGGTCCATTGAGACGTAAAGTAAGCAGTCGTCAAAAAGCAAACGCAAGCGCGCGCATGTACTCTAATTCCTGTTCTTGGCTACACCACCAGCATGATAGACAAGCATCAATATGGAAATTCAGATCCATGATTGCAGAATTCCGCGAAGTGGTCAGGCTTGGCGACATGGAGAATGCTCCAATGACTAGTCTTGTCCCGGACTTGGTTCTCAATCTAGTCAACATGGTTGCTCCTATTATTTCGAATCTTCTCTACTTCTTACTTCCAATCAATGATGTTCGGTAGAACCTTCATCAATGTTACAAAGTCCCGCCCAGTCCGGTGCGTCTTCACCTCGACACATAGCAGTTTGATGCCATACCAAGTTCCGATTGATACGGAGCCCTTGTTCCGCTACACTAGTGGCAGATGGCTGTAGGATGAGCGAAAGCAGCTCGATGCTCGTTACCGACGTTTTGATGTTGCTGGTCTGCAGCGGGTAGCGTGCCAGGCAATAGGAGCGAATCGGTGCAACTCTTTGGAGAAAGTTGGTGAAGGCAACTACAACAAAGCATATCGCTTGGCAATGGAGAATGGCCAGAGGGTCATAGCCAAAATTCCTCACCCCAACGCTGGTCCGCCAGCATTCACAACTGCGTCGGAAGTAGCGACTATGGAATTCGCGAGCACTATTCTCAGCATACCCATGCCCAAAGTCCTTGCCTGGAGTGCTACCGATCAGAATCCTGTCGATACCGAATACATAATCATGGAAGAAGCTAAGGGTTCTCCACTCCAAGAAGTCTGGCATGATCTTCAATTACGAACCAAACGGGACATCATCCACGAGATTATAGACGTGGAAAGGAAGTTGCTCTCGGTTTCTTTCGACAGGTATACAACCCACTGTTGCAATTCAATTGACCAGGCTTAGCAGCGCTGACAAGTATTGGCAGGGTAGGATCACTGTACTTTAATGACTGTAGTGTTCCAGATTGTGCGCCTATGTTAGCTACAGCCGGTTCTCAAGAGCTCTGTGATACCATTCAATCACGGTTCTGCATCGGACCCATTGTTCGAAGAGAATTCTGGGAGAAGGAACGTAGTGAAATGCGCCAACATCACGGTCCCTATATATCTCCTAGATCTCACACAAGTTTAATAGTAGACTCACAAAATTGGTAGGGAACACTTCAAGGGAGTATCTCGAGTCGGTCGCTCGTCGCGAGATTGACTGGATGAAAGCCTACGCCGATCCACAAAAAGCCGCTGATAATCCATGGCAATATAAGAGCGCAGAGCAACATTCTCCGGAAGCCCACATACTCTCTTTGCACAAATTTCTGTCCGCCATCCCACACATTATTCCTAAAGATGCAAACATCGTTTCACCCAGAGTTTGGCACCCGGACTTTCATGCTGGTAACATCTATGTTGATGACCAAGGCCGACTTTCAACTATTATCGATTGACAGGGAGCCTGGACCACTCCAGTGTTTCTGGGAGCCAATCCCCCATTACTCTTAGATTATGGAATTGATATGTTGATGAAGCTGCCTGACAATTTCAAAAATCTTGACGAGGTTACGAAAGACCAGCTCAGGTATCAAGTGTCCCAGTCCATCTTAATTCATGCCTACGAAACCTTGACTGCGGAAAAGAATCCTTTGATGAATACGATGATGCGGTACCCCCATAGCCAGACACTCAAGCAACTGGAAGCCTTTGCTGGCTCTTCATGGGACAATTGTCTCTTCCCTCTCCAGGAATGCTTGATCCGTGTTGAAAAGTAGGTCAGTTCTTGTCATTCTAGATATAACACGCTTACTTTTTACACAGAGAATGGGACCATTTTGATTCCACTGAGCCATGTCCCTTTCACTATTCTAGTGAAGAAATTCGAGAACATCGTAAAGAAGCCGACGTTCTCAATGACAACCAAGCTCTCTGGGGAGAGCTTCGAGGGATTTTGACAGACGAGGGCTACACATCGAATGAAACTTTTGGTAGGGCTACCGAGCTACTCGAAAAACTGCGAGAAACCGGTCTGGATCGCTTGAAGGGAGACGAAAGGAATGAATTCGATAGGGAAAAACGTGTGGTCCTGGATCCCAGTGCACCGGCTTAGAGGAGGCCTTCTTTTTCGAAATTTCTGCACAGTTTGTAGAGTTTTTCGGGCTGTCATCAGCCCCCGTTCAGATGCTCAGCTGCACAATTTTTCGCGATTCGCGAAGTCGCATAGACAATGGTGTCAGCCGTCGAAAGAAGTGTGCGTTATCAGGATGGAAGGAGCGTCATTAACTCCAGTAACAACTGCATTGAGAACTCAATTCGAGTAAGGGCCAGCCAAATGAAGACTACTGGCAGTAATGACTACATCATGGAACCGTCCTTTCCAAAGTGAAACATGAAAGCGGACAGAATGGATTTTCACCGGGCTCGGTCTCCAAATACCTAATTTCTGCTCACACTTTACAGGGACCTGGCTTGACAATCGCCCCAATCTGAAGGCAGCCCGCGGTTGACGTTAGGCTCCCTTCTATTATCAGCACGTACACCGGACTAAGCTACGAGATAGCTTGGGCGCATGATTGAGATCATGGAGCTGAAGCTTTTGTCCTCCACGGCGGTTTGGCTTGTTAAGCCTTTCGAAGCAGAAAGCGAGGCACGCGCCAGAAGAGACTAAGACTGGCGTAGATTGACCGATGATGGAGGAAATCGAAGAACCATTCGAATATTGTCGCACCACCCAGCTCGTCGTCCATGTAGAATCTGGGAGTCATATCTCCCGCTCCCACATCCTCCACAGCTGGTTTGGAACGAGGGGATGGCATAGGACTTATCGCGATACCTTTCGTTTTTGTGCAGGTAGATGGAGCGCCGGCAGAATTTTGGGCAATTCGGATGCATCTCATTTGGCCATAAACCCGGATAGGGATGTCGGGCTTCCCAGGGTTGACGTTCTCAACTCAGCACTAATCTAGGAAAGACCCCAGCAATAGCCGAGGCTGCGGCTTTGTATGAATCTCTTCATCGTAGAAGGCTAGGTTTTGTTGCTCACGTCCCTTTATTAAATGTATTGCTCATTGTGCCAATGTTGTGGGCGATTTGAAGTCCTGAATTATGATCCCCAGAAAACACGATATTATACGATCCTCCTACGTGTTCGGAACTTCCAGTAAGTGCATCTGCTAAAAATTTATCTTGCGCCGTGGCGATATCCTTGAGCTCCGAGAGTTTCTCGTTCTCGCCAAGCATAGATACCTCATTCGCGCACAAACGGCGCTGAAGTTCCTCGCTAGCTGGGAATAACTCCACAAGACTATTGACTAACTCGGTGATATCCTCAATGAGCCTTCTAAAATGTTTCTCCTCATACAGGGCCCATTTGGCCTTCTCTCGTAAGCCGGACCGGTTCTGGCGGGCGATTGATAACTGTCGCATTTTAAAATGAAGGTCTGCGATTGCCGGTTCTAGGTCCGTTTGCGGGCTATAAGTCATAAGGCTTGTATCATCTGACCTTTTCCGACTCTTAAATTTGTTTGATACACCCTCGGCATCAGCAAATAATTCGATGATTTGGCCGAGTAGGGACTCTGCCTGTTTGATGTCTTCATCAGCTCTGAAGTAGGTTCCCAGCGACTGAGTATCCTGTATATTGTCATTCAGACCCAAGGATTTGCCCCATCGCGACAAGCGGAGCCTTGCGTTGTCAAGCTTGAGCTGACTAGTCTGGAAGTCCTTTTCAAAGTTACGACCCAGCTGCACGAATTCGAAGCATTCCACAGTGCTGTTGAAGAGGCCGGCAAGAGCTACGACGCCAACAGCTAGGCCAGAAGCTTCTGCGATGAGTGATTGATTATACCTTTCAAACTAGAAGTTAATGGGCTGAAGCAACGATGATTATATAGTTCGTGAACGTATTTAGTTGACTGCGTTGGGTATGTATCATCTTTGCAAGCATTCGAGTCTTCACCACGCGGAACACGTGACATGGTGATCGTATATGGAAGGGTACCTTGAGGCGTTCAGCCAGCTGAGAGTAAACGGCCCAGCAGAAGTGCCTATTCTTGAATATTCTGAAGCTGAAGAAGACGCAGTTGCAATGAATGATGAAAGAGCTCATATCGAATTTTCGGGCTCGGAAAACCAGGGTTTACAAGTTGGTTGTAATGCTACTGGTGGGACGATCGAGACCCACTATCACTACGCTACTGGCAAGTCTGCGTCATCATCCACCCAGGAAGCTCTCGCTAATATTCATCGCTTCCCTAGAACGGCCAGAGGCGCCACCGAGTCCGTCGTTAAGTATTCCGTTTGGGCGCGACGCGGACTTTGTCGAGCGTGGAGAATTGTTGCCCCAAATCCAGCAAAATTGCGCTATACCAGGATCGCGGACAGCGCTGGTTGGGTTTGGTGGTGTTGGGTACATGAGCGCTTGACGCCCGCTAGCAATTACTGACTTTGTTCAAAGGAAATCACAACTCGCCATCGAATACGCGTACCAACTGCGAGAGCAATATCCTGGAGTGTGGGCCTTCTGGGTTCACGCAAGCAACGCAGACCGCTTTGAGCAAGGCTATTGGAATATTGCAGCCAAGGCCAAGATCTTTGGGCATCGGGATCCGAAGGCCAATATATTCAAGCTTGTGCACGACTGGCTATATGATGACAAGAGAAAATGGGTCCTAATCCTCGATAACGTCGACGATGCTGATTTCCTCTTTGATAAGCCCCTCGTTGTTCAGAGTCAGCCCAACTCTGGTAGCTCGGCTTCCCAGCCGTTACGAGACTACGTTCCTCACAGTCAGAATGGGTCCGTTCTCATCACATCACGGAGCAGGGAGGCGGCACGATGATTGGTTGAAGAGAGGAATATCATCGCCGTCGAGCCGATGGACGAGCCGCAGGCGGTGGAACTGTTTAAGGCCAAGCTGGAAACGCAGAATGAGGGCCAAGATATTTCGGAACTTGTAGCAGCCCTTGAGTATATGCCGCTTGCGATTGTTCAAGCGACGGCCTATATCAACCAGCGATTTCCGCGGAGTTCCGTGCGGCAGTATTTGGAAGACTTTCGCAGAAGCGAGCCTCAAAGAATAAGGTTGCTAAACCAGGATGGAGGACAGCGGCGGCGGGATCTGGAAGCCAAGAACTCCATTTTGATCACTTGGCAAATCTCGTTTGATCATATACAACAATTGATGCCATCAGCAGCAGATTTGCTCTCTCTCATGAGTTTCTTCGATCGACAGGGCATTCCCGAGGTCTTGCTCCGAAATCTGACTAAAGAGGACAGTGGCCAAGAAGATCGAAATTCACACAGTGGCAGTGATACTGATGAAGACAAAGCCAGTGAATTGCGCTTGGCCGAGAGGGATCAGTTTGAAAATGATATCCTTGCCCTCCGAAACTTCTCGTTTATTTCAGTCAACAGAGACACGTCAAATTTCGAAATGCACAGGCTAGTGCAGCTCGCAACGCGAAAGTGGCTTGAAGCAGTTGGTGAGCTCGAGAAATGGAAGCAACGGTATATTAAAATTCTTTATGCCGAGTTTCCCACAGGGGACTACAAGAACTGGCCGATATGCCAGATGTTCTTTCCGCACGCACAATCCGCAGCAGCACAACGCCCTCGGGAGCCAGATGCCCAATTAAAGTGGGCTTCAGTTGTATATAGGGCTGGAGCGTATGCGTCGCGAAGGGGCAACAGAGCTGCGGCAGAGAATCTAACGCTTAAATCACTAAAGATAAGGGAAAAGCTACTTGGTCCAGAACACGAAGCCACCCTATTGAGTATGGGACAGGTTGGGTCAGTGTACAGAGATCAAGGCCGATGGACGAAGGCAGAAGAGCTAGATGTGCAAGTGATGGAGAAGAGCAAGCAGGGGCTTGGGTCTGAGCATCAAGACACGCTGATTAGAATAAACAATTTGGTATTAACGTACTGGAATCAAGGCCGATGGAAGGAGGCAGGGGAGCTGAGCATGCAAGTGATAAAGACTAGCAAGCAGGTGCTTGGGGCTGAGCATCCAGACACGCTGAGTAGCATGAATAATCCTGCTTGCGCCTGGAAAGAGCAAGGTCGAATTGTAGAGGCAGAAGGATTAGAGGCGCAAGTAATAGAGACTCGCAAGCAGGTGCTTGGGGCCGAGCATCCAGACACACTGATTAGCATAAACAATCTTACCGGCACTTGGAAAGCGCGAGGTCGAATTGCAGAGGCAGAAGAGTTACAGGTGCAAGCAATAAAGACTTACAAGCAGGTACTTGGGGCTGAGCATCCACATACGCTAATCAGCATGAGCAATCTTGCTTGCGCCTGGAAAAAGCAAGGTCGAATTGCAGAGGCAGAAGAGTTAGAGGTGCAAGTGGCGGAGACTCGTAAGCAGGTGCTTGGGGCTGGGCATCCGGACACGCTGATTAGCATGAACAATCTTGCCTACACCTGGAAAAAGCAAGGTCGAATTGCAGGGGCTATCGAACTCATGGTGAAATGCGTGCAGTGCCGGATGACACTCTTGGGCATCGACCATCCTGACACCCAATCTTCTTCTTCAGCGTTGATCAAGTGGAAGACCGAGAGCTCGGAGAACGGTAAATGAGGATGAATTAGTTAAGGCACACTCACTAGAGTAGAAATGTCTAGGCTACCTCAAGTATCCCAACGCGCGTTGAGTACCGTGAGTGGTAGTTTAGATTGCTATTTACAGAATACCTTGGCAGAGGCGTAGAAGGCCTGCAGATGATTGGATACTGCATACGCTGACGATAATCCAGGGCTGACCGTAAACACATGATCATGAGATCTGCGATATCTCGCACCCACCGTCTGTGACTTTGTTGTTTGATGTCGTTCCACAGAGTGAACCCCAAGATCTAGCCCCAAATACAACTTTACCTGGGGTATTGATGTGTCTCCACTCCTGGAGACCACTCAAAGCCGACTGGGGAATGGACCTGTTGAAAGAGACAACGATTCTTTGCAAAGTGGGGGCAGTGAGATGCCAAGCCGTACGGTTGCATTTGAGTGTCGCTCCGTATTGGCTGAATGCTTCCATTCCTACGATCGAGTCCACACTTTGCTTGAAAGTCAGCTCTCAGATAATGAAAGATACCTACGTAACTTACCACTATACACCGTTGCAACTGAACTTCTCTCTGGGGATACCAAGTCCTTCTCTGAAGACAGCATTTTCAACGTCGAATAGAGAACAGCGTATGCCAGTACTTAACCCGTACGTTAAGAGACAGACATTTGCCAAATTTTGGTCCGGCTTCAACATTAACCCACCCTCCAGCACTTTTTATCTCCGCGCTCATATTTCCTATCATCGTCATACGAAGCTTGCCCTATCCCTCGGCGCATCCAGATATCGAAAGTTAAGTCCGTCAACGCAGTAACCGGTGGCGCAGGTCTGGCTCTCGGTCAAGAATGATGGAGCTGTCATAAAGCCGTCACTAAGCCCGATGACTTCGCATTAGCTTCTAAAAGTCGTCCGCATGTCTGCTAACACGTCAGGAACCGTAGCTAGGTAGGGAGAGTAGAGCACGCAAGGCAGTAGACACAGCGACGAGAGGTGTGCTTACCGGCGCCTCCCGTGAGCAGAGTTTCTGGCACTTCCAGTACATGCACACGAGCAGTCGATATTTTCTCATATATACAGTATCTTTACACGCTGGACTAGTGCACTGTCAATCAAACGCTATTCAGGCTCTTGATCCTTCCATCTCTCCCTCACAGCTTCAGTCTCAAACCCGCACCTCTCCGCCTTTGTCACGATCGCTTTAGCCTTACCCACCACCGGCACGTCGATCATCTTTCCATCTAATGTCCACGCACCCCTTCCTGCTCTGTCCGCCTTTTCGTCTGCAATAACTACCCTTACAGCCCAATCAACCTCCTCCTGCTCAGGTGCAAACACCCGTTCACAGACATCTACCTGTGTCGGATGGATACATTGCTTCCCGTTGAATCCTAGTCTCTTTCCATCCCTTGCTTCCTCTTCTAATGTTGCCAGACCTTTATCCCCCTTGTAGGATGTACAAACCAGATCGATGGTCGAGGGGAGACTGAATGCGCGAGCGCAAGTGGCAATGGAGCTGCGAGCAAAGAGAAATTCGCGGAGAGACGGTGTCCGGGTGAGAGAGAGGTCAAGGGCGAAGTCTTCTGCAGCGAAGATCAGGCCGGAAAGATATGGAGAGGCGCGGCAGATGGAGGGGAGGTCCGTAATGGAGCGGGCGGATTCAATCAGCGCGATGAGCGAGATGGAAGGCGGCGTATCGGGAGAAGGAGATGATGAGTGGCGGTCTGGAAGGATGTGGCGGAGAATGTCGGTGACAAAGTGGAGGTCGGAGGGGGAATTGACTTTGGGAATGACTATGGAGTCAATGTGGGGGGCTTTGAGCTGTTTCGTGGTAACCCTGTTAGTAGATCTTTTGCCAATTCATTTTCCGGTGCAGAGCAAGTCATGGGACGTGAAGCCGTGCCTCGAATGTTGTAGTGGATTCGACACTTCGATACTGGCAGGGCGTACCACTTCTGTTAAGTCGTCCAGCGCGTACCCACTATCTACGGAGTTGATCCTCACAGCCTGCTCTCTTATTCCCTCCACTCGTGGCTGCTCCAGCAAGCTTCGCAGATTGCTACGTGCTTCGGACTTCTTACCGGGCGTAACCGAATCCTCGAGGTCGTAGGCGACACAGTCAACATTGAGACCACGGGACTTGGTGAGCATTTTCTGCGATGAGCTGGGCACTAGAAGATCACAACGATCAGCGATGTTTCAAACTGCACACCAAGAACGAATGAAAGCAGAATGCCAATGGGTACGGCCACCAAAGGGATGGGAGCTGTGGAGACTTACCATACAGCAAGGCCCGACGGAGGATTGAGGAGGCCGACATCTTGGGCTATGACAGGCGGTAATTGGGATTCTCAAGCCATTGGAAGGGTAAGGTGGACTGAGCGACTGTGCAGAAGCTGAGAGGCGTAGCTTCGACCTCAGGTGAGAGAGTTGTCAGCTGGTCGTGCCGTGGTACATGTTGTAAGGTGGAGGAGGACCAAGAGTTTTGTCTTCCCCACATCGAGAAGACGGCAAACTCCGGCCGGATCAAAGCACCAAGGCAACCTTGGGGTTTTAAGTTTGAAGTCACTGTCTTGACCAAGATTTTCACTGTGGCTGCGGACTCCGTTCAAACTCCACTACCAGACCCGTACCAAATATCGCTTTGCAGATTTCACAACCTCGTTTGGGATTCTGTGCCGGAGCAGTTGACAGCGCCACTCCAGTGTAGCGACTCGGCTGTGGGGAGTAGAGTAAGGCCGAGGCTGTGAATTGGTGCCCCATTCCGTACGTCCTCTTGGTGATCAGAGCATAACTCCGTACAGTTGCATGCATCTTCAAGGGCCCAAAAGAAATCGATCCCAATAGAGGAGGAGCAGCCCGCTGGCGGAAAGGCACCCCATGACTGGCCTCAAAAGCTCAAGGTTACAATGGAGGAAGATGAACTAGTTATGGCAGCATACCAAAACAAGAAAAGCCAGTCGACGCGTCCTCCCCGCTCCCCGCAGAACTGATGTTAGATCTCACGGCAGACGCACAGTATCCGATACTAATCGTAGCGTCCGGTATGTGCTAAGGTTGAGAGTGCCTGCCTTATGGACCAAAGGCACACCCACTCGGCTCCCCTCAGCCAGTTAGCCAGTCCTCCCTCTCGTCTCTGTTTCGCCCCTTAACTTTGGTCCAATTGCTTACATTGGCTCCTTCCGGATCCACCTGTTTTTCGTATCCAGTTCGGTTCTAGTGCCATCTCGTTCCGGTCATTGGTTCGACTTGGCCTCCAACCCTTCGTTCCCAAATGTGAAATCTCACGACCGACCACCAAGCCTTCTTAGCCGCTGCACTACTGACGCAAACCCTGATCACACCTGCATTGGCTTTGCCATTGACATGCAGGATCCTACGGGGTTCCTTCCGAACTATTCCTTGATCAGCGTGGCAAGTGATGTCCTAAGGCCTCAAGAGCCATTGTAACTTCATTCGTAGACCCAGCGCTGTGCGATGATCTATATAAACATGATATCGTCTCCGTCAATCCTACTCAGCGTCTCGAGGAGTGTCGATTTCAGGTGCCAACTCTCGACGTGAGTAGAAATCCCATCATTCAGCATCTTGTATCTTTCGTTCGTCTTAGACCATTTCATTGTTCGTCTCCAGTACGGCATAATGTATAAGTCACCAGCAACCCTCACTTTCCTCCTCTCTTCGCTCTTTACCTTGGGGACACCCTCTCCTGTCGATACCGCAGCCAATGTGCATCAAAAACGCGCCGAATATGTGCGCGGAATCTCTAGTCTCGAGGTCAAGCGCTCTGAAAATGGGCCAGTCATCACCCAGAACTTTCCAGATCCAAGCATTATCAAGGTCGGCTCAACGTGGTGGGCTTTTGCTACTGAGAGTGCCGGGACCGGCATCAACATCCCTATGGCTTCGTCCACCGATTTCAAGACGTGGATCGTAACAAGTCAAGACGCTTTGCCTAATACACCGCCGTGGGTCAATATGACGGCTCAAGCTCTCTGGGCTCCTGATGCTAACCAATTGGTATGATAAAGGACTTGGTACTGGACCTCTTCCACTTTAGCAATGCACTGACAGACTCTTAGGACGACGGTACCTTTGTGTTGTACTTCAGCGCGGCAGTCAACAATAACTCCGCCCATCACTGTGTCGGCGCCGCAACCTCCAAAAACGTGAATGGTCCATACGTTCCCCAGTCCGATCCACTCTTCTGCCCGATCCAACAAGGCGGTGCCATCGATCCAGCCGGCTTCAAAGATTGGCAAGTTAAGGGTAATTGGACGGCTGTCAACGGAAATTGGAACTCCAAACGGGCCGCAAAATACAGCAATAACAACAATAACTCCTGGACGAACGCCTCCTGGAGCCAAGGAGGAATGGGTGGGCAACGCTACATCACATACAAGGTTGACGGAAACAGTCTCGGCAATGGAGATCTAGCAGGCTATGGCAACTGCGGCAATACCGTTTCACCGATCGTGCCCACGCCAATCGTACTACAAGCCGTGGCTGCTGATGGAGTCACAATCCAGGGTTCTGCCGTGACCATCCTGAACAACAACGGCCTGAGCGATAATGGTGTGGTGGAAGCCCCGTCGCTCGTCAAATCCGCTGGAGGTGAATATGTTCTCTTTTTTTCCAACGGCTGCTATGATACGGCGAACTATACGGTAAATTATGCGACCGCTTCCAGTGTTTCGGGACCGTATACGCGAAATGGGCCACTTTTCCAAACAGGTACGGACGGCTTGTATGCTCCCGGTGGAGCGGACGTTCTGTGGGATGCTCAGCATATGGTCTTCCATGCCGATTATCCTGACCACAATGCGACGAACCGGCCAATGTACACAGCAATCATCAACATTCAGGGGAACACGGTTACGGCGTAGAGAGCATTGCCTTTGCGGATCCCCGTCTTGCTGGAGTTAGGCACAAAGAGACGACAGAACGTTGTTGTGTAACGGGACATGCCTAGATATGACATCTGATGATATTTGTTTAGGGATAATATTCTCTCAAAGAGTCCAATAGATATTGTCTTTTATATACATCGTACAGCATTATGCGGGTAATGTCCATACGTCGTTGATGCACGCCTCATACAGAATACAACGATTGAGTAATTTCACGCAAGGTGGTTGCCACACGCAACTTTTCTGAGTTGATTTAATGATAGCTATGGCCTTCAGCAGCGAGTGAACAGATATCTGGTTTTAGCTCTTCGATCCCCAGCCGTCGCTGGCTACTCCTGCATACAAAAACCTCAGATCGCAACCATTTCCGAAGTGTCTTGAAGACTGTTGTGATTGGAGACTGGAATAGCAGTGATCGTGGCAGAGGCTCTTCTCGTCGCTTTCCGCTTCCAATCGGAATGCAACCCGGAGAATTAACAACACGGTCCTTTTCACCTCTACAATGAATGATGCCGTAGCTTCCTTGGCGCATCTTGCAGCCAACCTTGTAACAGAGTACCTCTGATATGGTTCATAGGAAGCGAATGAATGGAGGACCAATAGAATCATTCTGAAACTACTAGAATCTATGGCAGTCTAGGTCGTAATACAGATCATGGGAGACGCCTTTTCCGATTTGAGGGGCTGGAGAAATAGCCGAGAGACTATTTTCGAGGCGTAGGCTGTACTACTCGGAGTGGCAATGACATTTTCGATGTATGCACAGAGTTTCATTGGACTGAGTATGCATTGATCCAGTCGAAGAAAAGGTTCGTGTAGTGCCTGATATACGTTGGATAGTCTCAAGGAGAAGAGTATGAATAGGTCATGAAGCTCATTTTAAATTCAGATACACTAGAAATTTCATACGCTGACGCAAAGTTCAAGCTGTTTTAACACGCTCAAAGACTGTGACCACCGTGCCGTCATTCAGACTATCCTTCCTTGGAACTAATTCGTATCCGCCCAACGTTGGTAATAACTTTCTCCAGACCGCCCAATACACCCCACTACCAATGAGTACAACAATGCCAATGACAGGGTAAAGCCAGTACGGCAACGAGGTATCTCCTTTACCTCCGGGAGGCCTCAAGAATGGAGCAATAATCAGGAAGCATTGAGATGCAAGGAAGAAGATTGCAACCGGGAGCCAACACTTGAATGGACGATTCAGCTCTGGCTTCTTCCAGCGGAAATACAAGAGCCCGCATACGACCAAAAGCGCAATGATGGACGTGGGATATCCCTCGACGTCAATGATGAAATTGAAGGCATCCCCAAAAGGAATTGCGACAATGACAATGAACGAAGGGATAAAGTGGAGGAGCAAACCCGCGGATGGTGCACCAGCAGGCCAGGAAGACGCCCAGAACTTGGGGAAGGGGATAACGCCCTCCTTTGCCAGCTCCTGATTGACGCGAGACTGGGCAAATGTGATGGTGAGAACGTTTCCGAGAGCCGAGAGTGCCACAAAGACGCTGAGGACCTGCTGGGCTGTTTTGCCGAAGACTTCGCCGAAGAAGACCGATGCAACGGTGTTCTTGCTAGCTATGACCTGCTTCGGAGTCGCTGCGGCGAAGTAGGAGACGTTGGCAAGGAGATACAGCACACCGCAAATTCCGAGACCAAGCGGTCCTGCAATCTTGAGAGTGCGTACTGGGCGTTTGACTTCGTTGAGGACGTACGCGGCGTTGCTCCAGCCAGCATACGAGTTCAACACCTTGAACAGCGCGGTGGCATAGCGGTTGGGTGAGGTTGCACTCCCATGGAAGCTATTCTTGAAACTTGCTCCCGGGTTCTGAATTCTCTTGGCGCCTCCACCAAGCACAACCCAACCAGTCACAATGATAAAGACGAGAATGATGACTTTGAGGGATCCAAGGAGATTGTTCAGGCGGACGCCCATTTTCGGGATAAAGGTGTGGACAGCGGTGACGAAAACAATCACTGTGATTGCGATCCCGCGCTCCTCCCATTCCGTGGCCTGTCGATTGGCCGCCTGGACGATATTGGAGGCAAAGATGATGCAGCCTGATGCGGTGAATCCTAGGAAGATGGCATTGACTGCGAAGATGATCGTCGCGAGGAATTTCGGGCGGGTATAGACGGCTTCCAGGTAGTTTTTCTCGCCACCGCTGCGAGGAAACATGCATCCAAATTCGAGCCAGACCATCAAGCCAGCAAACGACATGACTAGACCGAGTACCCACAACATCATGGCAGCGCCTACGCTATCGACACTTTCAACAATGGACGATGGCGTAGAGAAGATACCAGTGCCAATGATGCGGCCAATACTGGAATCATAAGTCAGCTAAATTGTCCGATAGAAGGAGACAGCTAGAAGAATGCAGGCCGTGAGACCTTAGATAAACTTACATTAGGAATGTGGTAGAGACCAAACCCAAATGCCTTCCTAAGCCTCCGCTTGTCGCCTCTTCAGTCGTCAACTCCCCGGCCTGGATAGGCTGGACAGTGACCATTTCCTCCTTCTTGCCATCGAAGTCCGAGGCGGTATCCGATGAGGACGACCTGGAGAAAAAAACAGGAGCACGTGAAGTGCCCGGCAGCATGGCCTTAGCCCGCTGCGCGAAGCTGGACAGTCTGTCCATAGCTTGTGAATAGGCTACCCAGCGATTTCAATATTTGAGTTGATGAACAGATGTCGAGATTAGGAAAAAGAAGTTCACATGTTCTTGGCAAAAAAATAATTATCAAGGAAATCCTCGTTGGAAGACTGGGGAGATTGTGGGGTATAAGAAGCAAAAGTATTGCAAACGATAGATCTTCAGGCAGCTTTCCGTTTGAGATGCCAGTCCCCAAAGCGCATCGAGTTTCAGAGTGTGTCTGTGGTCCCGGTGCAACGGGTTTCGTTTATGTCTCAGGACCTTCGGAACGCGCCCCACTGGGAACCCTATCAAGGATTGCATCGTGTGAAAACTTTCCACACTACATCCACACATTCGTATTGGTTCAAGATTGCGTGATAGCAATCATTGATGGTGTTCTGAAGATTGATACTTTCCAGGTTTCGCGTCAGGGTCGGCAAGAAGGTGGTGAGGCGGCTTTTTCATGATTACTTTGGTCGGGAACGCGTACGTCTTACTGTGATGAGCTCTATCTCAGAATTGTCTGACGCGGCAGCGATTGAAGATGTTGTGAAGGTGGTTGGAAAGCTAATGGAGGTTCTGCGCGGTAGAGTAGGGGCGGAGGGAGAGGGCTCCGCTGCGGAAGACGGGACATGCCGTATTACCAACGCTACCTCGATTCGACGACCTCTTTCCTCTAGTGATTGACAGCAAGGCATCTCTCGTAAGGAGAAACACTAATACTGCGCTACCACCTCGGTTGCAAGTCGCTACTTCGAAAACCTTTTCAGTGATTAACAGCGATGGATCTCTCTCAAGAAGAAACTCTATCACCACTTTACCACCTACGTTACCTGCCGCTGCTTTGACGACCTCGTCAGTAATTGACGGCGAGGGATCTCTCTCAAGCAGAAACTCTATCACTGCTTTACCACCTGGGTTAGACGCCGCTGCTTTAACGACCTCTTCGGTGATTGACAGTGACGGATCTCTCTCAAGGAGAAACCCTATTGCTGCTTTACCACCTGGGTTCAATTTACCACCTCGGTTGCACGCCGCTGCTTTGACAACCTCTTCAGTAATCAGCAGCGAGGGGTCTCTCTCGAGGAGAAACTCTATTACTGGTTTACCAGCTGGGGTTACTTTACCACCTCGATTGGACGCCGCTGCTTTGATGATATCTTCAGTAATCAGCAGCGAGGGATCTCTCTCAAGGAGAAACTCTATTACCGCTTTACCACCACGGTTGCATGCCGCTGCTTCAAGGACTTTTTCGGTGATCTGGACATCGTCTCCCCGCCGGTCGAGGAGCAGTGTCATGACCTCTTTATTAAAGTGTCTTGCAATCGATATTACGATCTCTTCAGTGATCTGGATGTCGTCTCCCCGCCGGTAGAGAAGCAGCGTCATAATTTCTTTCCCATTCTCTTGGTTATCTGCAGCTGCATTTATGACCTTTTCAGAAATCTGGACATCGTCTCCCCGCCGGTCGAGGAGTAGCGTCATGACTTCTTTATCAAAGCGTCTCACGATTGATGTTAAAATCTCTTCGGTAATCTGGATATTATCTTCCTGCCGGTTGAGAAGCAGCGTCATAAGATCTTTGGCACTCTTGTGTTTCCCTAGAGCTACCTTCGTAATGATTTTGGTGGTCTGGACATCATTTCCCCGCCGGTCGAGGAGCAGTGTAATGACTTCTTTCCCACACCCATAATTCCCTGTTGCCGCCTTTACGACCTCTTCGGTAATCTGGACGTCGTTTCCCCGCCGATCGAGGAGCAGCATCATGACTTCTTTACCGCTGCTGTAATTCCTTGCAGCGACCTTCACGACCTCTTCAGTGATCTTTATGTGCTGTTGGTCTTGTTTGAAGAGGTAGTCAATGACCGCACAGCTTCCGTATTTTGCCGCAACTTCTAAAAGGCCACGTCCCTCCTTATTCACCCACGATTTGATTGGTGTTGCACCTCCTACTAAATCTTGCAGCTGTTCTTCGAAATTAAAGACGCAGGATATGAATAGCCGTGCAGCCGTAGTAGAGTATGCGACCAGTACCGCATCTCGCAACTGTCTCTTCAGTCGCCAGTTAACTACCCCTACTAAATGCCTTTGAAGCCGATCGTGCCAGTGCTCAAGCCAACAAGGCTCGTTGCTATCTTCAGACGTGACGTGGGCTAACGCCATGTTCACTCTGCCTGATTTCCTGCTATCTCCAGCTGCTTGGCAATGCACCGGCCAGTACATATCTGCGTACTTGCTGAGTTTCTGAATCATAGCTGGTGTGATATTCCCAGGCGACCTTCGTGGGGGAAGCGAATTTTCAGCTGCTAAGTTTCCATTTGTCGATAGGATAGTCCAGAGACAAATCTCCGCAGCCAGCGCGTTAGTATGTGAAGGGCTATAGTCGGGTCTCTGTTCCAGAAACTCTCGTACGGACAGATGTGCAAAGCGAAACGTGTCCAGCTGTGAGTCGAAAATAACAAAATTGTTGCAAGTCTTGAGTACTAAATCCTTGGATACCAAGCTTGCAGGATTCCGTGACTTAGTGTTCAGAGAGACCGCGCATAAAAACTCCTCGGTGTTAAGGCTTCTTCCGGCGCACAAGAGCCAGTGGAGAGCATTGCTAAAGATTGTTGCTTGAATCTCGCCTGGTCTTCTGGACAGAAAGGTATAAATCTCGGTATAGAGAGTGTACAAGTCTGGCGGGAGTCGGCCAAGATTATTCTTTATATCATCATCAACATCGAAGGAGCAGAGATATTGTAGTTGCATGCTTGCCCATCGAAACCTGGAATGGTCAACACAGCGAAATTGTGCTTTTGTCTTACACTCACATGCCACCAGCACCTTCAACCACCTTGCTTACAATGAGCTCTTCCATATCCGCCGGCGAAGTGCTGTACTGTAACAAATCTCCATTTTTAATGAGCTGCTTTGTTTGATCCTCGACAAAGCGCGCGATGTCGTTGCTGTTCTTTCGAGAATCGATCTCGAGGTTTGGATAGTCCTTCAGAAGCAGGACGATGTCCTGGTCATTCCGACTCGAAATGAACATCTTAACTAGACTGGATGCGTTTTGAAGGATTTGCTCTAGGATTCTGAGAAACTCGCGCCGTTTCTGAGGGTCACATTCATCCACAGCATCTATAATTATTGTTGTTAGAGGATACTGCTTGATGAGCTGTAGAATAAGAGTACGGCTGTCGTCCAATTGAAGCGACCCGGACGCAAATCCTTCCTCTTCTTTCTTCTTAAAAAGGTTGACTGTAGGCCTCATAAGGGGCCTTCCAGGCTCTAGACATGACAGTTGTCTCGCGAGACTGGCGAGTATAGCTTCAGGGTCAGAACGTGCAGGCTCTGCTGGGTTTCGTGAGCAATAGAAGAAGACGGGTTGGGGACTGTCGCCGGCCCTGAAAGTTCTCCAAGCATCTTCTATCACGATCGAACTAAATGTGTCAGCAAGCAGCCGGCTATTGCCAAGCATACGGAAAACCTTACACGAGTTTGCTCTTACCCGACCCAGGAATACCATGTAACCATAAGATAGAGGATGCGCTCTCATTCTTCCATTCCTTGAAAACAGGATCAGACAGGAGCCACTGTCCTGTCCCAGCTAGAACACCCTGTGTTGCTTGTCTATGATGCTGTATGTATGGCTCAGGCGAAAGCCATTGGAGAATAACCGCGCGCTTTGGTGCTGTAAGCAATAAGCCAAGGCTCCACTGATTTCTAGAAGTCCCTGCCTTGAAGATCATCATGGAGATTTGTCAAATCATCGTTCATTCTTCGCAGCGGCGCGTCGATGGATCCCAGTAGCCGCACTAGCTGTGCATGGTCGTCAATTTTATCTGCAGGAAACATTTAGTATTATGAAGGGATTGTGATGACTGATACAAACCACTTCTGTCTACCAAAGCCATGCATCGATCTACGTCATATTGTGCTGTACGAATATTGCTCAAATCTGGCTCGAACTGCGTTTCGGCACTGATTGCGCTTTTGAGGACTCGCTCTAGACGCGCTCATGAGTCGCTGCCCTTTACCTATGGGCACTTTAAACTTACTTGTAGTCCCTTGTTCAAGGTATTGCTTCGCCTTAGATAAGTAGCTTAAGATACTTGCATAAAGCCAGACCAGGGCTTTTTCTAGCTCTTCGATGGCATTTGTTGTTCCCTGGAGGTACAGGGTTTCGATAACAGCGTAGCGACAGATAAGTTGAGCTATCTGAGCAAGCCCTTCGATTACTGACGCAAATTTGTTGGTATCGTTGACCGCGATCTGCAGGCCTGTGAGTCGCTTTCCCCTGAATAGAGCCGCGTTACGCACTTGCAGAACCAGACGAATCCCCGCCCACGGAAGTGAAGCATGCACCGGGTCGTATTGAACCGCAATGTCGCCAATCTGTTTGAACATATCAATCCACCTAACCATCTTGTCGAAAACATCTCTTATAATGACAGTCTCTCCACTCTTGCGAGTGTATTTCCATCTTGACTTGACACATCTTTGCCTCGCTTGTTCGGCTTCCGCGTGGAGTTCGGCGAGGATATTGAGCTTATCTGGACGACTGAAATTGATGTTCCGCCTTTCATCGTCGGACAGTTGCGCTGCTGCCCGAGCCCAGAAGTCGTTCCTACAACAGTGGGTAGAGTTACTAGACGCACTCAGAACAAATAGGACCGAATTGCTCACACATTCGCTTGCGGTACAATGTGGGCTGTCATGTTTTGAAGAGGTATTTTTGCTCATTTCAGTAGCTATTGGGCAATGGATGCTGGAATTGAGGTGGTAAACTGATAACTGATAGATTGAAGTGCATTTCAGGTCTAGGTTGCCGTGAGGCAGCAGACAGGACGAGATGAGGCTGATGAGCTTATACGCTGGTACAAATGAAGAGGTACCTTAAGGACCATCAAACTCAAGGTAAATAATGCCACTGCCCTTCAAAAAGAAGCATACAACAGGCAAATTCGCCTAAGCACAAAATTTAACATAAACAACTACGATACATAACAGTCACAGACCTGGTGGTCAAGCAAGTAAACACTACCCACCGAATCTGTATAAGAGAGAGCTATTCTCTTGGTGAATAGAGGTGCTTGCAGAAGTGCATGCGCAGGCGGAGAAGGCGTTTAATTCCGACCCAGGGGGTTTGATGCGAAGATTACGCGTTGGGGTGGAAGAGTGGCGGCCATTCCTCAGCCACAATTGCGAAGAGGGCAGTGTTTCCAAGAGATGCGCACTCCGTTGTGACGTTGGCCGACAACTTCCGCCCAGTCAAGCTTTCTCCAGCTCTCTAGAATTACGACTCCTCGACAAAGACCTAATCCTGTTGCCTATTCCCCTTCTTCCTGAGCAACAATTCTTTCCCACTCCCACTTGGACCATCCGCATACTCAACCGCAATTACTCGAACTCTTCGGTCGTGTTAAAGAACTTGGGAGGTAGCACAACGGATGGTATGGCCCAACATTTTGATATGCTATCTCTCGTTGCGCTGATTCATATTGTTCTAATGTCCAGGCTGTCACAAAGCGTGCCGGCCGGAAGAAGGACGCCGGCAATGCGCAATCCTCCGGTGGTACCGGAGGAAAGCCCCAGGTGAAGAAAGCCGTCTTCGAAAGTACCAAGAAAAAGGAAGTTGGAGTCTCGGATCTCACCCTGATTAGCAAAATCTCGAACGAAGCCATCAACGACAATCTAAAAAAACGATTCGAGAATGCCGAGATCTACACCTATATCGGCCATGTGCTGGTTTCCGTTAACCCATTTCGAGACCTGGGCATCTACACAGATAAAGTGCTGGATTCATACAGAGGGAAGAACAGGCTGGAGATGCCACCTCACGTCTTTGCTATTGCCGAATCATCATATTACAACATGAAGGCATACAACGACAATCAGTGCATAATTATTTCAGGAGAATCAGGAGCAGGAAAGACGGAGGCTGCAAAGAGAATCATGCAATACATCGCCAACGTTTCGGGGGGGAGTAATTCGTCGATTCAGCAGACAAAGGACATGGTGCTGGCCACCAATCCCTTACTCGAGTCTTTCGGAAACGCCAAGACATTGAGAAATAACAATTCTTCGCGGTTCGGCAAATATTTGGAGATACAATTCAATGCGCAAGGTGAGCCGGTAGGGGCAAATATAAATAACTACCTCCTTGAAAAGTCAAGAGTAGTGGGCCAGATCACCAACGAGCGGAATTTCCACATCTTCTACCAATTCACGAAAGCCGCATCACAAAACTACCGGGAAACCTTTGGCGTTCAACCACCACAGTCGTACCTCTATACCAGTCGATCCAAATGCAGTGATGTCCCAGGCATTGACGATACGGCAGAGTTTCAGGACACGCTGAACGCAATGAAGATCATTGGCCTCCAACAATCGGAGCAGGATGATATTTTCCGGATGTTGGCCGCCATCCTTTGGATTGGGAACATAACGTTTGTGGAGGATGATCAAGGCAACGGTGCGATATCGGATCAATCGGTAGTCGATTTTGTCGCATACCTATTGGAAGTTGACTCTGCTCATGTCAATAAAGCTCTCACCTCAAGGATTGTCGAGACGCAGCGAGGTATTGGCCGAAGAGGGTCGACTTATGATGTACCCTTGAACCCTGCACAAGCAACGGCTGTGCGAGATGCCATGGCCAAAGGGATATACAACAACATGTTCGATTGGATCATCCAGAGAGTCAATCAGTCTCTTAGAGCCCGTGGAGCAATCTCTAAATCGATTGGGATACTGGATATCTACGGGTTCGAGATCTTCGAGAAGAACAGCTTTGAGCAGCTCTGCATTAATTACGTGAACGAGAAGCTGCAACAAATCTTCATTCAGTTGACATTAAAGACCGAGCAAGATGAGTACGCGCGAGAACAGATCCAATGGACTCCCATTAAGTACTTTGACAACAAAGTTGTCTGTGAGCTCATCGAGGAAAGAAGACCACCCGGAGTGTTTTCGGCCTTGAATGACGCTTGTGCGACGGCTCACGCAGATCCAACCGCAGCAGATCAAACATTCGTTCAGAGATTGAACTCTCTATCCGGAAACCCTAATTTCGCCCCACGACAGGGCCAATTCGTCATCAAGCATTACGCTGGAGATGTGTCATATGCTGTCGAAGGCATGACTGACAAGAATAAAGATCAGCTACTCAAGGACCTTCTCAACCTCGTTGCTCAAAGTTCCAACAATTTCGTCCATACCCTCTTTCCACATCAAGTCGACCAAGACAACAAAAAGCGACCACCGACGGCTGGAGATAAGATCAAAGCCTCAGCCAATGATCTCGTAGCGACTCTCATGAAGGCTTCACCATCATACATCCGCACTATCAAACCAAATGAAAACAAATCACCTACAGAATACAACTCACCAAATGTATTGCATCAAATAAAGTACCTAGGCCTCCAAGAAAACGTACGGATTCGACGAGCTGGGTTTGCATACCGACAAACGTTCGAGAAGTTCGTCGAGCGCTTCTATCTTCTCTCACCCAAGACTTCGTACGCTGGAGACTACACGTGGACTGGTGACGCACTTTCAGGCACGAAACAAATCTTGAAAGATACGAGCATACCCAAAGAGGAGTGGCAAATGGGAGTCACAAAAGCTTTTATCAAAACCCCGGAGACACTCTTTGCCCTAGAGACGATGCGAGACAGGTATTGGCACAATATGGCAATTCGAATTCAACGTGCATGGAGAAATTACTTGCGCTACCGGAGTGAATGTGCTATTCGCATACAGCGATTCTGGAGAAAGATGACCGGTGGGAGAGAGTTCATCGAACTTCGGGATCAAGGACATAAAGTGCTTCAGGGACGTAAAGAGCGACGGCGATACTCACTTGTTGGCTACCGAAGATTCATGGGTGACTACCTCGGTATAGGTAACAAAGGTGGCCCCGGCGAGATGATTAGAAACTCGATCAATATTCCAGCCTCGGACAGAGTTCTATTTTCATGTCGATGTGAAGTCTTAGTCTCGAAGCTCGGGAGATCAAGCAAGCCGGAGCCTCGCATGTTGATCCTCACGAACCGCAACATTTACATTGTCAAACAGGCCATTGTCAACAAACAGCTATCTATCATTGCGGAGCGAACAGTATCATTAGGTGCTCTTAAATTCATCAGCTGCTCAACCCTTAAAGATGACTGGTTTTCCATCGGTGCAGGCTCCCCGCAAGAACCCGACCCTCTTGTGAACTGTATCTTTAAAACCGAATTCTTCACCCATCTCACGAACGCGACTCGCGGCTCCAGCAATCTGAAGATCGCCGATAGCGTCGAGTACGCCAAAAAGCCTGGCAAAATCCAGACAGTCAAAGCCATCAAAGATCCTGCCGTCCCTCGCGATGACGTGTACAAATCAGGTACCATCCACACTGCTCCAGGGGAGCCTCCTTCATCTGTTTCGAAACCGACGCCCAAAGGTAAACAGGTCGCTGGTAAGCCTATCACTAAAGGCAAACTACTACGACCTGGAGGACCTGGAGGACAGCCTGGGAAACTCTCCTCGCGACCTGCTGCTCAGTCTCGACCATCGGGTGGCTCAAGACCGGTACACCAACCCGCTGCTGCTGCTCAACCTGCAGCAAGGACCGTACCACAACCCATTGCCGCAGTCAACGGAGTGAATCACAGCCGGAACGGGAGCGCAGGCGCGTCACGAGCACCGCCTCCGCTGCCGCCTCCCGCCGCGGCTCCAGCACCCAAGGACCAATACCAAGCCATGTACGATTTCCAGGGACAAACGAGCGGAGAACTGAGTCTAACAAAGGGTGAAATCATCACCGTAACACAAAAGGAAGCAAACGGTACGTCCCAACCCCCTTCCTCTTACCCTGCCACTCCATCTCCCGCACCCATCATCATCAACACCCACACTAACGCCCCTCCTCCACCCAGGCTGGTGGCTCGCCAAACGCACCACCGACCCCTCCCAATCCGGCTGGGCCCCCTCCGCCTACCTCGAAGAACACAAGCCCCCACCCCCACCACCCCCTGCCGCCTCTCGCGCCGTCCCGCCACCCCCGCCTCCTCCCGCTGCCACGTCCGCCGCTCGCCCCGTCGCCAACGGCGCCGCCACCGCAGGGAAGCCCGCGCCCCCTGCACCACCCGCGAAGCGTCCTGCGGGGAGGAAACCCGCGCCGCCGCCTGCGCCCAGGGATAGTGGGTACAGCAGTACGCAGGCGAATGGGTCGGATGTGTCGAGGGAGAGCACGGCGAGTGGTGCTGGTGGTGGAGGAGGGGGACCGGGGATTGCGGGGGGTTTGGCGGAGGCGTTGAGGGCGAGGCAGGCGGCTATGAGTAGTAAGCGGGAGGAGGAGGATGAGTGGTGAGGAGAGGGAGGAGGGAAGGAGGGGGAAGGGGCGATCAGGGAATTTGGGCTGTCGTTCTTGCTGGGGTTGATTTTCGAAGAATGGAAGACAGTGCAATGGGGAGGGAAGGAGAGTAGCTGCGTCTCAACAGGTGTTCAGTGGATTCGTTGAATTGGTTGGCAGGGCTGGGCTGGGCTGTATAAAAATTGAGAATATTTCCGGTGGCATTGTTTGATCTTGTTGCTCTGTGATACAATTGCTTTCTTAGATGGTTAAACAGCGATTGGCTCAAGTATAACTCAAAACACGGTTATGCCACGACTGTTCTTACAGCTACCTGGTGGAGCAAAACTCGCACTTCGTTTAGCTCGGTATGAGCAGTGTACGACTTCCTTCGCTCTGCGATAGTCACCATTTTCCAACTCATGTGTAGAAAGCTTTGTGAGCACATGGTGTTGAACATTACAGCTGATGCCATTGGTTTGCTCGCACTCGCCGTCGTGTCGATCACAAGGAACGATTTCAAGTTCGTGAAGCTGAGCCACAATCTAAGCCCCTGTTTCGGATATCGCTCGGCTATTTCGCTCGGCTGAACTGATGCTACTCCAGAAACAGAGATACAGATATGATCAGAGGTCGCATTAGCACCGGGGGGAAGTGGAATCCCTGTTTCCGGCCCCCAAACGCCCCCATTGACTCCACTGTATCGCGTAAGAGGCACAGTTATAGCAGATCAACGTTTTCACTGCTGGTAATAACAATGGGTTCCTTCGCCTGCATGTCGAAGCGTGAGATAGTGTATTCGACTTTATTGCTGTTTCTCGTTCTTTTGATCGCATGTCTAATCTAGATCCACGCGGGGCTAAAGATCTCATCCAGAGAATTCGTCGCTCAAGACATGTCGACGATGAAGACGACTGGAATGCTGGAGATCTTTCTAGAAGCTTGGAAATGTGGGCTCTTACGGCCTTTTGTTCAGAGTGACTCTGGCTAACACTCTCAACAGTCTATCCGACCAGCTTTATTCTACGCAAACGCATTTTCTTTTTGAGCTTGTCCAGAATGCAGATGACCTTGAGTTTGAAGAGGACGTGACGCCCAAGCTCGTCCTCGTCTATCGCCAGGACGGCTTTCTGTGGGTTGGCTCTAATGAGATTGGATTCAAAGAAGAGAATGTCAATGCAATATGTCGTCTTCAGTTAAGTACCAAGAGTGTGCGACAAGGGCAAAAGGAGAAAATTGGAGAAAAAGGCATTGGCTTCAAATCGGTCTTCAAAGTAGCCGACAAGGTTTGGATATCATCGCATCCCTTCTACTTTAGGTTCGACCGAGATGGAAAACTTGGAATGGTTACTCCGATCTGGGATGAAGACTTCCCTGAGAATAACGCGCTTGAAGAGCAGACCATGTTCTGCCTGAGAATTCCAAAGCAAAAGGACAGAGAGGCTGTCCAAAACCACCTCGTTGACCTCCAGCCGGATCTTCCTCTATTTCTCCGCAACGTTCGTGAGATCCAGGTGATCATTCAAGACGTGGATGAGAATGAGTACGCCAATTTCATTGTCAAACGAGAACGGTGGAATTCTGTGGCACCTCACGTTGATGTGGTTTTAAGGGAAGAAAATTTTGTCGAGGAGGCTGAAGAAGTGAAGATGCGGCTGATAATGGAGGAGAAGGTGACGACCTCCATGCCTTCTGAGGAACGACGCAAAAATGTCACTCAATCCAAGCTTCAAATGGGATTTCCAGTTCAAGAGAATGGCTTGCCACATTTAGCAAATCAAGATCTGTATAATTTTCTGCCTGTCCGTGCTTACGGCTTACCGGTAAGAGGGTCTCTCGTTGTTCGACATCTCACATCTAATCTGTCTCCGCAGTTCCTCTTGAATGGCGACTTCCTTCTCAGCGCAAGTCGAGAAGACGTCGATCAAGGCAAGGAATGGAACGAAACCCTGGTCAAAGCAGCAGCCGAGCTCTTTTTACAAAGTGTACGTCGCTTTAACAACGGCAGAGAGGGCTTGTTAAAATACGAATGGCCTCGTTACACACGGTCTCAAGGCACATCACGGGGCACTGCTCTCGACAAACTAATTCCAGGAATCCTTCAGCTTCTCCGATCGAAAAAAGTATTGCAGTCTCAGGCAGGAACTTTTGAAGTTCCGAATGATCTCACTCATGTTCCTTTGAAATATACAAATGGAAGCTCGCCACCAACCCCGCTATTGGCTATAGATGGAAACTTGAGACCTTTCCTAGCCAGTGAGTACAGTTTTCAGGATGTGGCGGATTTAGGTGTTCAATCACTCGTCCCACGAACCTTTTTTGCGGGTTTAAGGCGGCAGTTACAAACGAGTGCCAATGCTATCTACAAGCAGGCTCAGACCTGGCATTCGAGGGTCGCCAAGGCTATCACGAATCAGGTATCCTGGGATGATGCCAAAAGTATCAAAATCATTCCCCTTCGAGGTGGAACCTGGACCAGCGCCAGCTGCGGTAATCTCTATTTTCCGGAGCTGGATGAAGGCTTAGAAGTACCTCCTGGAATAAACATCTCGGTGAT
The DNA here is from genome assembly GCA_010094025.1 of Viridothelium virens. Classification (NCBI taxonomy): domain Eukaryota; kingdom Fungi; phylum Ascomycota; class Dothideomycetes; order Trypetheliales; family Trypetheliaceae; genus Viridothelium; species Viridothelium virens. The sequence continues at coordinate 348,242 of ML991794.1, forward strand.
TGCCCAGGACGCTGCAGCTGAATCTGCTCGAAGAGCCATGTACAAATGGCTAGGGGCTAATGATCTCAATGTAGCAGAAGTCTGCCGACTGGTCCTAGATCGACACGAAAAGGATGATCATGAATGGGAAACAGAACATGTTGTATCACATGCTTGGTATTTATTTCGTGCTTCGGCAACGTGTAGGCTTGATAGACCAGCCCGGCTACGGTTCGCGGAGCAAGGGACAGGCCATCTCTATTATGCGACTGCCATGTACCTAGACCACGGTGGTCCTTTTCACGCTTGGGAATTTCGGGAATACCTTCCTGATGGACCACGCCTATTTCATATACTTGATACAGCATACGCTAATAAAGCGTCTCCGGAGCTCAATGACGCCTGGGTAGCATGGCTTCGAAGCCTCGGAATATGGTCGATTCCTAGACTCGCGCAACCATTCGGCAGACGTCTTACTCCTGAATTCAAAAGTCTACTAGAAAGAATTCCTAGTCAACGAATACTCCAATTATTGACAAGGCAATGGGATGACTATCGTCCTTATTTCAGTGACGATATTAGGAAGGAGCTAGGTGAAAGCCTTGTGGAATGTCTGGATGGGTCTCGACATCGCTTAAAAGACTGTTTTCTACCAAAACCCCAGCTTCTCAGCGTGACATTTGCCATGAATACACTTCCCTTCGTGGATACTGAAGAGAATGAGCACTGGGAAAGCCTCAGCGAATTTGGTGTTGGAACTCGAGCTAATTTGCGATTTTATGCAACCATATTGAAGAACATCAAACACAAGCCATATATCAAACCTACGAAGGAGGAGATCATTCGATTATACTCAAAAATTCAGACACTCATCGAGAAATATCCAAACAGTTCATGGTGAGTATCACTAGACTCGGCCAGGAAATGATAAGTCTAACGTCCACAAGCCCCGAGGTGAAAGATGCCATTTTTATCCCTACAGACCAACCTAGGTGGGTAAGCCCGAACGGCTGTGTTTGGAATGCTCCGACTAGCTTCCAGCGAATTCCCGTCCTTTCCAGATATTATCCCGACTTTACTCTTCTGTTCTCTCAATTTCTCCGAATTAGAGATGCGCAAATCGAAGATGTGGTTTCGGAGCTGCATAGCATCGCGGGTCAAGCTTCCTGCGTGCATATCATTAAAGACTTATTGAAAACATTGAACAAATTCCTCAAAGCTGGATCAAATCATGATCGCATTGACAGTCTGCGTGGAGCAGCCGTGCTCCCAATCCGGTCTGTCAATGGAGACGTCTCCTTAAGAAGATGCAATGACAATTCCATAGAGTGGTTCATTGCCGATAGGGAACGGCTACGTTCCTGTTTCTTTGAAAAGTTAGATATTTTGGACTTCAGCGTGGCTGATATTGAACGACTCGTCCCTTTGTGGAGACGACTACATATTGAACAAAAATACCTAGGCGGGAAAGTGAGCGAAATGACTCTGACTCGAGGTAGACTGCAGCTAGAACCATCCGCTCAATACATGATTAGGTCTAAAGCCGAATTCATGTCCCGGTAAGTCACGATAAGAGTTTTACTGAACGTAGTTGACTCATATCGTGCTCTAGACTCGTGATCCGTCGCAGACGTGCCACCATGAAAGAGCAACTAGCTGGAGCGGAAGTTTTCTCAACGGCAGATCTCGTACTTCGTCGGACTGTGCGAAAGTCTTCAGGTCAAGAAATTTACGCCGACGATGTCGGACGAGTGCGAGTACGGACAGATGAAGATCATATCTCTGTATACCTGAACGCCGAGGATACTAACTCCGGAAAGTACCCATGGTACCTCATCAAAGAGGAGCTTTCCAGATTCTTCGAGATTCCGCAGAACCGGCGTGAGTTTGTCTTGGGAATACTCACCATGGACGACCCAGAGTTGATTGAAGACATGCTTGAACGTAACAATGTTTTAACGGAATCGGAGTCGGATGCGCGAGTGGACCAGGACCATTTCGACTATGAAGCGCCCCCACAGCCAGTCCCTGGAGTGCGGCAAGAGGGGATACCAGCAACGCCAACTTCGTCAGAAGCTCCATCGCGTATAACTACCCCGGTGAGCAACTACGACTCTTCGCCTCGCCCATCGACGCCGGCAAGCCAGACGCATCAACTGCGACATCGTGCCCCCAGCTCGAGGGGTGAAACTTTCTTGTCTCCCTCACCTATTCCAAGAGGTCCCTCAGGTCGATCACGAGCAGGCTCGACCAGTACATCGACCTACTACGTGATTGATCCATCAAGAATCGAAGCCGCCGCTGAGACGTTCAGATCGGAACACATTGTAGGTGTCAGCGCAGCTGAAGCGACAGCCAGCTCCCGCGAAAGCACGTCGCTGCTTGCTGCTGTTTCAGCTCCACCTCTAACCCCAAATGCTCGAGGAACAGGTCATTCTCAGAGCGCATCCATTCAATCATCCTTCACTTTCACCGTAGGTGAAGTTGAAGATGGCCCATTCAGCTTCAGTGATTTGCGACAAGCCTTGCCATCTATTACCCCAAGCCGCTCTTTTTCGCCGAGTCCATCCGAGACACCCAGTAGGGATGCGTCGCCGTCCCCATCTTCTGCGCCGATACGGCCTTCTCCATCAACCGCTCTCAGGACTCCCAGTCGCAATGCCTCGCGCGCATCGTCTCAATCGCCAGGTGGAGGAGGTTACGAACGGGAAATTGGATATGGAGGCGAACTCTTCGTTCGTCTCTCCTTCCCACACCCCCTGACCATACTGTCAATTATCTACTGACTCTATCTCACCAGGTCTACAAATTCCTCGTCAACCGTTTCAATATCGGAAATAACTGCTGGACCAGTCGTTCCCGCTCTCTATACGGCCTTCCCACTTTTAGCGAGCATGAGCGCGACTACTCGGACTTCACTATCAGTGAATCCAGCGTCACTAGAGCCATCACAGATTGGCTTATGTTATCTGGCTTCATGGAGGCAGATGCGTGGAGTGGGCGAGAGATGACGTACCATCTTGAGGTGAAGACCACGACGGGGGAGTGCAACGATCCGTTCATGATGAGCAACAATCAACTCAACTTGGTGAGTCACCGGTTCTGCTATTTGCTAGATACATAGCGTGACTATGCTCCTGCGACGTCAAAACGTCTATATACCTATGCTGACCTGAGTTCTCAACCGAAGGCGCGGAAGTGGCACGATAGCCCAAAGGACGTGTATATAGTCCTGCGCATCTACAATTTGATATCAGAGCCCCGGCTTCGTGCTTATGTCGACCCGTTTGCGCAGATGGTGGTTGGAAAACTGCGTTTCCTTGCCCGCGACGGTTATGAAGTATGTCCTGATTAGCCCACTTGGCAATGTTTCACAACCTCCTCCACATCACCTTCAGGAAAACCACGAAGCTCAGCCGCCTTCATCGAACTATAGACTGGGCGGAACTATGTGTGGCAGATAGGATGTTCCTTGACAATACTACCGAAGAGTCCGGACTCAATGAGCATACGAGTATCATCTCCAGCCTAGTCCGGAGCTATCGCAGCATCTTCGGTCTGAGCTCGAACTTTCGAACGAAGTTGATGCGAATGTGGAAGGTGGAAGGAATATGGATAGACATGATGAGATTGAGCTCGAGGTAGAGAAGCGATGCGAATACACGGGAGACGTGAGAATGTACATCACATCTCAATGAATTGTGAACTGTGAACCGACTTCCGTGTACCCTCCCCCAAAACTTGGAGGCTTCTAGCACCCTAGCCCTAAGCTCTTTAGCCCAGGGCCCTTTGTCCCAAATGCAACTTACATTATAAACCCACAGTGAACATGACGAAGCCAACATCCAAACGCAGTGTCGCGAATTCAACCCTCGCCAACTCTTACGCCGGATGATCCAACCGCTTCCCCTACTCACGATGTGGGATTATCTGCTTCGAGCGGCTAACTCTCGACCGACAATTCGCTCAAACAAACATACTGTCTCTGCAGCTCTTTCCCGGAGCGATTTTCAGGGGCGCCAGGATCTCACCAGGCATGTACAGTCAGGCGAGAAAAGTACACGCTCGCTGGCGTGAGAAAATTGCTGGTGGTTGCACGGATCCTTTTATCCTAGTACTGTAGTTTCGGCACATCTTCAGGAGCAGTAGATAGTTGTACCGGACGGGCGGGACGAGAAAAGAGGCCCAGCCGCCGATGAAAAGCGCGACGTGGAGAAGTTTCGTCAAAGCTTTGATGAATTTCTTGTTTGCGTTCGGACTGTAGGGCTCGAGGCAGCAGAACATATTCCATGCATAATGTGACGAGATAGTAAACGTCATAGCCTGCCCGCTGCTATCAGACGAAAGAGTGGCAAACTACTGATCGTTCCAAGCTTTCTGTCTTTGAGCTGGTGCTTGATATGGGCTCAGGATGGAAAATCATAGCGTTAACTTTCCAATCAAATCCTCAAGCTCACAAACCACATCATTGAAGACCGCACCTTGCAATTCCGTGCTTTCGAGATCTGTGCCGGAACCGAAGTCGCATCGGAGACATTTCTGGATGATTTTTTGGAATTTGAGTCCCAGTGGGTTGATGCTGGCGGCTAGGCGACGAGCTGTGTAGAGATTGTTGGGTTCGTGCTCTTGGCGGAGCTCTTGAAGAGACTTGCGATGACCAATTTGGAGGAGCGCAATACCAAGACTGCAGAGAGTCATATTTTCCACCCCGTAGAGGAGAGCTTGATGCGTTTGAAGGTCGACCTTGTTTCTGTTTGTTTTGCTGCACTGTTTGAGCTCTGCACTCGGGGCTGACGCATTATGTGTCGAGATTGCCATGTCCACGTCAGATAAGCTTTGGTTCGAGCTGACAATTCGCTTTTGATTGCGAAAGTTGGCACTGAGGTGAAGCGTCGAAAGCGTCGTATCGGTGACATCGTCATCAGTAAGAAATAGTCCTAGATCTCCGAGCTCCCACTCTGATCTCAACCAGGGCGTTGATTGATACTGAAGTACGGCGAGAGCTAACTTGTGAGCTATCTGCAGTTGTTGAGGCACGCTCATGATGCTGCGATTCTCACATCGAACAACATCGATGAGGGGGATTGGAGCCTGCTGTGCCATCCCGACCGGCTTCGGACGCTTCGTGGCCGCAGAGTATAGGAAGTGCCGAAAAGCTTTTTCTGACTGTAGAAAGCCGAGACATCGTTCTTCGTTTTGGCTTATACAAGTGTGATGCTTGAAGTGTTGGCAAAGGTTCTTCATCTTACAGAGATCCCGCGCTGTATCGGGCATGCTTTGAGGCTCCATTCCGTCAAAAGCCTGGTCATGGTCCCATTTTTTTAACTTCCAGCTTGGTGTCGTCTACCAAATTGTGTTTCCTTTGCCTCTTTATCATTGATATCTGCTTATATTGTCGATCGGAAGCTTTCTCCAAATCCTTAGCGCAAGTCCCATTCAAGCCTGGCGCTAACGCGAAAGGCTTTTTAGGCGGATGGACACCGAGGTCTTTGGAGTTGAGTGGACTGCATGGGTCCGCATGGGTGTACTCAAGCTTTCTTTTGCCTGCCACTCCAACATGCGCGTTCTCCGTTGTGGTTGAGCGAACGTATAGCCATATGGGTGGCTCGTCTACAGAATGACTTTTCCAGAACCATTAGCACAGGCCATTCAAGCACTGGAAGGGAGCACTCCAGATAAAAGGCGCTCAATGGAAAGAGTGAGTAGGGAAACTTACCTATTTAGCATCAAGCATTCATAAGAGACGGCTAAGTCCAACCGGACGCAATCGTTCACTTCCGCATCGACACAAAGTAAGGTCGTATGCTGTGAGTGCGTGGCTTCGGCACAGGAACTTGGCCAGGCATTTGCGAAAGCCTCATGGAGTGTTGCTGAGACCTCCCGAACAGCGCGAAAGCGATCGAGTACTTCTCTATTGCTAGGTCTTTTTGAAGGGACTATCGTGCCAGACTGCGAATCACTGTCATTAAGTTGTGGTCTGAGTATCCTCAGCTCCTCGCACAGCTCCGCTAAATACCGGATTTTTTTGAGGTAGACGTTTTTCTCGAAGGCAATTATAACGGCGTTTCTGAGGTCGCTGACTCTACGCCTTGTCGATTCCATTGAGCCCGGCTTACAATTACGGGTTTCGAATATTTGGAGGTCGTTCTGAATGTCACGTAGATGCTCTAACATCTCTTCAACAATGTCCGAGAAACATTGATAGTTGTCATTTCCAAGATGCTGCTGGAGATGCTCGTTATGGGCATTTCCGGTGCCGGAGACATCTAAGCCTACGTCTAAGATTGTGTCAATCTCCTCTGGGTACTTGATAATAGATCCAAGTAGCAGTGCGCATTCATTCTCAAAGAGTCTTTTCTGGACTCTCAAGCGCTTCTGCACATGAGTAACCTGTAAACGTCTGGTCAGCACTGAGACTAAGTCTGATCTTGGCCATTGTTGGTTATTGCACAAGGCAGGCGAAATGAAAGTAAATTACCTCGCGTGCCCAACGTCGGATAGTTTTGATCTTTTCGTAAGTCGTCCGGTATGACTTGACAGCCTCGACAATGAGCGGCAAAGCGCCCAGCGCTACACCTGCTACCTCCATGCTTCAAGCATGATGAAACTTGTCATGAACTAGAAGCAGTATGCGGCAAGCCAATGACAGAAAGCAATTGTGAGCTTTTGTAGGAAACGAACGTCATAGAGGATGAGCTTCATCATGGTGAAAGCAGGAACGACAATCGGAATTATGGAAGAGCCTTTGAATTGTCAGGCTGAAGCTTAGCAGCAATCGGCCAGTGAGAGGCAATCCAGTGCTTTCGACTCTATGCATTATGGCTGCATCCTATGGGGCTGTGCAGCCCAGAAAGTAGTCGAGGCTTTGCGCAAGGCTGAATCGGCTCGATAGGCTGCGTCTTCTGCAAGCAGAGAACGCATACATCTCTGCTAATACACTGCAGTATGAGAGCTTCGAGGTTTTCGTGAACTCTCAAGACTTACTACGATGACAAGTGGAGAATGACCAAAAAGACTGAAGTCAAAGTTTCCGCTGGCCCCACTTTGGACTTGGAGCGCCGAGAGCAGACCTCCATCACAAAAACCGCTACTCCTGATCGTTGCGAGTGCCAAGGCAATGCCTGTAGCCATGCTATCGACAGCAGACACCCCTCAGCAGCTCGTAAGGGCTCCTCGACATCGAGCGAGGGAAAGGATACGGCAGCTCACCAGTTCACTATCTCCGCGAGAGATCGAAACGATGGTGAATTTGACAAGTCCCTATTGCAAAACTTCTTACGTGGAGGCGCCGTGACAGAATCACAGCCGCACTTATACGGACCTATCGCTCGACTGTATAAGTCATCATCGGAACTCCTTAGGGCCTTGCTGCTGTCAAACACCCGCAACGTCAATGCTACCTACCAAACCGCGAAGACCGACCCAGGGCATCAAAGAGCATTAGCAGAATGTGGTAGGTTCTTCAGCCTCTTGGATATGTAGGTAAATGGCTGATCAGTTTTAGGCCACTGTCGGCAATGGAAGGTCAAATGCACCCCGGTCACCAAAGATCCGCAAGGGCGATGTATTGCTTGCATTCGAGCGAAGACAAAATGCACCGATTTCGTCGCTGATAAAGCGACGAGCTATACTGTTGGGGCATCGCAGGCGAAGGGACAACTTGCGAGCACGAAATTGGATAAAAAATGGCATACTGCTCCTGGGGAGGGCCCTAGAGTGTTCCGGGAGTTGGAAGGAATTTACCACTTATTCATACTTTGGGGAGATGGTCACGACATTTTGGAAGGTCGCCTAGATGATCTCTTGGAGCAATCGATCAAGCTGCGTTCTGATGTGATCTCATTACTGAGATCCATCGGCAAGAAATTGACACGTGGTAAGCACACTACTTTACTGATTTCAAGCAAGAATGCGAGGCTCAAAATATCGCGGGATAGTCACTCACAATGTTTCAGGCTGCCTGAATGATAATCTAGCCCGCGAAGACGTTGCCAAACACGTGGCGCAACTCGACGATGCCCGCGAGGAGACCCGTTTCGGAGTCGCATCGGACGAAGAAGACAGTTCTGAATCTGAGGACGAGTCCTTGGTTCGAGACGGCAGCCACCATCATAGTGCTGAAGATCTGGATGATCTGATTGAAGATCTTGACACAGATGTACAATGTCTAACGGAGCTTACCCCTGCTTTACAGTCTCCTGCTCGGGAGGGTTGCGATGAAGCAGTTCAGTCATGCGAAAAAAGTGTCCGCTCGCTGGCGCAAGAACATTGCTGGGGCTTACCCGGACACTCTTGTCCTAGTACTGTATCTCTCGCAAATGTTGGGTTGGGCCCTACTATCACGGAGCATCGGCCATTCACAGAGCTCATCCGCAGCTCATTTCCGAAAGCCGATCTTGACCTTGCTGAGCGACTTGGTCAGTTGAACTGGGAAAGATGGCTTCGTCTGCAAGAACAAAGAAGAAGCAACGAAGAAGAAAAATATCAAGAGATTCTTCAACTTGACGCTCGAACAGTAGCGCCTTCGTCGAAGTTCCATGACTCCGGTATTGGAGCTTCACTACCTGCAACAACACGCTATGCTCCGAGCCTTGCCCCAAGTATCGCGTCCTCGGTGATCTCAAGCATTCTAGAAGGAAACAGACCAACGATGCCTCCCCTTCCCAAGTCTGCGGAGAGTGGCGACCCATTCACCTGTCTTGCCTGCAGTCGGCTAGTTAGTGTGTCTACCAAAGAGCTATGGAAGAAGCATCTGATGTCTGACCTCAAACCGTACGTCTGCGTGTTCCCTGGCTGCAGACTGTCATCTTCGCCCACTCTGGGTCTGAGCTACTCTTTCTGGGTCGGTCATCTCAAATCTCAACATCCTCACGGGCCCGGTGGTTGGGAATGTCCCTTGTGTTTCAAGCAAGTTGGCACCGATACGCGCAGATTTTGTACGCACATCAGTCGGCACATGGAAGACATTGCAATGGCAACTTTACCAAGGGACTGCGAGTCTGAGAATAATTCTGCCATCGGCGATGAGCTTACTTCATACGGCGGCGAGGAAGATGGCCCTAAACATGGGCAGGAGGAGTACGTAGCTGCTGGTACCTTCACAAAAAGTCTGCTCGTCTATAATCTCGGAGACAAGTTTGACGACAAGGAGCTCAATAAGCTATTCGAGGGAATCGAGAATGTGGTCGACGTACGTATTATGACCAATCCAGATGGAAGCTCGAAAGCATTCGGCTACGCAGACTTTCTGGACGAAATCAGTGCTCAGCGTGCATTTGCCGACTTGAAAATGCGATCTATTTTCGGTGACCAAGTGGGAGTGGAATTTGTTGTACCCACTGAGGAATTCGGGAATTTTGAAGCGCGTCTATCGGCAAAGAAACCGCAAGAAGAGCTGCAAGCCGGACTACCGTACGCAGGCAGCAATCAAGCCGGATATCCTAGTCCGATTCCCCAATTCGCTAGATACAGGGAAGCATACTTCAACGACCTGATGAGGACTCATAACTCGATTGATTCACACCCACTGGACCTGTACGGCCTTACACAAGCTGTGCATACCCGAGGAGGCTTTGCAGCAGTTTGCGATTCAAGGGAATGGGCTGCAATAAGCCATGAGCTGGGTCTTAGCGGCAATTCGATCTCGGCGTCACTCAGGAACGCCTATCAGAAATGGCTACTTCCATACGAAGAACGTCTTCAAGCCGTTTTCCCCATCGAACCGATTGCAGACGAGACTACTTCGGATGATGTGCCGCGTGCAATCCAAAGAGCAGGGCCTGAGCAACAGCCTTCTCTACTTGAACCCAATCAAGCAAATTTCGCACGTAAGCTCAGTGATTACGACCCTTATACAAGCTTGTACACTGACGTACATGTAGCCGAAAAAGGGATGATCTATAATCCCGTTCTCCAACGCTGGGAAAGTAATGAGGCAGCCCCCGTAGCGATCGAGGAACCTGAGAACAGCCCGCCAGCGGCTCTTGAAGTAAAGGACAAGTCTAAAGTGGAAGAAGTCCATAACATTGAGTCTGAACCAGAGTTTAGGGTACGTCCACTCCTAAGATGAGTTATTGTTGAACATCACTAACAAAAATAATCAATCGCAGCACAAGCCCTTCTCTGTAGCAATTCTGCATCCCCAGAGAGGCCATTCAGATCTGGTTATAGCGGGTCATATAGCAGAGCGCGAGAGCTTAATATCTGATAAAGTCGTATCTCGGCTGAATCTTCCTTCAGATCCGAACCGGGAAAGCACAATCAAACTTACTTGGTGGTTACCGGATGAAGGTGCGGCAAAGACGCACACCACACGTTTCACGATTATTCCAGATCCGCAGATAGACAACGACCTCGCCCTCGGCCATAACGCGTACAAGGCACCTGATGATAATTTTTACTTTGATAATTATCTTCTTCTGCCAACAGACTCACTGTTTCTTGGAAACTTGGATCATGAAACGAGCGAAGAAGAACTCTGGTTCTTATTTACCAATGTCGAAAATGTAATTGACGCTTGGACCGTTGTTGACAACGAGACGTCACTTTGCAAAGGCTTTGGCTATGCTCGTTTTGCGGATTCAACGAGCGCGCAGAACGCTTTGCGTTTGCTACACGGCAAGGAGCTTAATGGAAGGCCGCTACGTGTAGATTATACTAGATCAGGGACGTGCCGCCCAGAGAAATTTTCTGGATCCAACAACTTTCAAGGTCATGAAACTGGCTCCGGTACAAAAATTGATGCTCAAAGGCCGGCGAGTCCAAAGCATGGCGCAAGTACGACCCCTCCACGGCAGGCTGAACGGAAGGAAAGCCAGAAGGCTATGTCCAGGTCATCATCAGAAATAGAACACGGCGTCCAGAAGCTATTTGACCATGAAGGAGTTAGAACAAAAGGTGCAACACAAGCTCCAGAGCCGCCAGTACCGAATCCCATTACCCTTACGTACTGGAGCTCCTTCAGTTTTGACCAAGCGAACACGGCTATGGGTCAGGCACAGGAACAGCAATTAGAGTCGGTATTTATGTCTGAGCCAACACAGTGGGACCCTGCCGGAATTCTTGAGCCGCCAACACCAACCCCAGAGAATCCCATTACCCCTATACATGGGAGCTTCCAACAGAAGAAACATACATGCCCTTATTGTTCGGCTGAATTTACCACGTATCACAATCTAAAGAGCCATCTACTCACCCACAATCAAGACAAGCCTTATGTGTGCATTTCTTGCCAGGCACGCTTTCGAAGGCTTCACGAGTTGAAACGCCACACCAAACTACATGCCCAGGAGCGCCGAAAGCGCGAAGATGATGGGAACGGCGGCAAGGCTAGCATCAGTTCTGTCACCTTTCCTGCTGCCGAGCCTGAGTCCTGGGCGCGAAGTCCGAGTCCCGACTCCATCGAAGAATCTTCTGACTTGCTCACTCATAGTCAAGGGAAGCCTTATGCTTGTGCTTACTGTGAAGCGCGCTTTCAAGGACATCATGACTTGATACATCATAGCAAGATGCATATCTCGGAAGGTCGAAAGAGTAGCGACGACAAGAGCGATCGCCAAACAGACTCCGACTTTGTAACGATCCAGCCTGAAGAGCGAGTATCCAGAGTATTCACTTCCTCCACTTGCCCTCCTTCAAAGCCATATATCCTTCGCTAAGTCAAACGTTTCATCCGACGAGTCTCAATTCAAACGATGCCGCTTGGCATCCTCTAACATCTAATCCAAGCCTTGGAACAGCATACCCTGGTGGGAGCTACCTCTCTTATCACTCAGTTAATCCAAGCATGCCAATTATGGATGACGGCATGTTCTCGTCGAATCACCATAACATTGAGAGCAATCGACCAATCTTTTTGACCGGACAACAGAAGCAACACATAAATCAATATGCTTTATTCAAAGCTCATTATGCAACTACGGAGGAGAGACAGCATTTAATGCGGTACGTTCCTCCAAAAGTTATTAAGCAGCAACAAAAGTAAGGTGGAGATCCACTTTTATTTTTCTATCGATGCCAGAGTATTTCACATCTTCAAGAAACAGGAGAGTTGCCGAGTATTCCCGTGGATTTTCCAAAAGATTGCCACATCGACCTCTTGGGCAATATGGAGGGCTGAACAATTAAGCTCGATCCGAGCGGTGACGTCTTAGTCGGAGCACAAAAGAGTGGATTGCGATCTGGTAGGTCTGACAGTCGCGCAGAAAGCGGAACGGTGCAAACAGAGCGTGTAAAAGAGGAAGGTAGGGGCGGATCGGGCGGAAGCGGTATGGAAGGAGATGATCACATGTTATCTACAGTGAGTGAGATGGAAGAAGGAAACGACGAAGAGGGTTCTTCCACAGGCGCCAATACAGGCTCGGACAAGAAAACTCAACTAACACCTTTGCAACGCATGGAGGCCGAATACAAGCGCAAAGTGGGAGCTTGCTTGCAGTGCCGAGAAGACTTACTCGTGTGCGATAGCCGAAGTCCTTGCAGAAATTGTGAGAAAGCAGGCCACGACTGCGTGTACCGCTCGAATAACTTGTGCCGTTGTCCGCTTCCTGGATGCCGCATGTGGTATGAAGATCTAACAGCACATAAGGTCAGATATCACCCGGAACGACCAGAGAAATGCCCTATACCCACATGCGAATATCATACCAAAGGGTTTGCTCGAAAACACGATCGCGAAAGGCACACACTCATGCATTATAAAGGCACCATACTGTGCGACTTCTGTTCTGGTGTTGGCTCTGCTGCGGGAAAGCGGTACAATCGTATCGACGTTCTTAAGAGACACTCGACCTCTGTGCACAGGGTCGAACAAGTGCCTACATATTTCCGTCGCGAACCACCTCCTCAATTTATAAAGCAGTACCAAAGGAGTGCAAACCCAGGAACATGCTCTATCTGTAACTGTATATTTGTCAATGCCCAGGAACTTTACGACCATCTTGATGCGTGTGCATTGAGAGCCATTGAGCAAACAAAATCTCAGGACGCCATCAATGAGCGACATCCATCGTCTATCAAAGGCGACGACGACGTCGTACCCACGTTCGCGATTGCGACAGAGGATTGAGCGGCTTAGGTCATAAATTGGTGGTCTCACGAAGTGCATTTCCTCACGTCAGTAGGAGCGCAAAAACAGAATATGTCTCTTTCCTCCGCTACCGACCTATCAGCTTGAAAGATGCAATTTGGTGAGCACAAGCGCAAAATTCGACTTAAAGAACCAGTTGAGCGAGCCCTCGCTGCGCTCTGGGAACTTGCTCGCCCGTCAATCAAGGAAGAAGCAGCCTCCCAAACTACCTACCTACTCTACGAGGTTCGCGCGGATCCCTTTGGACAAAGTCTTCCAATATTGCCGGTACAGACCGAGGCCAAGTATTCCAGTACTCGGAAAGATGCGATATTTGCAGGAATCAGAAAGGGTAAGTTGGGAATCCGCACACGTCATCGAATGGTCTGAGTTCTATTATTATATGAAGTCTACATACTCAATGTTGCATTGCCAGGCTTTCTTCCATTCTCATCTCATACAAGTATATCAAACGTGCAACTTCGCGTCCAACATCTCATCAGCTTTTTCCCCCTCCTCTCAATCGATTACACGCTTGCTAAGGAGGGAGACTTACTGTTGATAGGAGCATCAAGCTTGTTGGCGGGGATGTTGACAGGCGGCTTCGCAAGCGAGAACAGCGGCACAACCGTCTCCCCCGAGTACCCCCCAGTTAACGGGATGGCCATCTTCGCGAGATCCCTCTCCCCCCAAATCCCCTAGACAAACCATTCGCCCTCACGACATCCAAGGCCGTGACTCCCAACGACTTCTTCACATCGATCACGCCCTCATCACGAGGACCTCGGCAACAATGGGGACGGCGGAGTTGAAGGGGTTCGAGATAACAAGGATGTAGAATTAGGAGTAGTTTCAGGCCACGCCTTTGGCTTAGTTGCGCACGATGCCCATGTTGATTCTAAAGAGGTCGTCGCAAGTCATGCTGGACTTACGGGGAGATCTTCAAGAACTGAACCTATGCCCTCATATCTGTAGAGATATAAAGTCACTCACTTACTAGTGTTCTGTAAATCTATTAGTAGATCATGAAGTTAGCGGCCGGAAATTTACAGAAGAGTAAGAACTATAGAACAAGAATTCCGATCTCAGCAAGGCCCAGACTGTAGATACACGTGGGCAGTCGTAGCAGTGTGGCCTAATGGCCCGTGCACGCTAGACACTTCCTAGCTCTTAGCTTCTTGCTGGCTCTAGCCTACCACACGAATACGTCCACTGTTGGGCTACGATCTACGTGCATTCGTTTTAGCGCATGCTAAGGTCCTAATCCTTCTAGGACTCATGAGCATCGCCCTCTTTCTGTGATGTGAGTCACCAGCAGTGTTCACGTGCTCACATAGAACCTACCAGGAGCTCTTGTTTGATGGGAATACGGTGAAATTTAGGACTGGTCTTTCATCATTATGTCTATCTACAATTGAAATCTACGAGCTGACCTTCTGCGCCACTTGCAATGGTGTCCTTTGAAGAGATAAAAGCTTCTAACGCGCTCATTGACGATGTAACGTCCCCAAGTGTCGCCGTCTTCGTTGGCGGTACGTCAGGCGTCGGGAAATTCACGATCAAAGCCCTAGTCGCTACGGGTGTGCGTGTGAGGATTTATCTCGTTGGGCGAAAAGGTTCCAAGGAGCCTATAAATGCGTTCACGCAGGAGTTGTCCACCATTAATCCCAAAGCGGAACTCATTTGGACCGAAGGCGAAGTTTCGCTCCTCGCGGAAACAAAGAGAATATGCGAGTTTATCAAAAGTAGGGAATCACACGTCAACTTGCTGTTCCTCACGGCGGGATACGCGCCATTCGGTACACGCAAGGAGACCGCTGAGGGCTTAGAAATCGCTGGAAGCCTAGAGTACTACTCAAGGATGCTGTTCACTCTGCATCTCCTCCCCCTCTTGCAAGACGCAGAAGCCCCCAAGGTCATCAGCGTTTCGGCAGGTGGGAAGGAGGCAACGACAATCGACTTGGACGACATAGATCTGAAGAGGCCTGGGAACTTCGGCGGCTTCAAGGCCCAGGTGCAATATGCGACTATGAACACGACGACTCTGGAGAAGCTGGCCGACGAAAACCCAACCGTGACTTTTATCCACTCCTTTCCCGGATGGGTTAATACAGGAAATATGCGAAGAGGTCCGGATCCGAATTCGATCACGGCCTGGCTACTCCGGCTGGCCCTTGAGCCGCTTATTTCTCCATTCTGCTTCAGCAGCGAGGAGTCTGGACAGCGATATTTGTTTCAATGTACCAGCTCTGCTTTTGGCGGTCGTGGTGTATCCTGGAAGGGTGAGCCAGGCACGAACTCGCTGGGAAAGCAGGCTGATGGACTGTTCCTCGTCAATGACAAGTGCGAATGTACACTCAGTGCGAAGGTCATGCCTATACTTCGAGAGAAGGCACAGGGAAAGATTTGGGACCATACGCAAGAGGTTCTTGCGCCATATTTGTAACCTGGGGGCTGTTGACAGCGGAGACGCGGCAACAATGAAGCCGGGTATCTACGCGGTCATGGACATTTCAGACTAGTTTTGCCGGGCGGCCCTCCACCAATAATTTCGAGGAAAAAGCACGGCGAATTTACTGGAGTTCAGAAACAAAATTTTTTAGTCTTAGGTTACAGCTTTGATCACTGCATAGCTGTTCGTCTGCTCGATTCTCTGGAGTTGTTGACAGGTCGGCTTAATACGAAAGTATGCGGGCAACCCCCAGCAATTGTCCCGCGTCAGCGAGCGGACACTTCTTTCGAATGACTGTAGAAAGCTTGGTTGAGCGAGGAGTAAATTTCAGTATTGTGATTACATAAGCGGTCTATTGTCCAAAGTCATTACGTCTGCAGACTCTACCAGGCTTTTCATCTTCAAGCTTGGTCCAAAGCTTGGCCGAGGCACATCTCATGGTATATGCCTTTCCTATCCAGAAGCTGCGAATGAGTACCTGCTTCAGCAATACTGCCACCATTAAAGACGAAGATGCAGTCGCAATCCCTCACTGTACTAAGTCGATGAGCAACGGCAATTGTGGTGCATCCCTCTCTTGTCTCTTCTAGCGCAGCCTGTACGAGTCTCTCGCTTTCGGTATCAAGTGCAGATGTTGCTTCGTCTAGCAGTAGTAGCTTGGGCCGTCGAATCAAAGCGCGCGCGATCGCTATGCGCTGTCGTTGCCCGCCGGAAAGTTGTGTACCGCGATTGCCCACTAAGGTATTGAGTCCTTCGGGCAACGACGTAACAAAGTCGAAGATGTTTGCTTTCCTGCAAGCGGCTTCGATCTCCTCGTTCGATGCTGTCTGCTCCTTGCCCAGAGCGACGTTGTCACGGATGCTACCTTGGTAAAGCGTGGGTTCCTGTTGAACCAATGCAATGTTCGAGCGATATCGTCGGGGGTCAAGATCCTTGATGTCTCGATCGTTAAAACAAATCATGCCAGAGTCTGGGTCATAGAATCGCTCAAGCAGAGCAATCATAGTTGTCTTGCCGCAACCCGATGCTCCGACAAATGCAAGACTCTGGCCTGGGTCAGCCTTGACACTAACACCCCGAAGAACTCTATATTGCGGGCGAAGCGGGTAGGAGAATTTCAGATCGGTGCACTTGACTTCCGCAGCATGTCCTTCGCCTCCGTCGCCCTTTTCAGTATGAGGGGTACCCGGTGAGATCTGCTCTCGCATCTTTGGCTCGACGGAATGAAGCCAGAGCAGATAATTTGCCGCCTTTTGCGCCTTCGTAAAGCTAGTCGTGTACGAGAAGAACTGCGCTGCCCCCTCGCCTGAGAAGATGACGCAGATGAACACAGTGAAGAACTGAGTGGACTCGTATTCACCGGTACTCAGCAAGCGAGAGCCATACCAGAAGCCAAGAGCCATGGCCAGGAAATTGACCGATTGACTTGCACTAAACCAGATCATCGTCCAGAGAAAGCTCTTGATCGACCGCTTCTCGATGCCTTGAAGTCGTTTCTCGTAGCGTTCCAGTACGTTTGACTCGAGCGCGAGAGAAGCTACAGTGCGTATAGCGGCTACTGCTTCGGATGCAAGAGCAGCGCTTGAGGAAAATCTGTTGCCGACTTGGTCTTCAAGTTTGCTGTGCTGAAAGTTAGTTATGGCAACTAACATCTAGGTTCGAGAAATACTCACAACTGCAAACGAATGCGAACGTATCCAAACGAGACCATGACGGGCAAAGCCGACAAGGTAATCGTCAGACCTAGCTTCCAGCCAATAGCAATGGCTAGGATACTGCTCGCGACAATGTTGACTGTTATCGTCATGATCAGCGCAACGTTGAACCCGATCAACTCCTGGAGATCAGTGGGATCCGTTGATAGCTTCGATACAAGTGCACCTGTGGTGTTTTCCTCCCGATCGAAGAAGTCCATGTCTTGGTTCATGATGTCTTTGAACATCTGTAGTCTGTAGAAGTAGGTCGTTTCTTGACTGACGACAGCAGTGGACCAGCCTAGCGAAAAGTAGATGAAGAATATTACTATCGCAACCACGAAGAGTATCAAAGCCCAAAAGTTGCCTTGATCAATGGCCTGATCGGGTGGCAATTGGAAGGCGGTGATAGCACGGGCAAAGAGTACAGCTACTGTCGGGTTGACGCCGCCACCAAGGACGGCTATAGTAGCAACGAGAAGGAACCAGGGCCAAAGATTAGGTTGCTGCCTTCCAAGGATCCAGAGACATTTAGGTAGGCTGTAATTGAAGCCTTTCATCTCTGTGCCCTCTACCACCTCGTCCGTAGTAGCATTCGTGTTTGTCGTCTTGAGCCGTAGGAGTTCGGGTCTCTTCTCTTCGTCACTCTGGTGATCGACGTCGGCATTTTCGCCTTCTGTCTTCCGCTGAAGATCTTGCGCTCTGACTAACCGGGCATACTCTCCGCCTTTTGCAACTAACTCTTCATGCGTTCCTTGCTCGAGAATGACTCCTTTTGACATGACAGCGATATTGTCAGCCTTGCGCACGGTGGAGAGCTTGTGTGCGATGATCAAGGTTGTGCGTGCTTTTGACACCTTATCAAGTGCCTCCTGGACAATCTTCTCAGCCTTCGGATCCAGTGCGCTCGTAGCCTCGTCTAGAAGAAGAACTGTAGGATCGGAGATGATACTACGTGCGATTGCAATGCGCTGCTTCTGTCCTCCAGATAATCTCCCCGCACGTTCACCAACCTGGGTGTCATAACCTTCAGGAAGATCCGAGATGAAATCATGGGCGAAGGCGGCTCGGCAAGCCTCTTCTACGAGCTTTAATTTTTCTGCCTTGGACGCATTGATATAGTCTGTCCCGACGAGTCCGTATGAGACATTGTCAAATACCGTGCCGTTAAACAGAACAGGCTCCTGCTGCACGAGCCGGATATTAGTGCGAAGCCATTTAATGTTTAATTGGCTTAGGTCGGTCCCATCCAGTGTGATGCTGCCTGTGCTTGGCTTATACCAGCGTTCAATCATGCCAATCACAGTGCTTTTGCCAGATCCTGAGGCCCCAACAAGAGCCGTGGTCTTGCCAGCCGGCAACTTCAAATTGGTCCCTTGTAGGATAGGTGCATCTGGTCGTGACGGATAGTGAAACTCCAGGTTCCGAAGCTCAAGCTCACCCTCGCAGTGAGCCGGAATGTGGCCGGCTGTAGACATTGAGTCATCTTGCGACTGCCTATCAATGATCTTGAAGAGATCATGCGCCGCTGAGGCTGCCTGGGTGACGGCCATGGTCTGTGGTGCAATTTGGGTGAGGGCTGTCGCAGCAACGATGACAGCAAAGATCACGGTAACGACAGAGCCAGAAGATGCGATTTCGCCACTGGTGTACATATGGATGCCTTGCCAGAACGCCAAGCCGTAGCCAGCGTTAACGCAAAAGAATTCGGTTGAGAACAGTGCCCCATAGTTAGGTCGCTTTACGCGACCCTCGTGCCGAGCTTTGAGAAGGAGATCATCATACCTGCCGGCCAAGCGAGGATGAGCCCAGAATGCATGCACGTTTCGCATGCTGGAGAAGACATCTTCGGCAAGCGCGCCGGCTCTGCCATAAATATCCAGGATCTTTGCTTCGTTCTTCATCTCAATACCAACACAGATTGCCACGACAACTATAATCGTCGGTACAATGCTGAGGGTGATCAGTGTTAATTTCCATTGGACAGCGAAGGCCTGACTACAATTAGTCGGAGATAATACCATGGGGTGCCCCTCAGGTAGACCAGATGATACGAGCAAAAGATTTAATGATTGAACATACCACTGCAAATGCTGCAACAAAGGTTGCCAATCCTTGAACAGCAAGACCGAGCTTTTCAGCAATGCCGACGTTCACCAGGTTCCCATTGGTTGTTATCTGAATAGCGATGGCACCGTTGCTCGACTGGTCAAAGAAAGCAATGTCTTGGCGTAAAGCTTGACGCAAGAAGTCGATGCGCAAACTCTTGGTCGTCCGTAAAGCCGAAATGTTCAGCGCTACTGTCCAGATGTACGTCAAGCAAAATTTGCCAACGAAGAGGTAGATGAACCACAATGTCCAGGATGTCGATTGTGAGCGAAACTCGTCCGGTGAGATCCTTCCGGTGCCGAAGTCAGTGAAGGTAGTGACAGTCTTGCCGAAGACTAGATCCATCAATGGGAGAAGTGCTCCTGAGACTATCGCGGCGATGAAGGCGATGAAGTTCAGAATCCATCCAGTCCTGTCGGTATAGGCGAAGATTCGCCTGTAGCTTGACCAGCCAGCCTCATCTTTGTCTTTATCGCCATCTTTGGTCTTGTTGTTCGCAACGTCCAGATCGACATCTTTCGTACCTTCACCTGAGGCCATGCTTTTCGACGAGATATTGATGCAATACAGGACAGGAAGATACCATCGAAAGACACTCTCGCAGGTGTGGTACGGCGAAGGTACATATATAGCTGGAACCAGTCCCACGCATGGTAGTGCGACTTTGAATGAGAAGTCGCATTCTGGAGGATTGAACGTACAAGCAAAAAGCCCGTGGAAACCGCGAAACTACTGCTGCAACTGGTTTCGAAAATCCGAGGCTATGTCTATGATTCGATTCGCCGGCCAAGTCTGTGCGCTGTATCATGCACGTCATTCTCTCCATGAATCGAGGCTTGGTGGCTTGGTACAGTACTAGGACAAAAAAGTGTTCGGGCAGGGCAACCCCCAGCAATTTTCCCGCACCAGCGAGCGGACAACCCAAGCATGGTCGAATAACTTGTATTGCACTCCATCATAGACACGGATTCTGCTTTGTTCGGAGATTGCAAACGAAGATGCCAGCTGTATGTGTGAAGGCAATTGCTGTGACAGTGTAATAGCTAAGGCCATTACTAGTGCGATACCTGCCGGATACGCAAGGTAGATTGCCTTGCTCAGTAGCTCAGGACAGCACAATTGACAAGGTCGAGATCCGTTGTGATAGGGAATCGCCTTGTGCTTCCTGTAGATCGTCCGGATTCGAATGCACTACAAGCTCAAGGCGACCGAGAGGCGCGCGGAAGACAGACCTGACATCGAGGCAAAGGTATGTGCAACCGATACACATACAGTTGTAGGAAGAAATTGTCCGTTCGATGGTGCCGCAAAATCGCTAGGGGTTACCCGAACGCTTTCATCCTAGTACTGTAATTGTATTGAAAGAAGGTGTGCTTTAAAGCTCACAAGCATGCACTGACTACCCTCAAAGTGGGAACTCTCTGGCTGTCATCAAGCCTAAGACGGCCGATAATGCATATACTGCTCATGGGCTGGGCAAGCCTAATTCTGCCAATATCCCTGCGCCTCATCAGAATCCAGTCGTGCCACATAGTCGATCGGATTTGACTGGATTGCCTGGTATCTCGATTGTCGATCCAGAAAGCGTTGAGTTTGAAGGTGACTCTTCGCTACATGCCCACTCCATTGTTGCTCAAGACCATCTGGTACAAACGCTTGGTAATGACTCGCATGTACGCGACAACCCCAAGATGGTTGCCGCCATGAAGTCTTTGCGTCAGATAGTGGAAGCAGACAAGGCAGAGCCTTTACAAAAGAAACCCAAATTGACAGGACTGGGTGCGTCCAGACAACCAATCTATGAGCTCAAATTACCGCCTACAGAGATTGTTTTGGATATTCTTCGCAAGTCAAAGGGTAAGTCAAGTACCTGACCGCGGTCAGGGGGGTCCCCAGCCGGTACCAAATAGAATGTTGCCTCAAATTTACTGTTATGACCATGCTGGCCCCTGTTTACAACATTCTATGGATAACCTATTGGGGACTCCCCCGACCGCGGTAAGGTAGAATACCTTCGACCGAGTCTCTGCTAAAGGTTACCAGAACGATCGATGTTCACCTTCAGCCCTCCTCTTGCATATGTAACACGCGACCAGTTCAACGAACTTTGTAAGACTGTCTTTTTTCGCACCGAAGATTATCCTACTTCGACAGCGGTAATCGTTCACGCGAGCCTTGAAAGCCTGTTTCAAGAATTTAAATGGCCAGAGAAGGATCCCGCATTACGGCAGCAATACGATGAATGGGCACAATTGTGTCGCAAAAATCTCGAGATTTGTATCTCCAACCTCGATTTACTGCTTCCAGCAAATATGAAGAGTGTTCAAGCCCTTTTATTGGCTGTCAGTATCCCCTCCACCCCTCAATACCTACACCGTGCAGCTAAATGTTCGCTAGGCACAATACTGTATGGAGATAGCTCAAGCCTCAGTACGTTCGCCCGTTCTGTCAACGAGATTTACATGATTCATTTCCTAGATACTCACTAATATCTCATAGCTTTGTAAGCAAATCGTAGTCCATGGCTGTATGATGGTACAAACATTAGGCTGGCACCGTTCATCCTCTATGAAGAATGATAGCGAATCTCTGCAGCGGCAAAAGAACGTGATCTTTTGGATGCTCTACATAATCGACAAGAATCTATCTTTACGGTTGGGCCAGGCTTCATTGATCCAGGACTACGACATTGATCTCCCCTTACCTCGTGGGGACCAGTCTGGCCCTCTCGCCTCATTAAGCCGGATAAGTCTATGGGCTGATGCTGCTAGAGTGATGGGTCTTGTATATCAGCAGCTTTACTCACCAGGCGCCTTGAAACAGACGGACGCTGCTCGTTTCCAGGCTGTTCAACAGCTTTTGCAAGATGTTGAGGGGATACGGCCAAAAAACTCTAGAAACGTAAGTATCGCGTCATGACTAAGATAGTGTATGCCAAGGTGACCTCGCTAATCTCAAGAAAGGATGATATCTCACTGCTCATTCAAGATCTCAATTTCACTCCTACCAACTACATGTATGACGCCAATGAGTTACTCTTCAGAGCAGACGAGATTACTTATTATGCCCTTCTTTGCATGGTTTATCGCGCGACACCGGCATCTGCGAAATCAGCCTATGACCCAGCTGTCGAGTGCGTCAAGTATGCTCGCGCCGCACTGGACTGTCATAGAAGATGTGGGGCTGAGTTCAAGCATAACACTGAAATGTGGGCCATGTATCTGCACTGGTAAGCTCCACAAATCCTCGCTGCAATAAATGGTTGTCGAAATAGCCATTATTGACAGACATCCATGCAGGACCATCCTCAACACCCCTTTCGTCCCATTCACCACGCTCTTTAGCCATGTGTTGACGACCCACGACCGCTCCGATCTCGAGCGATTGCAAGATTTTGCTGAGTCCATGTCCGACTGCCCTACGTCGCACTCCGCACACAAAGTCTCCAGGTTAGCCTCCGTCTTTGTCAATGTTGCAACGGTGTACATTGAGTCGAGGGAGCAAGAAGCTCGCAGTGCGCGAATCGAGCCACAGAAGACAACGCCTCCGACTGCTCAAGACTACACTAGCACCGAAATCTATCAGCAAACAACGGCGAACCCAATGCCGGCGTGGGCGCCGATGGACACGTTCCTACATGCGCTTGGCTTTGCGGAAGATCCATCACTGGACATGGAAGGGCCTGCCGGTGCAAATGCGAACTTGGAGAATTGGTTCAATGGGAATCAACATATCATGGGCTTGTTGGAGGATGATCTAAGCTACCTGGATCCTGCTATTCTGAACTTTCAAGACCAGGAGGACAACACCTAGTGGCTGTTAGCTATTGTACAATACTAGGACCAAAATGTCCGGGCAACGCCCAGCAATTTTTTCGCGCCAGCGAGCGGACACTTTTTTCGCATGACTGTATAATAACTTACTCAACAATATACATGTTGACTACTATCCGCGCTGTTTCAATGTCCTAGCAGTATGCATTTGGTCCCGAATCTCTCCCCATTGATGTCAAAGCCCCATCAAAAGCCACTTCAACACGTCACAAAGAGTCTTCGCTGCTCAAGTAAACATCTATTTTGAAGTGCTAGTAGGCGAGAAAAGCAAACGTTTGGCAGACCGGAAAGGCGATCGATCCTCAATAATCTAACCCCATAGATTGATGCAAAGGCCAATCAGAAGCAGAAACCACTCGTTTCGACGCTCAACTGCACGCAAAGGATGCCCCAAAGCATAAGCCTCAAGCTAGTCTCGAAGCTCTACCGGACGCCGTCAGGTATGATTGATTGATTGATTGATTGATTGATTATGTCCTACACCCAGTCAGGCCTAGCGCAGGCCCATGTGGGGAACTAGCTGACTAATATACAGTGTGAGAATGCCCTCGATATTATAAGCTCCTGTACAAGCTGAACCTTCCCTCTATCTAAGCTCTAGGATATGTTCTAGAGTGATGCCAATCTTGCATACGGCCTGGCATCCAAATTCTGCTTAGAGAGTCGTTGCCAGCTGTTTGCTAAACTTTTGGCTTATTAGCATTTCCCAAACATCCTATCGCTATTATAAAGGAAAGTATCTTTTGGATAATTTAATAGTTTGGTTTCCACTTCTTTATTTCTTTTTTTATTTCTTTA